>OW026520.1:149516771-150118914 GCA_932274085.1 Protocalliphora azurea
TTTTCTATCATTTCACATACGCGCTAAAGTCAAAATTCCGATATTAACTCAGGGTATGTTGTTAAAGTTTGGTGCTTTTATTGGTTTTGTGAGAGAAATTGTTACCTGTACTGTGATCATGTTGTTCATGGGACTGCTTTATGTTATGGAATTTCAAAGGATATCTTATTCAAGGACTGATGCTTACGCAAGCATCAAGTTTGGTGTGACATGTTTTTCTAGGTATATGCCACTTTTGTAGTAATTAGTTTTTTTTTGCCAAGCTTTTGCTCATATAGATACATGATTGACTTCACTTTCTAACATTTGTTTTTATTATTTTTTGGTTGATGGGGCTTTGTTGGGTTGACTTGTGCAATTTAACTGTTTTAATTAATTAGCAATAACTTCTTAAATGTATTTTTTATCTTTTATTTTATGTTATTATATATCTAAATTTTTATTTATGAATTGTATTTTAAATTTATCTGTTAAGTAGAAATTTGTGACCGATTATGGCCAAAAGGCTAGGTTATGAAATATTATTCAAAATAAATAGAAAATAAATAAATAAATAAAATAGCTCGAATTAGGGAGGTTCTGCACTTCGCCTTATTGTGTGTTTGGGATCGTTTTCATTCTCAGAATCGTTTTTGTGAAGATACCTTTCGGAAGAGTATAAAATGATTACATATTCTTAAAGAAAATTTTATTTTAGAAAAAAAGAGTGTAGACACAAAAAAATGCACAAAATCACAATTTTTGCAATTTTTAAAATCAAAATCCTTTATTTTTGAATTCATAAAAGATATCGACTACAGATTTATTTCATTTAATCGACAATTTTGTACTTTAACAAAATCAAACAATTTTGTAAAATCGAACAAAAATATTGGCCTATATATTTAAAAAATCGGACCAAGATCTTACAAATAGATTAAATTTTAAATACAAATAACTTAAGAACTTTAAGAGATAAGTAGGACATGCTCCTGTAGGGCCCCTGCTCCAAACTCAAAATTGTAAACTCCTCTCCTACGTCTATGAGAAGTTCTATGTAAATCCAATAAGCCGATTAGAAGTTACAAAATATTGCCAAAAATTGTTGATTCTGTCCCACTGTGCATCATAAATCATGATTAAAATTCCGTACTAACCATAAAGGAAATAGATATAATTTGAAAAATTGTTTAATAAAATACGGAAATAATTTCCAAAAAAAAAAAAAGAAAAACATAGTCCATAAAAAAAGCCAATAAAAAGTATATGATCAGATTTTTTGGGACATATTCGCTGGAAGATGTTCTAATAAAACAGCGCAACTACACAAATCAAAAAAAAAGCGTAAATAATTTTATTGCAAATAATTTTACAATTCATGGTGTTGTGGGTGATTTCATATCAAAACGAACAGCTATCGAATTTAAAATATCCGATGTTAATGAAATTCACTACAAAACAAGTAAGAAATATACAGTCAGACAAGCCCTACAATTTGATGACCTATAAAACATACGTACATATATTAATATATATTACATTGACAATAACATTGATATAAGATTTATGCACTTTAGAGTGATTCCCGGAAGTTTTCCTTATATGAAAGCTATGTTAAATTATGAAAGGATTCTAATAAAATTTAGTACTATATTTTTTTTATCTATATAATATATCTATATAAAATATATGAGAGTTAAAATAAATTACGAGCCGATCTACATAAAATTTGTCAGAAAATTTTATAATTATATTCAAAACCTATTTGTGACAAATCTTATTATTGTTGCTACATTTAAGGCATTATGATAGTTAATTCCTATTTCGGGGTGGAAATTTTTATGGGGGGTAGGCAAAATAATAAACCGATCATAAGCATAATTTCAATAGGATTCCTCATTGTGTCCAAAAAACCATATGTACCAAGTTTAGCCAAATTGTTTTCAATATTACATCATCATAAAATATAATCAGAAATTGATTCTAAAACTTTAAGATGGAGTCCGAAGATTTTTGCATTACAAACATAAACACATAATACCCAACCACCTACGGTGATGCAGGCTATTATTATGGTATTTTGAAAATTGAAAAGAAAATAATTAAAAAATAAATAAAAATTTGTAAATGAGTTACAAGATTAATAATATGCTGTTACAGTGAAAAAACACTCGAGAAATGACATAGTGTAGGTTAGAGGCCTTCTTGAGGACATCGTAAACCCTCAAAATTTCGAGTTATTCGCAAAGAACTATTTTTGAATAGGTTCTTGTATATATGTGTTTATAATTGTGTTATTTTCTTGTTTTTTCCCCTTTTAAACCTCTCTTAAAAGTAAAAGAAACACGCTTTTCAACCTTATGCATTTAGTTTATTTTGGTCGAATAATAAAAGCAGATTGTTAAATAACTGTAATTTATTAAAATTTTTTCTATAACCAAATTTAATATTTTTTAATTGGATAAAAACTGTATAACTCATTCGATTTTATCTGTA
The DNA here is from genome assembly GCA_932274085.1 of Protocalliphora azurea. Classification (NCBI taxonomy): domain Eukaryota; kingdom Metazoa; phylum Arthropoda; class Insecta; order Diptera; family Calliphoridae; genus Protocalliphora; species Protocalliphora azurea. The sequence continues at coordinate 149,519,247 of OW026520.1, forward strand.
ACTTATTAAAACTTTCCACAGATTTTTAATTTTACTCTCAAAAAATAAAAGTCAAGTAAAAAATATAAACATATATTTTGTCTTAATATATATCAAGAATTTTTAATAAAGTTTAGAAAACTACAAAATTTTAAATAGGGATATCTCATTTTATTCCAAACAAAACAAAATTTCAAATTTTGTAAACAAATATGTGGTCTTTTAGAAAAAAAAATCAAAAAAATTTAAATTAAAGTCAAAAGTTTAAATAAGAAAAGGAAAATAAATATAAAAATGGTAAATAATTTATTGTTTAATTTGAGTATACGTAAAAGGTGGTAATATACTTAAAGAACTACGTCTTTCTGCTTTTAAAATCAATTTAAATATCTTAAATTGACTTAAAGTATATAAAACTACAAAATTTACAGTTCAGGAATCCCAAAAACCGTTTGTGGCAATATCTTAAAATTTAAGGGTTCGTTTTGAATTTTTTTTTTTTTTGTGTGAAAATAATTCAGACGCAGATATGTTCATGGTGCCATTTGTACTATTGGGACTAATAAAGAATTTGGAAGACTCGAAGACTTCGACCAGTAGGATGCACACAAAGGATATTTGGAAAAATCAAACACTATCTTCCACGAAATACTGTAGACCAATTAAATTTGAATTTAAAAAGGAAACTCATGATGCCATTAAAAAAGAAGTCAATGATATTACACCCAAATTGCAACACTACAGCTATTCGAATTAGATGTGATTGACTGCCAGACAATGAAGTGAGCTACTAATTAATGCTAACGATGAGGGATGGAAAATTAGGGCAGGCTTTGACTGACATAAAGGCTTCATCCAGCTGCATTATATGTCAAACCACATGAAGCCATAAATCATAAATCAAGTCCCGGAAAAATCACTAGATTATACTAAAGCATATTAATTTGGATTATCACCGCTACATACAAGAATACAATTCATGGAACACTTCCTAAAATTCAGTTATAATTTGGATTTTAAACCTACAGGTTCAATAAGAAACAATGACACATGACCAATAAGGAGTTAAGAAGTTTAAAATATGGGTTGATTACAGATTAATCTGAAATAACAGGTATCTTATTTCAAGATTTAAAGCTATTATCGATGTACTTGTGTGCAGTGAACAAATTGATGCTAGAAAATTTGGTGATTATGCGAAGGAAACTGCACGAATATATACAATTAAATATTCATGAAGAAATATATTTGCAATAGTTCACAAAATCCTTTATCATGGAGAAGATGTCATTGAGCATTATTTAGTATCACTTGGAGATCTATCAGAAAAAGCCTAGAAAAGGGAACTAAGATTACAGATTTTATACAGAGCACAATACAAAAAAAAAAAAAATATCACGAAATTCTACAAATGAAGATCTATTTAATAAATTACTGATAACGTCATATCCGCTCACATCTGGCACTCGAAATCAAAGTGAAACATCAGGACTTAGATGAATAAGCAAAAGGGCTGCTAGAAGACAGCAATAATATAGAATCGAAAATGGAATATTTGCAGGCTATTTTGCAACCGAATGAATAATAATTATAATTTTCTTTTATGGTTACTTAAGTAAAAAATTAAATAAACATTAAAAAACTTTTAGTTATTATAAAAAATAAAAGTTTTTGTCCTTAATATTATCTAAATAAAAAGACAAAATAAACATTAAAAAAATCGTAAATTTTTTGTCCAAAAACAACCGATTCTAGTGCAACCTGTTCTAGAATTGATAAACAGGGAACCTGTTCATAAAATTACCTTGGGTATTATTAAAGTATATATTTTTTTATCTGCTTATAACCTTTTTTATAAGTAAAGCTGATTTAAAAGACAAAAAAATCCGCATTTTCGTGCTAAATACTATAAAAAGTTAAAATTTAGCCTTAAATTTCTCAACAACTTCTGAACCGATTTTAATAAAATTAAAACTGGAGAAAAATTCAAGAAAAAATCTCTCTAGAAAAAAAATCTAAAATATCTCTTTCGATTTAAAAATGACAGGGTTTTGGCCGGATAAAAGCGAATCTGAGCCACTGTGCGTCACTCTCACAATTACTTTTATTCTTGTTTACGTTTTTATTTACACTGTTTTTACATAAAGAGTATCAACAACAGCTAAGTGTATTCTATGATTGATACATAATTGCGACTCCGAAAATATATCTTCGCCATATTTAAGCATTACTGCAGCCTCCATAAAGAATTGTTCAAGTCCGAAATTAAAATATTTAAATGATTTCCTTTTTGAATTTTAACTTTTATTTAAGCACTCATCTACTGTTATTGAAAGGTGATTTCCAAAATAATCACTTTTCCTTTCAGAATAAAAATTGTCAATATAATTCCATATTGTGATCTCACTTGATGGCATTCTTAGATTTCTAGAATTTAAAAACTCTTCCACTTTTAGTTTTTTAAAAGCTCATTCTGACATATACTTCTGCATATAATTTCTTCAAGGGATTAAACAGTTTGGTGTTTAATAAATCGAAACATTGGACCGGCTAAAGCTGTTGATGGTGCTATAGTGTGATATGTTAGGGGGAAAAGCTGCTGAAGACACGAAGTCTATGTTGTTACTTCTAGTTGTGCAAATAACAAGCAAATATGGAATTAAATTTTAATTGTTTAATTAAAAAAAAAAATAAATAATATAATATAATAAATATTATATAAATATTATAAAAAAAAGTATAATAATAAAAAAGAAAAGTATTCATTTTGTTTCAGTATGCGACATCAAGTCGTATTTTTAAATTCTTCGAACAATTCGAATTAAAGTTTTCGAACTAAATTTTATTTGAACGAATATTATTCGCTTGGATACCCTACTTAAAACTCAATGATTACATGTATCTAAATTTACAGAGAAATTTCCCGAAAAATTTGATTTTTTGTAAATATGTATATTTTTTAGAAAAATCAGGAATTGAAAGTAGATTATTAGAAAAAAAATATATATATGGAAAATAATATATTAATATAGTATTTTAATATAATTCTGCCTCTAAATACGCCTTTTGCATTTATTAACGATTTCAAATATCCTTAAAATATAGCAATTCCCGTTTTATTTCAAGTGTTCTCATAATAAAAAAATATGTTGCTACTAAAATTATTTCCAAATAACAAATTTGTTATTAAAAAAATAAAAACCATGTGTTTTTAACTTAGATATCTAAAATTTTCGTAATAAAACTAGACAATGATTCTTTTTTTTCTTCTGTTTTATTTCATTAATTCATATAATTTTTATTTTAGATCCACCTAAAGCAACATTAACAACTGTTGTTTTATTAAGCGACTAAAGCCATCATAAACAATTCATAAAAATAACCATAAATATGAAACTTAAATATAATAAACAACAATTTTATGACCTAGCAAATTTTTCAAAAAAAAAAAAAAAAAAAAAAAAAAAACTCCTACCACTTCTTACTGGTGCTTTTAATTTTCATTTGAAATGGAAATAAAAAACAAACTTTACATATATAAAAAACCGAGGAAGCAAAATTCATATTGAACATAAAAATAATAGAAAAAAAATTGCAGAATCACTGTGTACTATTTGTTACTTGTAAGTACATTTGTTTCAGCCGCATTTGTCAGCTATGAAAAAAAAAACCAAAGCAAAGCCATAACAAACAACCAAATCATATTTTTTTTTCATAACCGCCTGACCTAAGCTTCGATACTAGCGATTGTTCGCTAAAAGCAAAGAATTTTCGAAACAAATATGTTCATGAAAATGTCGAAAGTTATAATAATTATTAATTTTCGTAGCATTGAACATTTCTCGATAATTTTTCGACATTAAACATTCCAGTAATTTTCGAGAATTTTAAATATCTAACTATTCTAAATAAAATATCGAAATTAAATGTTATAATAAATTATCTAATTTTCTTAATATCTCTAGGAATACAAAAGTAACGTATATAATTTCTTGTGTATGCGTGCAAAAAGCTAAAACAGAGAGAATGTAATATCATTCTTTCGTTATAGTTCATAGCAATCAGTTGTAAAATATTGCTCTTTAAAATTTAAGATTTTAGTTAAATTTCCAGCAATTTTTAATATAAACAAGTTAAAGTGCTATATTCGGCTACACCGAATCTTATATACCTTTCAACCGTTTTGAGATATGTTATGTGAAAATGAAATACTTTGTATTAAATGTAATTATAAATATATTTACTACGTAAATACCAAAAACTTTAAATAATTTGAATTTTCATATAAAATTGAAATAGAATCAAAATTTTATAAATACTTATTATTTCAATATATGTCATAAAAATAAGATGTAATTTTGTTTTTTTTATTTGTTTGCTTGTGTAGCAAGAAATTTGACACACAGATAAAACCAGTGCCTTTATTATATCTTGGTTGGAAGTCACATCCACATGTTATGCCTAAGTTAAAAAATCTATGTGATATCTCTGTAACTAAATAGACCAATTAGGTTAAAATCGGTGCAGGAGGTATAGTACCTACCATATAAAGCAAATAGTCATTATAGCATATCTAACAAACTGTTATAGTGAGAGCCCTGAAATTTCTTCAAAATTTTTATTCTATCATTAATGAAATAAAAATAGGACAGATAAGTCCAAGAGGAGAGGTAGTTCCCATACGAAGCAACTACAAAATTTTTTCATCTAATGGACTATTGCAGTGAAAGTCTTAAAAATATTTAAAAGTAATTTTCATATCAAATTTGGAATAGAGTTAATAGGTCCAGGGAGAGAACCAGATTTCAAACAAAGAATATATTAGATGTAGCCCGTAAAAGTTCGCACATGTTTAAGGAAGATATAATCACTTTGATGCACAATAAATATTTTATAAATGTAAGAAAATGTTGAATTAAAAAATTGATATGGTGAAAAATGTATGGACCGATTTGACTGATTTAAACAAACAGGTTTATGCAGAAATGAGGAACATAGCTTATGAAGGAGTTTCAATAACTCTAATAACGCGTTTTAGGCTATAACTCGGTGAATGCTGGATCTACTTAGTTCACATTTTAAACACAAAAATTCTTAAAAAAAATCCAATTTTTCTGTGAAAGCACGAAGTCTCTAGCTTACACAGGTGCTTCAAAGGGTTAAAAAACAAATATGCCTAAATTTATTGTTACTGTTTCTCAGTACCCATGAAAACAACAACTATGAGAGAAGCAGACATTAATTAAAAGAAAAATAATTAAAAAAGTACACAGTGGCCAATAACACGGTTGTTTACAAACTGATTTGGTTAATATAAAAAATCGAAATTCAAGAAAAATATTTGTGATCGATCTATATACCAAGCTCGCAGCTTCTTTAGGACTTGCATATCGATCAAAAAACTCTTGGGGAGATATCCCTGTAAAAAGTGGACCGACAGAGTTCATTTCTTCAGCGGAAAATTCAGCGATTTTGTTTTGCAAAAACGAAGTCCCTAGCTTATATAGGTGTTTCAGAAAATCTAATAACAGTCTGAAAATAATATATATATATATATATATATATATATATATATATATATATATATATATATATATACTACCTTGAATAAGGAATCACATTTTTTTAAATCTAATTAAGTATATCTCCTAAACTAAAGTTCAGACAAAAATAAGTTTTTGTGCAACCAAATTTCAAAGTATTGGGTTTAGTTTCCTGAAGAAATAAAAATATACATATTTTTTTGTTATACTAAAATTATGCATTTATTTAAAGATATGTATTTCTCTGGTACTTTTTCGTGGGTCACTTGAATAAGGAATTCTTTTAATATTAATCAGAAAGGCTATGATTTGAATTCCTTTCAATATTTTTAATTTTATAATTTTTAAATAGTTTTTATTCAAAATGGGTCGTGGGGAGGCTCTAAATAACTCTGAAAAAGAAAAAACTCTGATTTTGAAATCTCAGGGCCAGAATCCGGACCAAACAGCCAAAAACATTAATAGAGGAAAGACAGTTGCATACAATTATTTAAATAACGTGGAAAGATATGGAAAAATATGAAAGAGCGAAAGAAAATGGCAACAACTCCAAAAGAAAGACGAAAAATTCTTAGAATTGCACCAAACTTCTGACATTTCGGTATCAGAAATACATGACAAAAGTGGTGTCAGTGCCAGTGTAAGAACAGTGCACCATATTTTAAAGTCGTGCCCATACATAGTCCGACGAAAACTGCAAAAAAACCACCATTTAATGAAAACCGGAAATCACAACGTCTACAGTTCGCCAAAAATACAATGACATGTTCCGACAAATGGTTTAAAGTTGTATTTTCTTATGATAAAAAATTTTATATTTATGGTCCCTACGGGTATAACTATTACTTCCATGACCTAAATAAGGAGGAATTATTTTTGAGAAGCAGACACAGCCGAGAGTGCGGAATAATGGTATGGGGTGCCGTTTCGTATTATGACACCATAGAATTGGTTTTTGTATCCAACAAAATGACTGCAACGAATTACAAAAACATTCTGGAGGAATGATTTCTTTGGACCCATACCTTGGAAGTACAAACACGACAACGCTCCGATTCATACCGTCAGAGCAGTAAAACAATGGATTAATCAACAAGGGGATCAACTTCTGGATTGGCCCCCATATTCACCAGACCTGAATCCAATGGAAAATGTGTGGAGTTGGCTTGCAAGAAAAGTTTATGAAGGAGGAAAATGATTTGAGACGATCGAATCCTTAGAGGATGCAATAACGGAAGCATGGAGTTTAATTTCGCTAAATTACTTAGAGTCATTATACAAGTCGATGCCAAATCGCGTTTTTGAGGTTATTTCTAAAAATGGTGGCAGTACTCATTACTAATTGAATGCTAGAAGATAATAACTTTCATTTTTATAACCTAAAGTTTAAAAATAAATTACAGTTTTCTTAGTTTTAACATATTCCTTATTCAAGTGGCACACGAAAAAGTACCACAGAAATACATGTCTTTAAATAAATGCATAATTTTAGTATAACAAAATATATATATTCTTTATTTTTTCAGGAAACTAAAGCCAGTACTTTGAAATTTGGTGATTCCTTATATATATATATTATTATTATATATATATATATATATATATATTTGCAGTCTCCGAAGAAATTTGTGGAAATTACAAATGAAAGACAAATTTATATATATTCTTTACAGCTGTAGTGAAGGGTATAAAAATAATGGAATAAAGTTGTTGTAGAGATTTAAAAGCAGTGGATGCTGGTGAGGAACTAACGTAGACAACTTTATTATAAAACATTAATCGATTGGGTACATTTACATATGTACATGACACGTAAACTTAAAGTGTATATAGATAAATATTGTAATTACTTAAATGTAATTATAGGTTTTGGTTATGTAATGAAATTAAATAAATTTAAAATTTATTGAAATCTTTCAATTATTTATTGTGAGAGAAAAATAACGCTCACCGTTTGTGGGTTAAATGGAAGTGAAGCAAATTTAGTTGCAACTAACTCAATATGACAATAATTTTTAGAGTAAAGGCAATTCGTTTTGTCATTAGTATTTAAATCCTCTGATACTATTTTTAGATAATATTGTTTAGTAATAAATACGATATCCCCACAAGCAAACTAATATGAAAATGATTCGAATTTTTGTTGAAAAGAAGAAAAATTTTATTGCCGCAATAATCATTTTCGTATCGCGAAAATTTCCCCAATCGGGAGAGATTATGATTCACAGGCAATACATCTAAGCAATAAGAAATCAATACGCATGGAAGAAAAATATTGAAAAAAAGATAAGGTATAATAAATATATATAAAAATATTACTAAATCAATCTAGAATAATATAATAAAGAAACATTTTTCATCCTGTAATGCATACAAATAAATTTTATCATCATCAAGCTCGTATATCAATATTTTTTTTTATTTATTTGTAATTTTTCGACAACTGAAAAAATTGTGACCGAAAAATAAAAGTATTGCATTAATTACATACAGATGATTTCTAAGAGTTATCAACAGATTATTGCGGAGGTAATAATCACCTTACCGAAAAAAGGCGATATTTTGAAGATAAAATGTAATAAGAAAATTACAAAAAATAAAAATTTTATATATTTCTTGTTGTTTAGTAACTACTTTTCCTTAAGCTGGTAAAATACAATATTAGAATAATATTACTTTGTTGATTTTCATTCAAATAATAAAAAGGAGATAATGTGTAAATATATATTTTATTTGACATTTTTATAATGTTTTTTTTACAATAATGGTATGTGTATTTTATTGAGAGTTTAAACATTTTTACATTTTTTTTACTAAAATATTTACACTTGTATTACTGATAGATAAATTGTAAAATTATTATCATTCAGGATTGAGAGAAAAGCTTTACATAAAATCTCATTAGAAAAAAAGAAACTTAAATAAAGCTTAGAAACTATAACAAAAATTTAATTTGCAGAAGAAAGCATGTTGTTGATGTGCTGATATTTGGATACTAGGCATCTTTGACCAAACTTATATTTAATTTTCATTAAGTTTTCATCTACCATTTCTGTTTTGCTGATGCTATGCAGTCTAGATGTAGAGTAATGCCAAGGAAGGTTGTATATCATTTTAAGAATTTTATTTTATATTATTTGTAAATTTTTGATATTGTATTTTGCTATGTTTGCCCATACAACTGCTCCATAGAACATAATTGAGTGAAATATTACCTTGAGAGAAATATAATTTTATTTTCTGTGTTTAATTTTGTTTTTTTTTTTTTTTTTATTTGTAAAAGGATAAAATATTCTTATATTTTTATTAATTTTATCAATAGTATAAAAAATGTGGTCTTTAAATTTCAGTTTTGTATCCAATATCATTCCCAAATATTTCACTTTACTTTCCCAGTTAATATTTGAAGTTTCAAAAATAAGGCTTCGTTGTGGTCTATAACAATTCTTTCTTTTTCTTTTGAAATATATGGCTTGGGTTTTGGAAACATTTATGGTTATTTACCATACAGTAAAATAACTACGAATTATTTCTAAAGATAATTGTAGGTTGTTTATTATAGATTCCGCAAAGATTCCCGAGCAAGCAAAGCGGTGTCATCAGCAAATATTGATGTTTTGCAGTCATTAAGAATTTGAAAATCAGAAGTGTAAATATTGTTTAAAATAAATGAAAGGTAGGATTGTGTAAATATTTTCTACGGAAAATATTTTCTAAATGTTAAGTACAAAAATTCAATATAAATGTAAATAGTATAAAAAATATGCAATAAAATATAAATGTTTCTACTAGAAATATTAGAGTTCAAAACGTGTTTAAACAATAATGTAATAAAATTTTAGAAAAATGTTAAGTAGAGTCGCTATATATATAAAAAATTTACAAAATATAATATTTATATAGAAAAAACATTAATTACTTCACAGAGCGGAGTTGCAATTTGCTTCCAGTATTATTAATCTTATCTAAATGACTTTATTCATTTTATTAATTAATATATGTGTTATTATTTTTTAAATATAATTTATTATGTATATTCTTTAATATTTGTGTGTGTGTGATATACTGTGTTAGGTTTTAAATAGAATATAATATTAAAAATTAAATCAGCTTTTAATTTTAGATTGGAAACAAAATGAAAGTGAAACAAAATAGAAAACTATCGTTTTCGAACTATCAATATCGAATAATTTTCATAATTTTTTGATATCGAAAACGAATAACTTACGAAATATTTTCTGCCACAAAGTGAGCGACGGGTGAGTTCAAGCATCTCATGTTCGGATAACCAACGATAGTTGTTCTCCAATGTTTTGTCAGAGAAATGTTCGAATAATATTTATACGGGATATCATCGAAGTTTGTGATCATCTGTGTATTTTCTTGTTTGCCTATATATACAGACAAACCTCAAAAAATAGGAAAAAAAACTTACCAAAAACAATAATTGTTTTATATACGAATAAGTTTAAAAACCAAATTGAAGAATACGACAAAAAAATATTTAAAGCATTAAAAAAATTTCTTGAATAAAACTTACATCGTAAAAGAAACAAAATTTTTAGGGGTATTCGTATTTAAAATGGAATATAAGTTGGGTTAAATGTTTTAAAAATGGAGCAGTTAACTATATTTAACATTATTAATGTAATTAGCAAGGGCCGGAAGTTCATGCAAATGCAAGTCTTTTGCATTTACTCCTAAAACAGAGTAAACTATATATATTTATGAATTACAGAATTTGCTTTAAAATGGTATCGATTTGTTAGTGCATATTTATGCATATTTGCTTCGAAAATGCATATTTTTGCTTATTTTCCCATAAATGCAAATATTTTATATGCATTTTGTATGTTTTGTATTGTATTTTTTCCAATTTTAAATTATTTTATGTGTAAAAAAAAATAATTCGGTGGACTTTTGATAAAACGGCTTTCACAATTTTCAGAAGAGCTTAGAAATGTTTTAAAATATTAAAAATATCGTGGAAAAATTAATATTTTTTCCAAAACTAACAGAACATTGATTATTATAAAAGCTGCATCGCCAGAAGGTTCCTAATTTATCTCGTGTTAAGATGCGAAATTACACAGAATAAATAATTTCGTTTCGAATAATTATTATTTTAAATTGTTCGACAAAATAATATCATTGAAAAAGTTTTTATATTAGCTTTTGGATAGGCTAACATATAGAGATAAATATGGGCTTTTAGGGTCAAATTTACAGTCATTTATCTGAAGCCAAAACAAGTTCGTTTAATATCGAGTTATGTACATGAAACATTTGTTTGGTTCTCATACGTTTCTATAAAACTTCAAGAATTGATTAACTCTTTTTAAAGAAGCTACCAATGAGATTATTCTGTCTGAGAGCACAATAAACTAGAGCTACCCTTAATATCATTTTAGAAAAATCGATCTATCATTAAGACCACAGCCAAAGAAATGTTGCCAATATGGTTGTTATAATTTTACATTCAAACGAAGAAAGAATAAAATTTTTTTACATCATTTAAAAATGCATCAATCACATCTGTTGATGTAATTTTTTGTGTACAAAAACTGTCTTAGGTTCTGTGTGAAATAGTGGAAAAGTATGCTCGTTAGTAAATATTTGATAGTTATGAGGCGAATAAGATTTTACTAATTCATAGGGCTAGTAAAATTTTGATAAATGAATCTAAATTTTTTAAGTTTTAAAATTTTTAGACAAATTTTGAACAAAATATTTAGAAAAATCTTTTAACATTTCAAATACACAACGTTTTTTAAAATTGTTCATATTCAATATTCACACATTTCTTTTTGATTTTTTAATAATAAAATTTTAATTTTTCAATATTTTTTAGTTTTCATTTCACACAGCGGAAATGAAAATTGTTCTCACCGTAGAATGATACTGAATTAAAATTTTATTTTTATTTATTTATTTATTTATTTATTTATTTTTTTCATAAAAGTTGAGAGATATAAGTGCATATTTCATTTCTTTTTAGGGCACATTTTAAAAATTTTGGTGAAATTTTTATTTATGTATGACTTATTGTCCCGGGTAGTTAGTAATAGACTAAGATCATAATAAGGTTTCCAGAATATGAAAGATTTTAAAACATATTATCACAAAATAAAAAATTTAGTTTAAAATGCATCGCAATCAAAATAGTCTAGACTTAATTCTTTGAAACAATATGTGCCAAAGTTTATTTTAGAGAGAAAATACAAATAATACACTTCCGTAAAACAAAACTTCCCTCAAATATTGAAAAAAAGCCAAGAAAATAAACAATTTACACAACCTGCCTAAAAACCTCAGAGGCATTAAAAAAAAGGAAAAACTTGGAAGAGCAGCCAATAACAAATCATAAAGCAATATTTTCTACGAGTTAGTTTAAATAGCAGTAAACTGGCAACATTCAACTTTTATTTATTTATTTATGTTTTTTTTTTTTTTTTTTGCTTTATTTTAAAAGTATCTGTTAATTTTTTTCCTCATTTCTAACCAAAATGCTAAGGTGAAGTTCTTGCCATATTCTTTTCTATAGAATTAAAAATAGTTTTTTTTTTTCTTAAGTGTTTATTGAATTTGGATGTTTGGCTATTGTAAATATTTGGGCTGAATTCCTTTCAAAATTATTATAGCGTTTTTGTATTTTTTTTTTCTAATATATTATAAAACCTCTAAAAAAAATTCGTTATATTTTGTACAATCAATATAAACAACAAGTTTCATGAAATTTCTATTTTTTCAAGTTCGTAGCATTTATTTTACTTTATATTTTATAAGTATGTATTTCCAATTTTAACATTTTATTTTTGTTTATTTTTATGGTTTTATTGTTAACGAAATAAATATATGTCGGTTTTTTTATTTTATTATATTTTATATTTAAATGCCAATTATTATAAATATTTTTTTTCCTATTATGACAAGTATAGAATCTATATCCTTTATTCATTCATTCCTGATATTCTCTTTTTACCGCTCACCAAAATTTTTATTTGTTTAGTATTGTACATGTTGAGTATTTATTATATCCTACACCATCATATGCGGTTGGGGTATTATGCGTTTATGCTGATATCTGTAACGTACAGTAAAGATCTTCGGACATCCACCTTAAAGTATACTGTATTTTCGGAGTTAATATAACGATGTGAGTCCGTCCATCTGGTCGGCTGAATAAAGTCCATTTCGCAATTTTAAAGATCTCAGAATAAAATTTGGTACTAATAATTATTTTTGCATAAGAACGAAGCCTATTGAAATTGGTTATGACATGCGAATTATTTCACCTAAGTCCCATACAATTTTCATCGCAGAATATAGGTTTAACGATCATGAATGCCTTAAATATAAAAATAATTTAATGCAATTCGGTGCAAAGAAGTTTTATAAATGTAGCAATGTTCGTGCCAAATTTCATGAAGATCGGTCCATAATTAATCACAGCTCCCATCAAAAATGCCACTTCCGAACATCATTTTAACGTGTATAACCCCAATGTCAGTGTTAAGTTAATATCCGACACAAGTAACTTTATATAAGTAGAAGCAACAGTTCGAAATTTTATGAGTATTTGTCTATAATTTACAATAGTAATTTCAGGAATCAACATAACACAGAAAAAATATTCCAAATAATTTTTCAATAAAATGATTAATTCATTTTATATTGAAATTTAATTATATTATTAATTAATGTAATTAACTTTCTAATTGATTTAAAGATTTTTGACAAAAATCGACAGCTCTTAGAAAATATAAAGAAAATAGTTAAAGTTCTCATATAACAACATATAAAAATAAAATAGCTTTAAGTTAATTTCCAATTATTTTCAATATTTTAGGCTCATTATTCTCGTATCTATTATAAAACTGTAATACAAAATATGTACATGATTTCTCAGTTTCTGGAAACGTGTTTAATAATAATGATTATGTAATGAGAGTTCCAAATATTTGATGAGGTTATTAATCGTTTCAATACTTTTGTAGATGTTCGCGTCATGGGTACAGATTTAGGATTGAATCTTAAAATCCATTCTTGTTTCAAAGTAAGTAGAATAGAACTCAGATGGTCAAAGGAGGCCAAATACCTGGGTTTTTACTTCGACTTTAAATGGTCTTGGAGGAGATATACTTAGGAAAATACCAGGAAAGGGCTTAATGCCTACTACACATGCAGGAACTCTATAAGGAAAAACTGGGGTTTCAAACCAAATATCGGTTTTGAGGCCTATTCTCACTTATAGATGTTCAGTCTGGTGGGATGTATTAAGGAAGGAAACTTATAGAAAATTAGAGATTTACTTCAATTGGCATTATAGGTGCCATGGGAAGCACACCTCAAGTACCACTGGACATCATTCTCCACCTTTTTCCAATTGAGGAGTTTGTGAGAGGAATGGCTGTATGGAGCTTATTTCGACTGAAGGAATTAGGTTTAATAGAGAATTTTAGAGCGGGGCATGCTGAATTTGATGATCAGACATTATCTGTGGTCGCCCCTATGGATTATGTCGGGACTATAATTGAATTCGGGGCTACTCCCATTATTGAAATCGATTGCAGGAACCTCTGGGTTGGAGAGGAAAAGCTCCATTGAGGTTGTACTGTCTTTACAGACGACTCGAAAATGGAAGTAGGTACAGCAGCGGGGGTCTCCTTTAAGGGAACTTATAGATTACTTGATAGTTGCAAAATTTTTTAGGCAGAAATTCTTGGCATTTACAAGGCCTTAGGTTTATTGGAGGAGGACGTTGAAAAGGATTCTGATATAGCCGTCTATGTGGATAGTCAGGCAGCACTATTGGCAATAACAAATCATTTTTTTAGGACCAGTCTAGTGCTTGCGTGCAGGAAGGAATTGGGAAGGCTATTGGATGCCTACAGGTTAAGACTCTGTTGGGCTATATTTTAGGTCCATAAGGGAATGGAGTTTAGGCACAACGAATCAAGCATGGAGGAATAGAAGGTATCTAGAGCGTTATGGCCTAGTATTAAACTAGCAGATTCGGAACATCTTCTGAACATAATGCGGGAGAATCTTTGTGTGAAATAGGGAATATGAGGAGTAAGTGGAACATTGGCATGTCAAACTTCTGTACGATGTGCGAAGACGTGGAGGAGCTGGGGCCAGCAGAGCATATACTATGTTATTGTATAGGGATTCAGCGCAAAAGGCTGAAGCGGTTTAGAAGCTACATACTACACGAACTAGAGGAGGTTATGGGAAAGTACTTAGTAACCTGATATAGTTCGTGATGGCGATAAAGTGGCTTATGAGTAATCGTTCTTGATTGCTAGGTTGATTGCTATTGAAGTCTATTCCTTTTTCTGTCTCTTTTTTGCTTTTTCTTGGTCTTTATTCTGGCTTTTTTTTTTCTGCGTAAAGTGCATAAATTCATGTAAAAGTTAGTATCAACATAATATTCTGGATTCGTATGTTTTATTTCAAATTTAATACAAGTGCAAATATACACTAGTATAGGATATCATATGGTAGGGCTTGACCGACTATATCTTTCTTACTAGTTTTTTAAGTTGCTCGTGTTCGTTTTTTTAGTAAGGGTGTTAGCGAATATTTGTGAAAACGTGTTCACGCATAATACCTGACCAAGCTAAAGGTGCAATATATTTTTTATTGTTTATGTTGGTAGGTAAAAAATCCGTTTTTTCTTTTCTTAATCTATGTAAGGAAATGAGAGAAAAAAATGGAAAGAAATAAAAGACCAGCATGAATAAATTTAAGGGTAAATATAAATAAAAGGAATTTATCCACAGCTGGGGCACATGTTTATTTTAAATTTTGTATATTTAAAAGTGAGTAATAGTTCCGATTAGTCATTCATTCTGTTGCTTTTAAATATAAGCAGAATAGAAATATTTTGAAAATAAATTGAAATTCTTAAAACATTGAGTTTTGGTTGAAAAAAAAAAAAAAAAATCAAAATGGATTTCAATTACGAAATAGCTAACAACAATTAAATTTTTAATTGGTTTTGCTCCAATCATCGAAATGTTAATATTAATTAAATAAAATTAATTCATTTTTTTATATATTTGAAAGTAAGATTTTAATTAAAATATTATGACTATAATTTTTCCAAAAATCAATTAAAAAATTTATTAATTTTTTTTCAGAATAAAACCAAAATTTTGAACCGTATCTTTAATTTATCTCTAGTAGAACAAAAGAAAAATGTATCTTAAAAATTATAAATATAAACATCTTTGTTTGTTTTCGCAGGGATACATTCCGTATGCAAAGCTTAGAAATCTATAAGATGAGATAATATTAGGAATATTTAATGATAAATTATAGCTTGTTGGACTAATTTAAAAAAAAAATATTAATGCTTACTTACGGAAGTAACAATATTATGTTCTCCTTGTTATTTTCTTCAATTTTAATAACTTTATAACCCTGAAATACAATACTTCTGTTAAAATTTAATCTATCAAAATTTTCTAGTAAATTAAAAAATAAAAAAATCTAATTTGATTTTACAAAATTTTCTTTGACTGTCATCTGCACGCGGACAAACGACTGGATTTCAAGAATTCACTGTTAAATCTTATATATCTCCAGAAGATATTGTAATCAAGAAAATTAGTTAAAATTAACGGCAGTAAGTTATAACGAAAATTTTGTGTTATTTTTTATTCGAACGCTCATTTTATAGTGTTTGCCTCTAGTAGATTTATTGCCTTATATGTATACCTTGCTCATAATTATTGGTATAATATACATACATTCCTTTTATCTGGAAAAATCTATATGGTAGTAGGTATCCGGCAAGCTCTTCTGTCAAACAATTATCTTCTATGCCACTGTGTCTTGGCACAAATTAAATGCATATTGTACTTCAGGCACATTTCGCCCGCAAATCTGCGGCAATTACGAACAACTTTGTATGACAGAATATTAGACGTGCAGGCACAATTTATAACTTGTCATGCAAACAGTAAAAATATTAAATTACTCCACCAGAAAATATGGGTCCACGAAAGGAATTTATAATGCATTCTGATTTCTTAATTAATTTTCAAAATAAACCCTGTCATGAAATGAGCCATAAAATATAAACGGATGAATTTTTTGCCAACAAAATCTAAACAATTTTTGTCCATTATCCTCTATACCATTTTGTATCAAATGTTTTGCCACGCTTTTTAGGATAATGAGCAACTACGAGTCGATCCTTAATAGAGAATTTTTTTTTAAATTGGACTTTTTTCTATTTTTTTTTCTTCTTGAAAAATTAATGGAATAATTCTGTGATAGCTTTTATCATTATGATTTTTTAAGTTGTTATTTATCTCCCTATATTAAAAAGTCCTTTTATTTGTAGTTTCAACTATAAATATTTGCTAATTATTAATTAATATCAAAGAATTTTAGAAAAGAATACTCATGTGCTTATTAAAAATTCCTAAAGTTATTGCTTACATATTAATATATTCGCATATGCAAAATCAATTAGTTCATAAAAACCTACAAAAACTTACAAATACATATATTTCAATTATTTAAAATTTTTTAGTATAAGTTCACACTCACTCAAATAGCAGTATTGTACATTTAAATATAAATTATTTACAAAATGTGTAGCGAAAAAAAAACAGATGCTACGCAATTGTACAAGAAAAAAAAAACTCTAATAAATATTTCCATAATATTCAATTTAAAACTAAAATTATTTCCTAAATTACATACATGGACAATAAAATTCGAGCTGTATTCCAAAAAAAAAAAAAAAAAAAAAAAAAAATAGCACTAAACAAATATTCAATGGAAAAATATCTTTGGTCTACATAGAGAAAAAAAAATTGTATATTTGAAAAATTTCTTTATAAATATTATAAATCGAACATGACTTTTTTGCCAAAGTTTTTTCATAAAAAATAAAATTTTGTTCATAGATATTATTAAATTTTACATAATGAAAATTTAAGAAATTTTGCAAAAATTTTGGTAAAACATTTATTTAGTTTTATTAGATTTGATTAAAATAACATGGAAATTTCAATGGTATTCTGTCGCGTGCCGATGTTAAAATAGAACATTATTATGGGATTAACGAAAGTCCTCATGTTCTTGACAAGGCTAGGGGTCGCCGGATGGGGTGGAGTTATTGGTCTGAGATTATCCTATTATTGTTGAACGTGTTTAATTAATCTAAAGTTATTTATTTAACGAAAATATGAAGCAGACGGATATAAAACAGCTTGTACTTCGGAATCTAATATTTTAATGAAATATTATTTTTTTCACACTACTTATAAGATCTTGCTATATTAAAGATCCATGCATTAACTAACCAATGTTCTTCGGAGTATTCTATTCTATTTTCTTTTGAAGAACCCCAATACATACACTACCTTTCAAGACTCTTATCTTCGATTTTTAAACAAATTATTTAATTTTAAATCTTATTTATTCTAACGCTAAATTTCGGAAATAATAGCTATATTAATATTGTATAGTAGGGGTATAAATTTATAATTAATAATAGAATTAATAAAGAAAACAATTAATAGAAAACAATTAAGAGAGTTGGTAATGATAGTAATTAAGATGCGTTTAATATCCTTCATTGATCAACTCTTTACAATTATTTAATGATGTTATCTTACACTAAAACAATAACAACCAAATACATATTTAATATTCAGGGTTGGGATTTCTTATTAGTATGGAAAATTATGATTTAATTGAAACATATATTATGAAAAATTAACTATGTCTATGTAAGTTATAGTCATGTGACTTTTAATTGTTATAGTGAATAAACTATTCGTGGTGTGATCTTTTATTTATGACTTTTCAGTTCTCATTAAATTTGTATACGCAATTACAAAAATTCACCATCATTGTTTCGATTTCAATTTGTGGTCTATTGGAATTTACGCATCTGTGTTCATTGAGAATTAACTAGATCGATGAGGACTATTATTAAATAATGAAATTGAAAATTTTAAGCTGAACTTAGATGGGAACAAAGAAGTGATAAATCAACCAAATCAGAATGTGCAAAATAAATTGTAGAATTTCGATAAAAATGAGATCGAAATGTTTAACACTAATTTAAATAAGAGATTTACAAGAATTTATTAGCGGAAGAAAGTCAAACATTTAATATGAACTTAATGTAAGAAATATGAATAAATGCTAAATAAGTTAAACCGAAACATTACAATGAATGTATATTAAAACAGTAATTTCAAAGAGTGTATTTATAAATGTACCTACCGTAATTATATTAACAAAATAAAGCTACCATCACAAAATATTAATAAGAAATGTTTTAAAATGGTAAAATTCCAAGGAAAATCTGTTAAAAAAATAATGTTGAGAAATTTGCATAATTTTTCATGCAATCTGAAGAACAGCAATTTGATAAAAAGCACTTCTGTTCTGTTTTTCTGTTCGAAAATTGTGGACAAAAATTATTAAAAACTTGAAATTTTTCATCGAAAATTTTACAAATTTTTTCACAAAATTAGAATATAAATGAAAATTTAAACAATTTTTTCAGCCTTCTTGACTTCTGATTAATTTGAAGAAATAAAAAAAAATAATAATAATATTTAAAAAATTATTCTTAAATATTATGAATTGAAATCGAATAAAATAAATTTTTATATTTATGTACAAACTTTTTTCTCTGTATTTATGAATATGAAAATATACAAGTTTATTTAATTGTCTATTCTATTTAGTTCAAATAAATAAATATTTATGAGTATATATACTACACATGTAAGTATTTAGTTATTTGTATATTACAAATAATATTAATAAGTGAAAAAAAAAAATATATAAATATGCATACACTCTAATTTATATAAATGTAAAAGTAAAATGCTTTTAAATGCGGTCAAAATGCCAAATTGGTAATAAATATATGAAAAAAAAAATCATACACATGACATATTGAAAACCACAAATATAAAATAGAATCTCATCATTGGTAAAACTCAAAAAGTATTATTGAAAAACCTTAAAAAAGTGGGCAAAAATTTTGCTAAAAATTACATATTAACAAATTTGAATTGTGTAAATAATTTACACAGATGAGAGATATATGAAGTTATATTAAACTGGTGTTTATAAAAATAACCAGTAGTTCTGGCAACTAATCGCGATTTTATTTAATTTTAAGATTGTTTAGAAGAGGGACCATTCGCCATAGGGGCACATTTGTCATTGCCAATTTTCTTGAAAACCAAGTATTAATTTTTATGGCACTAAATGCCTTCTTTTTCTTTTTTCGTACATTTAATCGGAGGTATTCGTGATTAATTGTTTTTTAAATATCCTCCCATATATTTCGCTGTGGGCATTTTCTGTGATAACTTTTTAATTTTTGGAATTATATGATGATTTTGGTGCGTCTTATAAACATTATAAAATTATAGTAAAAACAGGTGTTTTAATAAATTTATTTAAAGTATGAAAAAAATTATCTTTGGTTCATACACGCAGAGGAAAAAAATATGGTTACACCATTATCACTACAACAATATTATATTCTCATTGTAAATTTCCTTGAATTTTAAAAGCTCTGTGTTCATGATAACAACGTTTTTGTTTAAATTTTGTCATTTAATGTTTATAGTCAATAAAAATTTTAATATGGTTGAAGCAACGACTGAGGTTCTTGACCAAATTGGGAGTACATTAAGAAAGGAAATTGTTAAAGCTTTTAATATATCCTTTCCAATGACGAAGGCTAAAAAGAGCTTCCCTTCCTGGTGGAATAAGGAACTCTCGAAGCTACGCAAGGAGGCACGCAATGCTTTCAATATTGGCTACAGAACAAAATCGTGGCAGATGTATCACGATAAACGTAGCGAATATAAGAAAGCAATAAAGATCGCAAAAAGAAAATCATGGAAAGGCTTCTGCGAATCTATC
Source organism: Protocalliphora azurea (assembly GCA_932274085.1). Taxonomy (NCBI): domain Eukaryota; kingdom Metazoa; phylum Arthropoda; class Insecta; order Diptera; family Calliphoridae; genus Protocalliphora; species Protocalliphora azurea. The sequence continues at coordinate 149,539,694 of OW026520.1, forward strand.
GACAATACCAAGGAATCTGCTAGACTCAGTAAGGTGTTGGCAAGGAATCGAGGATGACATAATATCCGTTGAGAAAATTTCATGGGCAATGGATAGCTTCTCTCCGTACAAATCTGCAGGGCCTGATGGTATTATACCACGGATGCTACAAAGTGCAAAGGTATACATCATACCCTGGTTACATAGAATCTTTAAACTCTGCCTAACCCTCAACTATGTTCCCCGGAATTGGAGGAGAGTAAAGGTAGTGTTCATTCCAAAAACCGGAAAAAGAAGTCATTAGAATGCAAAGGACTTCCGTCCGATTAGTCTCTCATCTTTTCAGCTGAAAACTCAGGAGAGACTCATTGATTTACATATAAGGCAGCGTCTAGAGGGTACAACTCGACTCTCAGGAAGTCAACATCCCTACATTAAAGGTCGCTCCACGGAGACGGCTCTTCATGAGGTCGTAAGGGTCATCGAGCGATTCATTGAATTTAAACAATACGCTATGGCTACCTTTCTGGACATAGAAGGCGCCTTTAACAATGTCACGAGTATGGCGATACAGAGAGCTCTGTACGAACTAGGAGTTGAGGATTATATCACCAACTGGCTGGTGTCAATGCTAGAGACAAGAATCGTCATTGCGAATTTAGGCAACAGTGTTAAGACCAAACAAGTTATGCGTGGAACTCCACAAGGAGGTGTGATTTCTCCGCTGTTGTGGCTTATTGTCATTAATACCATCCTGTGAGAGTGAAAGCCGTGGATTACGCGGACGATGTGATGAAACTAGTATCAGAACTATTTCTGAACGTGATAAGTGATATCATGTCAACTGCTCTGACTACACTCAGTGACTGGGCCAAAGAATGTGGACTAGGAGTGAATCCGGGCAAGACAGAGCTGGTACTTTTCACCACAAAGACCAAGATTCCGAGCTTCAGACTACCACGGTTAGAAAACTGTGAACTCACCTTGTCGAACAATGCAAAATACTTGGGCATTATTTTGGACTCTAAGCTTCCATGGAAGCTGAACATTCAACATAGGGTTAGTAAGGCTACGGTGGCATACTACACCTGTAGAAAGATGTTCAGTGTGAAATGGGGTTTGAGTCCAAAATTGACAAAATGGCTATACACTGCAATAGTACGGCCCATTATTGTATATGGATCTCTCGTGTGGTGGACCGCTACTAGTAAGAGATATGTGGTGGATCAACTTTACAGGATACAAAGATCCGCTTCCATTGGAATTGCAGGTGCATTACGTACTAGTCCATCAGAAGCTCTGAACACTATATTGCACCTAACACCTATACATAATTGAATCATCAGTTAATAGTGCGATAAGATTATCTGAAACGAAAAGCTGGAGATCAAGAACGTATGGGCTCGTGAGGATATTAAATTTAATACCCCCGCAATTCAATCAATTTACCGACTATATGATTCCCCAGATGGACTTCGGAAATACTATTAAAGTCCTATTCCCCACCAGGAGTGAATGGAGAAGGGGTAATCTACACTGACGGCTCAAAGATGAACTGCGGTGTCGGCTCTGGTGTCTTCTCTAATGATCTTGGAATTAGACACTCATGTAGACTCCCTGACGAGGCAAGCGGAAATACTAGTGGTCAGGGAAGCGTGTAAACTAATTCGCGATACAAATATTCAAGGGAATATTGATTTATTTGTCGACAGTCAAGCGACAATACTATCGCTCAAATCACCGAAAACTACCTCTATTCTAGTCAGACAGTGTAAAGAGGAACTGCTTGGACTAAGTCGACTGTATGACATTACTATAGTCTGGGTTCCTGCGCATAGGGATTACTATGGTAATGAACAGGCAGACCGCCGGGTAGGCTCTGCTATGAATGCCTCCTTATCGGTTTCTGTCGCAATCCCGTTAGGAACAGTCAAAAGCAGAATCCAAAAACACTTTCTAGAAAAGGCGGAAAATAGATGGCGAAATCTGGACAAATGTAGAGTCGCGAAAGAAACGTGGCCTACCTACAACGAAAAACGCTCAATGCAACTCATTGGCTACAAACGCAAAGACATCTCGAGACTAATAGCATTGTTTACAGGTCACTGGACGATCGGAAAACAGGCAAGCAGACTTGGTTTCCCTTACAATGAATATTGTCGTAGTTTTGGCAATCGCGGGAAGGAGGAGACAGTTTTTCATCTTCTACGTGAATGCCCAGCCTTGAGCGCAAGCAGACATAAATTTCTGGGAGGGCACCAATTAGACAACCTCTGTGAGATATCTGACACTAGACTCAGTGACATCATTAAATATCTCAATGCTACAGGCTGGATCTAATTAATTTATGTTCTCATTGTTCTTTCCTACATTTCTATTTCACTACAGACTCAATACAACTCATTCACCTGGCGAGTAGTGTGGTTCCATCAAAACGGATTCTAACGAGTCTAATTGATTGCCCGTAAGGTTACGGGCTACCATGTTAACCAACCAACCAACGACTGAAAAAATTATATGTTTTTAAATATATTTACAAAATTTTTATTAATATGAAAAATATTACTAATTCTAGAATCATTAAATATTTGCAGTCTTTTTCCTTGTTCTTAAACCATAGTCTATTTAATATTATTATTCCCGAATAAAATGTTTCAAATAAATATAATTCTTATTCTTTTCACAAACTTAGTGGAAAATTCAATACTTTTTTATTTTTAATGTTTGTTTTCCAACGTCACTGTAATTCCCATTTAGTTTATATGTGAATAAATAGAAATAGACAAGCTTTTGTGAGTTAAGCAATTTAAGATATTAATTAAATATTAAATTAAAAATGAACACTTTTCTCTATCATTTTGAATAAAAAATATATAAAAAAAAAAAAAATTTTATTAATAACTATATGATAACATACATAACACGATAAGAATAATAATATGAAGAATGCCATAACAATATTATAAAATGGAATCATATTATGACAATGTCGTATAATAATATAATGGCATCATATCATAATCTGATAAAGTAGGATAATGATGTAGTAAGATTGTTAAATTATAGATAAAACTAGAATCATAACATGAAAAAACTAATCATAAAATCGGACATAGTATGACAAAATGGAATGATAATAATTAGTACTTATAATCATGTCTATTTACCGCTGTGATTTTTTTATTGCAAACATAATATGTAGCTCTAAGATTATGGTCAACAACTATATTTTTTCTCTGCGTGTAAGTCTGCTCCTAGAGAGAATTCGCCAGACTTCTGGTAGGCAGAACCAACTCAGGAACGTGGCAATGAATTACGCAATGGATTTATTTAGGATCAGTCTTAGTAATTGAATTTCTATTTATTTAACATAGAATTCAATTAAAAATCATATATAGACAAATGATTCTATTCCCAACACATGGTAAATTTACTCCATGGCCATGCATGGATTGGGGTAATTTCACCATTTTTGATCGCTTCAGAAATTTATAAAAAATTAACGTAATGAAGAGATAATAAGGATCAAAAAGACTTAGATTAATGCCAACATATATAATGTCCTAATTCGGGAATTCTACCGTTCGTTTTGTTATCGTCAGTAAATGAGAAATTCTATTTTTCTATTCTTTAAATGTTTTATTTCAAGTTTAACAGAATAAGTATATGTTACTAATGAAAATCTGTTAAATTCCTAAAAATTTATATCCTGTAATATTCATTTGTTTGTAGTTTAATTTCTACATCATTTTAGGTAACCGATTCCATGCATTGAATGCAATAAACTGATTAGAAACAGAGTCATATTTAAAAAATTATAAATATTTATGGTTATCGATAAAACTGCAAATAATACTATTGAATTATAATAACAAGCATAATAATATTTTTTCTAATGATTTCAACAAAAATAAAATGTTTCTTAACCAAACTTATTGTTAAAAACATAAAAAGCAAATGTGAAAAAAATACCTCGTCCAAGAAAAAGGGGTCGTTAGCGATATTAGAGATCCAATAGCTCTATTTTAAATATCTTAGAACCAGTTTTTCACTTAAAGATTAGCGAATAAGTTAAATTTAATCGTTGATTTTTTTGATCTGTTGATGATCTATTTTTATTTGCTAGCTTTAGTGGCCAATGTCGGGGATTTAAACTTCTGGTAAAATATTCATATACATAAAAACAAATGGTTTAGCAATCTCTGTCCGTCTGTCCGTCCATATAAACCTTGTAATGAAACTACAGGTTCCAATTTTTAAAATAAGTGAATGAAATACCATGTGAAATACCAAATGTCTTTTATAGTACAGGGACGAAGTATACTGGAATTGATTATGATCGACACATTATTTCACCTAGACCCCATACGTGTGTCCCCCTGAATAAGGGTTTAACGATGTTAAATGCTTAAATGTACCAATATTTAAATGAAATTTAGTATATAAAGGTTTTATATATGAAAAATTTCAAGAAGATCAGTTTATAATTGACCATAGCACATACCTAAACCGCACTTCCGAAAAGGACGTTTAAATGTAATGATGTATAAACAGAATGGTGTAGGGAAACGTTTCTCAATATAAGGTATATATATATATATATATATATATATATATATATATATATATATATATATATATATATATATATATATATACATATGCATATATATATATATATATTTATATATATACGCTGTTGAACAATAATTCTTATGAAGAATGAAATTTTAACAGACATCTAACAAAACCCTCAAAATATCTTTCAAATTTAATTCCAATTTCGGTTTTATGTCCTCTTGAATTTAAATTTTTTTCAAAGCCGTTCTTTCAATTTAATTTGAAATAACAAAAATATTTGAATTAACTTATCAACATGTTATTAGGTTCTGTTGTTGTTTTTTCATTATTATGCTATATTTTGACTGGTTGCCACATCCTTTTTGTGCCCATTTTTGTTATAATGTTGTTTACTTTGATTGACTTGACCTTATGTCTAAGCTACTGAACCGATTAAAATGAAGCATAGCTCATATGCATATCCATGTACTAACTACATATCACATCTATTTTTTAACAGGCTACTTTATTTCTTATAAAACTTATTTCAAAATTTATTAAAATTTTTAATGACATTGGTAAAAAATATCACAGTATGATAAAAGTGGGCGAAAAACAGCTATGGTATACATATATACGTAGACACATAGATACATACATACATACATGCATAAAAATTTGTATGTTATACAGTGTTTATATTTTTTGTATACATCAAATTTGATGTGAATTGTCTTAGTAGCACCAAGAAAGTATCAAAATAGATTACTACTGAAAGTGGGGTAAAAACTTATTTTTAGCTCATAGCTTTCTACAAAAAATTCTTTATATATGTGCTGAATTTAATATGAACTTACAAAAGAAGAATTACATTATATCTTACGTTTTACATTGCATAAAACAATAATTACCCATAAATACATTGAAAATGACTGATTAGATATTAAATTTCATACATAATGAAAAATGTGTTCCAAAATATCAAAAATTTAAGAGAACATTAAATTGAAATTCGAGATAACTTTGCAAAGCCCTTCAGACATTTTATTAATCTAATAATAATATTCAATGACATAAATTTTTCGCACTGCGTATTAAGTTTTGAATATCTTGTGTTTATTTATGAAATTTAATGCTTATTAATTTGTATTTAATGAAATGGATCACAGAATATTTTTAAATGAAAATCGCGAACGAAATATAAAAATTCCTTAAAACTCTACTGTTTCTTTATGGTGATACCAGTTATAACAGAGAGATAAAATAATATCATAAGTTTAATGCAAGAAAAAAAAAATGTAGATGAATTTTTATTATATATTTTTCCCTCGGATCTACTGTATGGTGTTTTTAAATTACAACCATGTAGATAAAATTAAATTTCTTTAAAATCCAATGTCTTTAAATGATTGTTTCTTTTGTTCGCTACTGTAAGGAGGAAATGTGCAAAGGTAATTCCAATCCCAAAAAATGGAACAGATTATGGACTTGAAAACTTGAGGCTAATAAATATTTTGCCTGCTCTTTCGAGATTTTTTTGAGCATATTGTTAAGTTGCAAATTAACCAATATATTTTTCAAAATTCATTACTTGATTACAAGCAGACTGGCTTTCGAAATAATTGTAACACGTCTTCAGTGCTATTAGGCAATTAGGGACAAGATTAATATAAACAATGATTCTGTTTTGGTTTCTTGCCGCTTAATTTATTCTTATTTAAGCGAACGTGGGCAGTTTATATTTTTTAATGGTTCCCGGTCCCAACAAAAGCATACAACTTCGGGTGTGGCTCAAGGTTCGGTTCTTGCCTAATCACATAAGATGTAGAGTGGCTCACGCTTTGTTAATGCCTCAAATGTCTTATTGTTTAGAGGTTTTCTCATGTACGTCTTATGGAAACTTAAGGAGAATTAAGCTTTTAATAATTTTTAATAAAGTCATATGATTCGCTTTTTAAACTCAGACGGCGACAACATGTGTTTGTATACGTAGCTCAATTTCTCGGATGTTTTTTGTTCCAACTACCTAACCATGAAACTTTTCTGATATTTTACAAAATTATGAAAACTTCCACCCGTTTAATCGAGAAATGTTCAAATCCTTATTCCAACAATTTATACCTCTCTATTTGAAAAATCATTCCTTTTAAAGACTGCACGGTTATGTAATTACTTGTCGACTTCGTTAAGAATGCTTTGCATTTCTTCGTCAAGTTATCGAGGGAAGTTAATTGAATATTTTATTAATAAGTCTTATTATTGTAGTAATACTTCACAAAATTATATCGTTGACATTGGACTATGGGTTGTTCATTGTTTATGTATATTCGTTTATTGTAGTTATAAAAAAAGCTATGTATATAAAATAAATTATAATATAGGGGTATTTTGTATATAAAACTACATTAAATTACAATTGTAATATATTTTTGGCCACATGAAGGCTTTTGTTATTTCCGAATTGATATAAACAAATAATAAAACAAAATAATTATAATTGCATAACAATAAAAACTACTAAAAACTACATGAAAATATTATATGTACCTATTCAATTACATACTAATCTTTGTGGCAATAGAAATAGTGTATTGAAAAAACCAATATTTTCAGAAAATCGATTTTCGAGTTATTCGACAAATAGCTTATTCAAAGCTCGAATCGTTTCGAATACGATTTTACGTAATAAAACCGGTAAACCGGTTTTTATTAAAAATACAAATATTTTAAAATTTATTGCTTTTACTAAAGGAGGAACTCTTAAAATATATATCATTCGTAGTGACAAGTAATATAAAAATAAAAAGTTATATCGCTTTCTTGCGGCTAAAAGATAATGCTCAAATTTGGTATTTTTTGAGTTGAGTTCTACTAATGCTTTTTTGGATCTACCTTCTTTTAGATTTTCGGCTTATACTTGAGTCAAACTATAAAACTAAAATTTACTTCTTACCTATGTTCTGTTAATAAAAATTAGTTTAAATCTATTAAAAATATACAAATCTCAGATTTTAATACCTCTGGGGCTATTAAAATCTCAAATTAGGAACTAAAAAAAACTAGTCTTAAAGCTTTATTAGTTTATAATGAAAATGAAAAATACATTTAAATAATTCACGGCCTGCTTCAGCGAATTGTTTAAAAATAAAATTTGCATGTTAACTATACAGAAAATATATGATCTTTTTCTCTGTGTACTCCAAAAATACAAAACTTTTATAAATATTTTATTTTTAAACAGTTAGATACTTTTAATGCATAAGGTAAATGAAGCTCAATTAGCAGATATATAAATGGGAAGTATAGCTTAATTTAGTAATTAAAAATAAAAGTAGAAGCATTTTATAAAAAACCGGTTAACTGAGAGAAAAATAAAAATTATTTGAAACCGGTCGTTTTTTTTTAAAGTAAAGCCGGTTAATCGGTTTCCGATTTCAGCTTTTGAATACACTAATGACAAATCAAATAATTGTGGACATTTTTATGTTTAATGCCTACAAATATTACCCTGATTATCGATATATGATGTGGGATTTCCAATTGGATTAAAAAAATTATAATAACGTAACGTTTTTAGATACAGCTCTATTACATAACAACAAATAATTCCCAAGAACAAGAAAAGTAATAAAATACATTAATACCCTAGAAGTATCTAAATTATTGAAAGCTATTAATAAATAAAAAAAAGTACTCCCTTTTTTTTAACGTACTAAAAGGAATTGAATTAATAAAAGAATAAATGGACCTTGAAATAAAAAAGAAGAAAAAAGAAGTTGAGAAATTCAAATGCTGAATCTAAAATATAAACCCTGAAAAATATTTCAAATTCTTTAAGGTGACATAAAGAAGAAATTGTAAAATATATTTTAAATTTTATATAGGGAGAAAAAACTAAAGATAACTTTATTCGAAACGATGGAATTTTATAATTTGTTTTATTTTTACTTTTTGTTTTTTTTTTTGCCATACATTAATGGCGTTGTTTGTGTTATAAATCTAAAAGTAAAACATAAATAAAACTTATTTCATTTGTTTCCTTTGACATGCAATCAGTAAAAACTTTTAGCTCTGCCAATAAATTTCCAACTTAATTCAATATCAAACCACCAGAAAAAAATCCTCGAAAAAAAATACGGAAAACAGTAACCAATAAGTAAAACCAACGTAAGCAATCACGTCATGCATAATCTTTCGCCAAACATTTAAAACAAGTCTATAGAATGGCAAAAAAGTTTTCATTTGTTGTAGTATATTTTGGAACGGAGAATTTATTCTACCATAATAAAAACGGAATCAATGCTAAAACATGTTTAATATTTGTTTTGTATTTTATTTGTATTAAAAATAAAATATATTTGTTTGTGTATTTGTATTGCTATATAAAATATCTAAAACATCTTTAAATCAGCAGAAATGGAAAGGCAATATAATCAAACATGTAAATCCGTATTTATTTATTTGGTTTTGGTTTTTTTCAGTATTGTTTTTTACTATTCAACTTGATACTTAAATACGAGGTTTTTTATGAGTTTTTAAATGTAGCGGAAATAGAAAACGAAAAGTGACAATGCATGAAAGCGTATGTGGAATATTTAAAAAATATATATATATTAATCATACGTCGGGAATTTTTTAAAGACTGATTATATAGCAACTATGGGAATGTGAGGCCATAGATAAAATTTCATACGGCCCCTGGTTACTCCTAAGAAACAATCTGTTTAAAACTCATATACCAAAAATTAATACGTCAAAACTTAAAAAAAAATATTTAGAAAAAAAGTATACAAAAATTCGTATAAATGTCCATATAAAAGTCTTTCAACAATATTTCAATACTTGCCATAGAATTTCGAAACACATATCAACGATTGAAAATAACGGATCTAGTACATTTGGCCAAAAAGGAGTTCCTAGTTTTTTCCTTCAAATTAGTATCAAAACGTTCGTTACTTCACAGGAAAAATTTCAGAACATGAGCTAGAATCATTACATCTAGAACTGGTGTAATCAGAACCATTTTAGATTGTTTAGTAATATCCTTAGGACTAGTGGTGTACAAAGATTGATGAACCGAATTTCATTAATATTCTTATTTATAATGCATTTTTGAGTGTCTAAACTCTATTCTGGAGGACATTTGTATGGGGGTTAGGTGAAATAATGTACCGATCATAAATAATTTCAATAGGCTCAGTTCCTGTATGGTAAAAGTCCCACGAGACAAATTTCATTGAAATTTCTTTAAAACTGCGACCTCTGCTTTGTGCACAAGGTTCACATGGGCTGTAATCCAGCGGTGCAGCCAGACGGACGGATATCGTTAGATCGATTTAGAATGTGATTTTGAGTAGATTGGTATACTTCAAGGTGGGTGTTGGATAACTTTTTCTATGCGCCAAATACCCCAACCACCTATGCTGGTGTAGGGATAAAAAGCCAAAAATTTCCAGCATTTTGACAATTTCCGAAAAAATTACAATTATATATATATATATATATATATATATATATATATATATATAAATTTTTAGATAATTTAAAAATAATATTTTATGAGGAGGGCAAATTTAAATATGCAAGAAAATAGTGAAAATATACGGTTGAAAAAGCACGAAAAAATTACAAGTGAATTTTTAATAAATATGCATAAATAAGCAAACGTACTTTGATAATATCCTTAATTACATCTTAATTTTTGCTATACATTTATGTACGTAGTATTAAATAAAAAATAATAATAAAAATAATTTATATGAATCAGTTAATGAAATTTAAATGTCTTAAAAAAATAGCGTTTTTGTTAAGATATTGTATTAAAGTGTTCATTATATGCAAATTTATGCAAAGATTTTAAAAAATGCATTTGTTTAAAATAACCGAAAAATATGCTGAAGCTCACTTTTCTAGCTAATAGCTTGAAAAACTTGTTCTGCTTATGAGTCCATTAATTGTTCGTTTGTATTGCGTGTTTCAGTGGTTTGGTATCTCTCTATATAAACCGAGCGTTTAAATAATCAAACTACTGGCCTTTAGAGCTCACAAGGATGTGTTTTTGACTTGTTTTCACAGATACCAAAGTTGCAAATCAATCTTCGGAGACTATCTACATGTAATTGCCTCGCATTAAAAACGGCCATATATATATGTGTGCGAACAAACATATCAATCAATTTTACATTCACATATTGCTTTTACCATCCAGCTTGCTTGATTCAGACCTCTTGGTATCTTCAAACTAAAATTGTTTTTAGACTAACACCGAAGGTAGAGGTTTGATGATTTTCATCTTTTAGGACACTTTGAATGTAGTTAACTATACACACGATGTTGTTTGCATACATATATACATACCCAGCAAAAAAAGAACATCCAAGGAAGTCAATAAAATCCTGAACTTGTGATACAGAAGTAGTGCAAATTCGGATCATTTCCAATGAATTTAACATAGGCTTGTCATTGGAAGATGTTCTCTTTTTTGATACCTATTCACTCAGTAGGAAGTCATGTTCACAATGTAATGTAAAATTGATTTTTTATGTACTTTGTTTTATCAATTCAAGGAAATTACTTTTAATTTTTATATAAACCAAATATTTTTTATTAAAAATATGTAGAACAATATTTTTCATTTAGTTAAAACAGTTATTATTAAGTAACAAGTATTTGTAAATTCTCAACATTTTATATCAGAAAATTGTATCAGAATCGCTTTTTAATAACATCTCTGGATGATGTTTATATAACTTCTTAAGCACAAGAAACCGTACACTTACTGAAACTTTTGAAGTAATGGAAATGTACTTCTTTAAAAATTACTTCTATTTAATTTTGCTGGGTAGTCTTAATCGTTCTTAAGACCACTACTTGTTCAATTACAATTTTGTTCAGATTTCTTTATCCATCTTAATAGATACATGAATACGTGACATATGCATTCTGATTTAAAATCCTCCTAAATCTTAAATAGTAATATAAACTATTTTTAGGTTTCTTTTTTAGGTCGATTGTATTATAAATGGAATTTCAAAGAAGTTTCAAATAATTCCGCAGCATTGTTTTTTTTTTAATTCATACAATAATGTTACTTTAATTATTTAGTCTTATTTTACACAAACATTAACAATTTTTTTATTAAAAAAAGCAATAATTTTATAATATTGCACTTAAAAAGCTTATTAAACATTTTACAAAATCCATTATATATATTGTTTGAAAATCTATTCAAAACTATTGGTTATTGGTTCTTTAAAATGGTTTTTTAATTTTATGAGAATTTTCAAATATTATAATTTATAAATAGTAAAAATATTTTTATAAGAAAAGAATTAAAATTTTTTCAATTAAACATTTATACCTATGAGCTTGAATGTTTGATTTACTAATACAGTGATATTTTAGTGATTTTGGTAAAGAATATAATTGGTTTTATAAATTTAGTAGTGGAATATACAATTTAATTTTTTCTATGTAAGAAGAATTCGGAAAAATTAAGTTATATATTTTAGAATTTATATAATTTTTTTCACAGAAAGCTGAAATAAAAGAACCAACAATTTATGTTAATTTACTTTTAAGTTAAAAATTCTTTAATGATTTGTTTAAAAATTCTGATTTTCATTGGTAATCTTAAAAATTTTTTCCCTACAAAACGAACAAAATATTTGACCAACAAAAATGAAATATTTAAAAATTTAAAGCATCGCAAGCAAACAAACCGATAAAACACTTTTGGATAAAATAAAAACTCCAAAATAAAGTTCATAAAACAACTGCTATCTGCTTTAGCATTTCAGCTTGAAAGGAGAATCATACATTTAAAGCCACTGCCAATGCAAACATACTTTATCAACGTTTCTGAGAACATATGCGCACACATTTATAGGTGTCTTACATTTTTCGTTTAAAAGTATGTATGTGCATATAGAAACGTATGCACTGTCCTCTCATATCCATACAAATGTCGATTTGTCAGGAACTGAGTCGCTGAATTCATACCTGCCTGCTAGGCAAAACAGCTTTAAATCACACTCTTTTTTTGCAGAGGAAAAAAAGAAAGAAAATAAATAAGAAACAATACAAAAATGCAAAAAACTCAAATAAAACGAGAACACAAATAAATGTATACGCGGCGTTTAAACTCACTTAACATTTAGCCTTTAGCTGGCAAACGCAATACATAGTTTAAATGCAATAAAAAGAAAACGTACAATAAATAAAACTGAGGGAGATTGTAAGAAATATTTGGTAGGATGATTTCGTATTATAGCCTACAACTTTTAAAAAAGAAAAAAAAAATGTATATTAAGGCGAAAGAAAAACTGGGTCATATCTTATGTTTTTTTTTACGAAAACGTTAACGATTTTTTGTCTTTAGTGATAAAATTATTATAGGACACAAATAATGCCCTATATATTAGTAGGTTGGCTGACTTTTATATTTTTAACGTAATTCCCACTTGAATCGTTCATTGGATTGTAAAATGGTATTGTGTGAATTATTAGTAAAATCGAATATCATTAAGCCATGCCGCATCGGACCTAAAATTTGTATTATGCGTTTTTATTAGGAATGTATGCCCTTTTTGGAGTTTTTAGAAAAATTTGGCTATTAATTACTTCACCTTGTAATAAACCATAACAAAAAAATCATAATTTAGTCATAACAATCTATCAAACAAGATATTCAAATTAAAAATAATTAAGTTATTACGAAATCCCCAGATCATTAATTTGTTTTAGACCACTTGTATCAGGAATGTACAAAAAATGTCTAATATTTGAGCGAAATGCTATTTTGATTTAAATTTGAACCATAATTATTGATAAAATTTATGGCGCATCCAAGATAATTTTGGAAATTTTAGTGACAGTGACATATTAAATTTTGAAGTAGCGTAATATCGGTTCTGTAAAAGATATTGACTTCAGTAGTTTTGTATTTAATGAAGAATTATGACAGTTAGGCAATATAATAGTCTTATTCCCGTACTATAAATTGGGAACACGCAAGATCCCAATGTTACCGAACAGCATTCCCGTACTCGAAAACTGGGCAAATGAGAGCTATTTTGAGAAAATAATTCTCTTCTTCTTTATCTTGCACGAAGCATCCCAGAAAATCTCATTGGATAGTTTATGTAAATTGTCAAATAATTAAAAACTAAAAATATACAATAACAAACTTAAATAAAAATGAATAAATCTTTTTTTTTTTTTTTGTTACTAACATTTAAAACAATAAAAAACATTGAAAAAAATTAAAATTACTTTCACACACGAATTTTTAAAACAGTTTGATCTTTAATTTCTGGCTAAACAATTTGTGTTCTTGTGTTCCCGTACTTTGGTACCTTGTTGTAAATATGTAGAAGAAAAATTAGCTTTTTCTCATTTTACCGCACTTTACCAAAAAAATACGGTAAAAATCGAATTCATAATTTTTCAGATTTTTAAAATTTTTGTAAAAAATTGCTTTTTGGTATCTTTTAGTAAAGTTCGTTTCATTGATTGATGTTACGGAGCAGGAAGATTGTTAACTAAATAAATTGTAACTAAATTGTAATCTATATTCGAAACACTACATTTAAATTCTTATGAAATATAAAATGAAAATATATACATACCCAGAGAAAAAATTCATATATTTGAATATTTTTTTCATAAATATTACGAATCGAATATGACTTTTTTTCCCAAACTTTTTTCATAAAAAATAAAATTTTCTTCATAGTTACTATTAAATTGTACTTAATGATAATTTTGCGAATTTTGCAAAAATGCTACTAAAATTTTAATTAAATTAAATTAATTAAAATTTTAATAAAAATACTTATGCTTGAAAATATTAGCAATAAATCTCTTTAAATGGCTATTTTCCAATAAAAAGCTGTTAAAAAATAAGGATTAAAGAAATTATTTATTATATCGATGAATATATTTTATTATAATCTTAATAAAATGTCCCAAGGTAACGAAATAACCAGTAGCAACAATCGATTTAGAAGATAGTACGTGTAAGTGATAAAATTTGATTGGAAATAAAATCTTTTTCCATAAAAACTCTCAGATAGAGATCATATTAATGATAATATATGATATATAGGTAATAGTATATGACAATACTATACGATAATACAGAGAAAGCAGATTAGTTTTGGCAAACGAATTTTAGGACAATGGATTTTAGTTAGGCCCACGTACTATCTTACAATTCGGTTGGAATTGTTGAATTTTATAATTACCCCAACTAATTTAAAAAAAAAAAATATTCTGTTATAATAATATACAGAACTTACCAGTTGTACATATTAAAGTTAGGTGTGCCCAATAAAAGAGGAACACATTAAATTAATTTAAACTAAATTAAATTATTTTATATAATACTTGCTTATAATTTGTTCCTTTATTATACGATTTAAAATCGTGCTGGATGAATGGAGCAGACAACTGCCATATATTTATGTAGAATATTGCGAAGATAGGTTGTTGTCTGTTACGTTTACAAAAAGCCATTCACGAACTTCTAGGCTTGTACCGAAGATTCGAAAATTGTTTAAATGTTATGTTTAAGCCCTTGTGACGCTAATTTGAAACATTTATTAAGTAGAAAGAGTACCACTATATTAAAAAATCCAAAGATGATAAATAATTTTTCAAAGATATATATAAATAATTTCAAGCTGTCAAAAAATTTTTTGACTCAAAATTGACATTTTGAGATTAACCTAGCGATTCATAGATGAAATCAGCGATTTTAAGCATTTATTGTTTTAGTTCCAGAGCTTGGTTTTACGTAGATTTACATTGTATGTTGATCTATTTTATATTGTTTTTGTTCGCTTTTTTTTTTTTTTTTTTGCTTTCTATCATTCGCTGTCTCATGCTGTGAATCTCAAATCAAGAAAATACCAAAAAAAAAAAACTAGTGTCAGAAGAGCTCAATCAGGGCACATTGAATAAGTATACTCATTCGCTCAGCTGATAATTTGTATATGTGAACTACGGTACACTTGAACTGTCAAATTTCATACATAAAAAATTAAATATTATGTACCTCGCTCCGGCGTGAGTATACCTTATGAATATGTCTTTTGCTTAATAAAGACTAGTTGATATTAGAAAAGAAAAACGCACTTACCACTGAGCGTAACCGTTGTATTTATTTGAATCACATTTTCTTATTAAATACAATATCTTTTATTATTTTTTACATTGATTTCAAAGCAAAATTTTTTCTGTTTAAAAACATTTCTTTATTTTATTTTTTATGTCAAACAAGATTTTTATAACCTTTCGGTTGCTAGTAAAGAAAGTTCAACCAATATCGTATTCTGTGAAAAATCATTTCGCTACTGTAATTAAAAACATAGCTAGAGTTTAAATTACTTTCATACAGACGAGTTTTCAATTGATAATATCAATATTATGTTTCAAATAGGAATATATAACGGTTTATCCCTACCGATTACTAACAGAATCCAATTCGATTATTTTATATAATTTTATAGTTATATCAATATCTTTTCAGGTTTTAGTACAAAAAATCTATTAAATTTCTTTAATTACAATTATATTTTGAATAACACATTAGTATTTTAATAATTGTAGTCGTTTTTAAACCAATTAAACTTATCCCTTTTTCAATCAGCTGGCCACTTTTTTAAGACTATATGCTTAATGACGAGAAACGAAGTTGTTTGAAATATCACGACTAGGACATTCACTAGAATATTGTTTATTGGATAGAACGACAAAATAAAATCAATTAATTTTTTGATTAAATTAAAATCAAAAAATTCGAGTAAAAATTAATTCGAGTAAATTATACCGAATAATCGAATAATTCAAGTAAACAATATTTTAAAAATTTCTCTCTTTACTAGTACTAAATATTTAAATTTTTTTAGATTTTGCTTCAAGAAAACTTGACAATTTTATTAAAAAAATTGTATTTGTTAAAAAGAACAGAATATATGAATTCCTAAATTACAACGCTTAACTAAAGGTCGTTTTTGAATTACGAATATCAAAAAAATATATAAAAGCCGCTTTAAAAAATGATAATGTAAAATTTAAATAATTTATGTTTTATAATTTGGGTTTGAAGGTGATAAAGCAAAAAAATAATTGAATTTTTATATTAAATTTTTAATAAGAAACAAATTGGTGGATTTTTAATTTGATTTGGAAAAACATACTTTTGGTTCTTCAAATGATATTGCAGTAGATATGTGTAGATATGAAGTTGATATGTCAATAGATTCTCAGCCTGATGTAGAGATTATGCTGATGACGGCTTGAATTTAACCTGCGATATATAAGGGATTTGGATTTAAAATTTTATTTAGCAAATGAACTTATAATTTATTATTAAGAATCGCCGAACTTCTTTATCTAAAATAATTTAGAATTTTATTCGAATTTATAAATGTATCTTATAAGAATTTTTATTCCTATTTTCAAACTATCAAAGAAATTATTATATATAGAGAAACAATGGCTTTATGAAAACAAAAGACAAAAATTTAAATAAATTTTAATTTTATATATTATTTTGAAAAGACTATTTCAGAAGATTTATTTAAGTCTTTATTTTAAATTAAGGGACCTTAGTTAATGTAAACATATTTTTGATGTTAAAAACTAATGTTTTAATAAGCATTGAAAAACAAGTAAAATTTTATGATTTTATTTATTCAAATAACTCGAGTACTTTACTCCATTAATCGAGTGATTTTAAATTTACATTTTCGAGTTATTTAATTAATCGAATAATGAAAAAGGCGAGTGAAATGAATACTCTAATCTCGACCCATTATATATTAATTCCAATAAAGAAATAAATTATTTTGAGATTGCTTCGCAATATACAGATGTAGAAAAACCCCAAAGAATTTATAAATAAAAATAAACTGAAAGTGCCAAAAACTAGAGCTGGTGACAACGTTTGTAAGCAATTATTTAAAACATAAAATGCGGAAACTTTTTGGACCGTATTGGGAAAATTAAAAAAATAAATTTGATGAATGCTTATATTCTAAAGCCGCCCATAGACACATACTGCAGAGAGCTGCTGCCGATGAACCCTCCTATATGTGCGTGCTTTATGATTTTGTTACATACTCATCAAATACGAATAAAGACGATGGAATTAAAAATATTTTCTTTTTTTCTTTTTTTTTTTAATTCAACTGAAATTTTCATAAATGACAAAATGCAATGTTTGTATGACGCACAAATTCTCAAGCTCTTTAAAATTTACTAGAACATACTTATTGCAGGAGTTTATGCAGTATGTGTGTATGGGGCTCTTAATTTATATTTTTACTTTAGCTCTTACCACTGCCTCGGCGGAACGTGGTCTTCTTTAAATTATCATTAATGAAAAATAAATTGTTTAACAGATTTAATGTCAACACTTTTGAATCGATGCTTTCAGTCATAAATTTGTTAGGCAGGAATTTGTAAAACTTGAGTCCGAGTGTAGACCTCGTACAAAATAACTGAAGTTTAATTAACAAAAAGATAATTTATGTTAACTATTTTCATGAATAAATCTTTTCGTTTGAAATAATAAAAATTATTATAAATTATTTTGTTATTAACAAAATTTCACTTATAGTTTTTCTCAAAATACAGAACAAAAAATGCATATATATCAAAAAATTTTTTCCCAAACTTTTTTCATAAAAAAA
This sequence comes from Protocalliphora azurea, assembly GCA_932274085.1. Taxonomy (NCBI): domain Eukaryota; kingdom Metazoa; phylum Arthropoda; class Insecta; order Diptera; family Calliphoridae; genus Protocalliphora; species Protocalliphora azurea. Next base: position 149,557,933 of record OW026520.1, read on the forward strand.
TAAAATTTTGTACACAGACATTATTAAATAGTTCATAATGAAAATTTTAGAAATTTTGCAAAGATTTTGTTAAATGTTTAATTTAGTTTTATCAAATTGGATTACGAATGGTAAACAAAATTAATTTTATATGAAAATATTAACAAGAAATATCTTAAAATGGCATAATTCCAAGGAAAATCTGTTAAAAAAATAATGTTTAGAAGTTTGCATAATTTTGCTCGTATTCTGCAGCATATTATTTTGATAAAAAGCGCGTCTGTTCTGCTGCCAAAATATAGCTAAAAGTCATTAGGAACTTAAAATTTTCCAAAAAAAAATTTTTTTTTAATTAACTAATTGAAAATATAAATGAAAATTTAAACCATTTTTTCTGTATATATATGAAAGTAAATTTTTATATTTATATAAAAATTTTTTTCTGTGAATATATTTTTTGTTTTTGGTTTTATCAAATAAACAAATTTTAAGGACCTTTTTTTAGGTATTGATGCCCCTTTAAAAAAAAAAATTCAGTTTTTAGCGACTTTTTTCTGAGATAATCACTTTTGACACCTTTTAAAAATTCTCAACGGTTACGCTGATTGCAAATGGAAAATCTCTACAAAAGTAAAAGTTCCTGATAAAATAGCTCAGTATAATAGGCGTAAGAAAAGGTAGATCCTAACCGTATCGGGTATGGTTAATTACCGGATTAATATCTTATTAAAAAAAATCTGTTTATGTACGGAATATTCAAATTTCTGATACCAAAAAGAACTAGTTATGCCAATATTGCAGCTATTTATATTGCCATGCAGCTATTATAGTGAACTACTGATATTTACAATATTATCTGCTAATGAATAAGTTTCAACTTTTAAACCCTCATTACTAGATAATTCGTCAAAATTACTTCTCTATTACCCTCTATATTACAGTACTTTCTGGAAAATTAATACGATGAGTGATTTTTAACATTCACTCCTCATATCTATGTCAAATGTGCAAGTTAAAAGAAAAAATATAAATAAAAGTTTGAAAATGGAACAAAGTACTTCTAAACCAAAATAGTTTGTTTGTAATAAATATTTATTATAAAAATAATGCTTTTCACTTTGATACTATATCTCGTATTATTTCAAAAGCTCTATACGTTTCGGCCCGCTGGTAGGTAAACTTACCATCCTAGACCTATCATTTCATTTTTTCAACTTAAAATATGTCTTAGTTAAACCAAAAAATAAAAAAATGCAAAATTTTAATGAAATCGGCCCATGGTTTTGGATACTGGGAAATAATGGGTTAAAAATATTTACAGACGAAAACAAGAAAACTTTTAGAATCGCATTTAATAAGTGCACAAAAGGCATATTGAAATTATTTTTATAAATTTATTTTTATTGTATTATATTAGAAACAGAATGATTTTTTCGTGTGTCAAAGATAATTTTTTTAGCTTTAGCTAATAATTTTTTATAAACTTTCAAATTTAACAAATTTTTCTTAAAAATTATAAATACTCAAGTTAGAAATTTTTTAAGCAGCACTTCATCCAATTTTTAAGTATATAAAAAATATAAACAAAATATAAAAATATACATAATTACCTGTTCACGATAAACATATTGTCTACAGATATTTCCAAGTGAAGTAAATATAATGACCTCAATCCAGATATCTCGACCAAAATTGCTAAAAGTGCACTATTTTCTAGTATATGCGCACGCATACATGCACGCGTTTATGGATACACTTTACTGAACATAATTCTTTGTGACGTTTACGTATGGATATAGGTCTATGAAAATAATAGTGGTTTTACCTTTTTCTCTAGCCTATTTGATACTCAAAATTACCTTAAAAAGTCTAAAATTTTAGTATTTCAACATAGAAGAAAATAATTTCTTACATAGAAAAAAGCTTGTGCATAAATATAAGAATTTACTTTCATTGATTTTAGTTCTTAATATTTAAGAATAATGTCTTAAATATTAGCACTTTTTTTAATTTTTTGAAATGAACCAAAAGTCAAGAAGACTTAAAATAAATTGTTTAAATTTTCATTTATATTTTCAATTTAAAAAAAAAAAAATTAAATTTTCTTCGGAAAGTTTTAGGTTTTTAATGATTTTTAGCTACATTATAGGAGCAGAAGAAAAGCGCTTTTTATCAAAATAATCGAAATTATGCAAATTTCTAAATATTATTTTTTACAGATTTTCTTTGGAATTTTACTATTTTAAGGCGTTTGTTGTTATTATTTTCATATACAACTATTTTCACTTACCATTTGAAATTAAATCTAATAAAACTAAACCAAAGATTTAACAAAATTTTTGCAATAGTACAAAAATTTTCATTACGAACAATTTAATAATATCTATGAACAAAATTTTATTTTTTATGAAAATAGATTGGAAAAAAAGTCATAATCGATTTATAATATTTATGAAAAAAAAATTACAAATATATAATTTTTTTTTCTGTTTATTTGTTTTTACTAATTTTGTTTTTACAGAATCATCATTTGAGCATTTTTGTGTATCAATTCGCACAGAAAATCTGGATTACTTATATTTAACAAAAATTTTCGCCTGCGGCGCTTCATTCTACAAATCAAAATTAATTTAAAAATTATTATAATTATTTTTTAATAAACTTCATTTACCATAGGAACTATTTATGAATATAATAAAAAAATATAAAGGCGAAAAATCACCCAAAAATTTAGAAATGATCAAAAATGAATTGTAATTCAAAACATTAGGTAATTTTCCATATGAAATATAAACCTAATTTGTACAGGAATATTGTGGGCCATATTTCATTGCATCATCTGTTGTGTGGCAGCTGTTCTATGTTTTATTTATAAACTTATTACAATATATTAAAAAAAATATATATAAAACTAATGAGACCAAAAAAATAAAATAATAAGTTTTCAAATAAGAAAAACATATTAGCTTTTTTCTGTCTTATTTCCTTGGCACTTAGCCTTTTCTGACCTTCTTTAAAGTCCAATTTAACCTCTTTTTTTCTCACCTTTTGGCAACACTGCTGGATAGAGATCGTTATATTTACTTAACTTGTAAAAGTACGAGTATGTAGACAACAAATTATACATTTCTATACCCATCACCACAGGTGTAAAGAGTTTGCCATTCCGTTTGTAATTTTTATAACATTCATCCCAAAATGTATATATCTTCTGGATCCTGGATAGGAAAGTCTATATAAAGATGTCCGCTTGTCTGTTGAAATCAGTTTTTAGAAAGCTCCAGTTATCGGATATATATGTTTTATGCATCAAATTATAGGGAACATTGTTTAGAAAAAATGCTAACAAAAATCAGCAAAATCGGTTAATTTTTGACCGAGATATCGATAAGAAAAACAGAAAAAGCTACTAGAACAATTTTTTAACAATTTTTTGATTAATTATTTCCAATTTTTCGTGCGTTTTTATAAGAATTTTTTTTAATTATATATATTCGAAAATATTTATTGGATTTTATTAAAAAATAATTATAATAATTGATTAAGTCCATAAAATGAGTTAAGTTATATTTGATTTGGAGAATGAAGCGCCGCAGGCGAAAATTTTTGTTAGATATAAATAATATCGATTTTTTGTGCGAATTGATACACAGAAATGCTTAAATGGATGATTCTGTAAAAATAAAATTAGTAAAAATATATAAGAAATTATTTTTTTTCTTTGTTGAAATGTTAAAATTTTAGCCTTTTTAAGACAATTTGAAGAATAAAAAAAGGCTGGAAAAAAGCTAAGCTAAAGAGAAAATTTTCAGGGTAAATCAAAATAAAAAGGCAAGATTTAGTCTTAAAAAAGCTAAACTGACAGCACTAATAAGCATTTATATACATACAAACATATGTATATAAATTTATTAGTTATCGGAAGTTATCAGTGCTGTTTTTTTTAATATTTGTAGTTTGGAAAAAAAGTACATTGATTTTTTTAAGTATAAATGTGAAAATATGAAAGCATACTTTAAGGCATAAATTGTATTATTTATCTGTAAAGTGGCGAAGATCATACAAAATTCGGTACAGACGAGTATAGCGATCGAACTCGTTTCCTTTAAAACTTACTATTAAACAAAATCACCCTAGAAAAGATATTTATATTCATCGCCATGTAATTAATATGAAAGACCTTCATGCCAGTCATACCCCAAACTTTTATACATTCCTTTTTATTCAACCACACAGTTTGTTTCTATTATTACTATTATTTTTTTTTTTTTTTTTTTTTTTTTTTGCCACAACGCCTAGTATATGCCACATATAGTAATTTAGTTTTGTGTTAATTGAGTGGTAATGATGGTGTTGGTGCTAAGCAATAATTTTAGCTCTATTAACATTATTTTGTGTCCCCTATGATTGTAATCAATCTTGCCTAATTTAGGTGACTATTAGATAAATTAATAGCTGACAAAACAACAGTATATAAAACAAAAAACAAAGAAAAAAAAACCTAAAAGTAATCCAATTAAAGTAAGAAGAACTTTTCTAGAAATTGTCATTAGACTAAATTAAAAGTGGAATAAATTCAAAACATTTTCAAACAGCTCATCATAACACTTGAAGAAAAAAAAAACTCATCAGCTTGTTCTACTTAACCCATCCTTTTCGGTGTTTTATTTTGTTGATTATTTGTTTGTGTTTCAAGAAAAAATAAAATAAAATAAAATAAAATAAAAGTTTTACACTTATCTCAAATTAAGTTTGTTTAATGGCAAAGTATAGATGTAGATTTCTTTTATTCCTATGACTATAATTTGTACATGAGCGTGTGTTCAAGAAAAAAAAAGAACATATATCATATTCAAATATAATCAATTTGAAATTTCATATGATTATTGTAAATTTGTGAACCGAAGGCAAATAAAACAAAGTAACAAACAATTCTACTTTTTTTATGTTTAAGAAGAAAAATAAAAATTTGCAAACATTTGCTAAATTTCTCCTCTTTGCTGCTTTGAAAACTTTTCTTTTTCATGTTCAAAATAAAAGAGCAAATGCATGATGAATTAATCAACATAAACAAAATGCAAAGTTTATATTAGAGTATCCAGTCGATTAACATTCATTCGGTTATCCGATTAATTTCGGTCAATTAACTGTTCGAATAAAGATTAAACTGAACAATTTGTGTCGAATAACTGATTAAGAGAAATTGAGTTTTCCGGAGTTATAAATTAAGTACATTTCTATTTTTGAGATAAATTTATGTTAACAGAAATAAATAAAATAATGTTTTAGGGATATACTTTTTCATTAGTTCCAAAATATCAATAAGTGTACGTTTTCCTGTGCCTAAGAAGTAACACATTTTTTCTGTTTTTGGGGTCTTCTTTTAGTTTTAGCTTTTTTTCATTTTGGCGATTTTTTCCGTTTTAGTGACTTTTTCCAATTTTAACGATTTTTGCCGTTTGGGCGATTTTTTTATTTTTGCGTTTTTTTCGTTTTAGCAATTTTATTCTGTTTCGGCGTTTTTGTCCGTATAGGCGATTTTTCTTTCTTTTGGCGATTTTTTTTTGCATTTTTTTCGCTTGAACGTTTTTTCTTTTTCTTGTGGAAATTTATTTTATTTTGGCGATTTTTTAGCGACTTATTTCTAATACTATCAATATGACAATCATAAAATAACTTTTATATTGCTTGAAAAGATAAAAATCAATAAATAACTATTGTTTTGGCTCAAAAAATATAAAAATAAAAATATAATCCTCTCACTTTGATGATAAAAGTCGTAACAGTTATGGTCCTTGATTTAAAATATCCAAAATAAGAAAACATAATCAACTTATTTTCATGATGCATGTAAAATAATTAATTTCAGATAGAAATGTGTATTTGCTAAAAACAACAAGGAATTGTATAAAAGCAAAACACCTTTTAAAAACGAACACAAAGTGTTTACTTTTTCTATTTTGTTTCTCACAATGAATAAGGCCCAAAAAATAAATAAATAAACAACCCAGACAACTACTTATTAAAGAAGTTTCTTTGTAATGAGGAGTCATTATTATTTGCCTACTCTATATTATATAAATAATATTGCAATCACGTAAATCAGTTGGCTAGAGCGCTGAATTAGTAACTAGAAGGTTATTGGTTCAACCCCATTCTGATGCTGTTAATTTTTTTAACAAAAATTCTAAAAGGATATTTTATACTAAAAAGGTTTTCATTACTTAGAAAATGCTGGGAAATTAATTCAAAGTATTAAAATCTATTCTATTTTGATTATTACTTCTCTCATACAAATCTCTCAATTAAAATTAGAAAAAAGGCATAACTTAATATTGTAATATTATGAGCATTTGTACAGTTTGTTTTTGTAAAATGTCGTTATCCAACACTGCTTTTCTTTCAGTGTGTTAGTAAAATTCAACCTATACCCAATAAAAAAAATAACAAATAAAAACTAAATTTTCTTTTGTAATAATAAATAAATAAATTAAAAATAATACAAATAAAAAGTTTTATTAAATATGGAACAATCATATAACACGTTTTAGTGATTGTTTTTAATTCGTTTGTTTTTCAGTTGTCAAGTAAAATCTACAAAAGTGTCAAAAGTGTTTATGTAAACGGTATAGATTTTGTTTTTTCGAAATCTCATTCAAACGAGATTTCACGTGTAATTGTAGATTGGATATAGGTCATAAAAATTTAAATTTTCATCAAAAAAATGTAAGTAAAAATACCAATATAAATTTTGATTTATATGAAAAAAAAAAATCATTTTCCCACAAAAAAAAGAAGGTAGCATTAACAAAACTGATATAGTAAATAAGTCCGAATCAGAAGAATATTATGTCGTATTAGGTCTAAAAATGTAACTTTACAAATAGGCGAAAACAAAAACTGATAAGATGAACCTTTTGTAATCTACATTATGTTATATTTCTAAATAACTATTTCAGTAGATTAAGTAATATAATTATTTGTCGTACTAACCGATTAATATCAAAACCCTAATAATTGGATACCCTAGTATATATACGCAAAAAAGAAGTTAGCAAACAAGAAAAACTTTACCTTGAAAAAAAAAAAAATAAAACAAAATGTTTAACTTTTTTTTTTATTTTAACCTTTAGAAATAAATCAGTCAATTACATCTACATACCCCTTTTTGAAGCTGACTCATCCCGTTTTGTTAGCTGTAGAGTATTTGATATGTGTACTTAAAATTTAACTGTTTGATATGAAACAGTTAAATTAATGAAAAACTTAAGATTTTTGTAAAAAGAATCCCATAATTCCCAAAACTAGATCCTCCCGAATTTGATCTATTTAATATTATTGGGTATTTGGCATTCTTTTAATTCTAATATCACGTGTGTAAAGATATCTTTCAGAAAAATATAAAACAATTTCATATTCTTAAAGAAAATTTTATTCTATAGAAAAAGAAATGTTTCGATCAAAACAAAAAAAAAGAATAAACATAATTTTTGCAGTTTTTAATTTCAAAATCGTTTATTTCTGGACTTGGAAAAGATATCGACTTTACTTGGTTCTATTTGAAAGATAATTTAGTTCTTTAATTAACTAATAAAAAATTTTAAAAAATTGGATAAAAAAAAACTGTGCTATAAATTTAAAAAAACTAGATCAAAATTTTGAAAAAATCATGATGGTTGAAATTTAAAATGCAAATAACTTGAAAACTAAAAAAATTATGTCAGAGGTATCCTATTTTAGGCTCCAATAGCTCCGCTCTTGAGGAGAATGTAGAACCCCTCATCGAAACTTAAAATTGCACACTCCTGTGTTACGTCCATGTGAAATTTCATGTTGACCCAAATAACCGATTAGAAGTTACAGATTTATTTCAAAAAATATCGATTCTGACCCACTGTGCATATGTACATATTATCTTTCCACATTTTTTTTATTTTTTTTTTTTTTTGTATTTTCATACTTTTTATTTCCAATTAAACTTTTTATGAGAGTCCCAATTTTCATGATGGTATAAATAATTTTAAAATTTGAAAATTATAAGAATTTACCTTGTAAATAAGAATTTTAAGACTGTAGTCATAATTTATATGCTACTACTATTTTTGAGTAACAATATTGTCTATGAATAGGCATACTAAACTAGTTTTTAAGTCCAATATATAAAAAAGACTATCATAAAACTGTGACATAATGGATATCTTTTACTTAACTATGTACACTATATCCAGCAAGAGCAACATGAATTATTTAAAATTATTTGCGAAGAATTTTTATCTACCATTTTGTTGACTTATGTAATCTTTTTTATACATATCAACAATTTTGAACTACGAGCTATTTTTTCACTATTTATTCCTTAAAAATGAAAGGCCAATTTAATGATACAAAACTAAACATTTAATCTATAAAATACTAAAGACAGATTCCTTGAATTTTTCTTTGAAATTTTCGAATAATTCTTATTATTATAATTATTATTATTATTATTATTATTATTATTATTATTATTATTATTATTATTACTATTATTATTATTATAATAATAATATTATTATTATTATTATTATTATTATTATTACTATTATTATTATTATTATTATTATTATTATTATTATTATTTTACAGAAAGCAAGTTCATCATAGTCATCAATGTTTCAGGTGAATATAAGAAAGCGTCTGTATTTAATGCAAAAAATTATAACTTTTATGAAAAAAAAAAAAATAATAAAATTAGCAAGTCAAGAAAATGCTGTCTTTGTTTTATTATAACAATAAAAAAATAAATAAAAAATATTTAAAAAAATAGTTTTGTAACAAATATTGAAAAAAAAAAATACAGTTGTGATAATATTGCAGTACTTTAACTATAGAATTGAGCTTAATATCGATACACATAAATTGTATATTTATAGAATCATATTCGGCTTTTGTATCCCAAATAACCACATACATTTTTCCAGTATTTGTCTATAATTGACCATAGGCCTCATATACGGACCTTGTACAAATTACCGAAACATGCATAGATCAGGCAAAGATATCAACATGTAAACAAATGAAGACGAATTGGCAAATTTTCAAAAGGATCAGTCTGTAATTGACCACGGCTCCCATAAAAAACCTTTCAAAAAATCACTTAAAGTTGCATAAATTAGTATACAATACAATTTTGTATAAGCAAGTTTTATAAAAGTACTAGCTTACCCGCAAACGTTGTTTTGGCATATAACTAATTTCTAGTGAATATTTTGGATTTTAATTTTCTAATTAAAAAAAGGGCATGGGTAGGGGGAGCTTTTACCCGTGTCTGCATGCCAAGTTTTTAGAAAACCGGTTGGTTATTTAAGAAGATATAGGGAAAGGGAACTTTTACCCTTCTTGCCCTGTTAATTAATAAAAATTTTAGGCTGTAGTTCTTTTCAGATGTTACATTATTTGCCTGCCAAATTTCAAGAAAGCCGGTTGATTAGTTAAGAAGATATAGGGAGGGGGAGCTTTTGCCCATATTTTACGCCCTAAATACAAAAGTATAGGCTATAGTTCCTTCCAGATGTTACACTATTTGCCTGCCAAATTTCAAGCAAATCTGTTTATTAGTTAAGAAGATGTAGGGAGGGGGAGCCTTTACGCCCTCTAGCGATGTGTAATATACTTTACGACCTATTCTCATACCTAGCTAATACACGTACAAAATTTCATAAAAATCGGTCAAGCCATTTCGGAGGAGTTTAATTACAAACACTGTGATACGAGAATTTTATATATATAAAGATAAAACAGAATTCGTTATTTGCAAGACTTCATTCGAAATTAACCACAGGTTCCAACATAAAACGTTGAAAAAATTAAACATATTTTCTAATTATTCATTTTCAAATTAAAATTCAATGGAAATTTGAAAATATTTTTTTTACTAGTTTTCCTCATATTCAAGTAAAATATAACAAATAAAAAAATATTTTTGTTTAAATGTTTACTATTTTTAGTATTTTTTTGTGCACAGAAACGCTTTTCGAGTAAAATACTTGCAAAAATAGTAAAACTAGTAAAAATATCATTCAAATGAACAGAACTATTGTTTACATATTGTATTTAACAAGAATTTTTATGGGGATTTCTTTAAATTCGTTTACTTTTGGGGTTCGACAAAATTTGATTTTTTAATAGCACATCAAAGCTATTTCGCACCAATATTAACTGGCTTTAGAGAAACGCAAGTCTATTTGCGTGAATGATTTTTCTCCAATGGCGTCATTGTTGTGGAGATTTAAGACAAAAAGCTAAAAAAAAATGCCAAAATTACATTTTCAAAAATACAAAATACTAAAATACAAATTAAAAGCGTAAACAATTTTTTCTTTAATAATATTAATGGATTATGCTATGGTAGTTAAAAATCAAAAATAAAAAACATGGTTACAGCATTATGACTACAACAATATTATGTTTTCATTGTTAATTTTATTGAATTTTAATAACTTTTTTCTCATTATAACAGAGTTTTTGTTTACATTTTGTCATTTAATGTTTACACTCATAAAAATTTTAATATGGTTGACTGCAAAAATTATATATTTTTAAACATTTTTACCAGAAACAAAATTTTATTAATATGAAAAGTTTTATTACTTCAACAACCGTTAAATATTTGCAATCTTTTTCCTTGTTTTTAAACCATATTCTGTTTTTAAACTATAATAATATTATTATTCCCATAAAAATATAATATTTCATATAAATATATTACTTATCCTTTTCAAAAATTTAGTGCAAAAATTCAAATTTCTTTCATTTGTTCATTTTTAAATATATATTGATTAGCATTCATCAAAAAGTTTAGTTAAAAAAAAATATATATATCTGGCACTTGAACCACATATGGTGGTACAAGTAAATAAAATTATTAACGAACAAATGATATGTAAATAATTTTTTTAACCAATGAACACTCGTCTATTATTTTCAATAAAAAATTTATAAAAAATAATTTTTTAATAATACGTTTTATTTTAATATATGATAAGTTGGAATAATAATATGACAAAATGAAATAATAATAATAAAAAATAATAATAATAATAATAATAATAATAATAATAATAGTAATAATAGTATTAATAAAAATATGATAAAATGGAATAATAACATGAAGGGTGGCATACTAATATTATAAAACGGAATCATAATATCAAAATATTTTATAATATAATAAAATTAAATAATTATACAATAACATTATAATATAATGATTATGTATAAAAAATTGTTCAATTATGTATAAAACTAGAATAATAACATAAAAAACAAACCATAAAATTCGACATAATATGAAAGAATGAAATCTTAATAATTATTACTTATAGTCATTTCTGTTTTTCGCTATGATCATATGTTCTAAACATAATATGTTGCTCTTAGAATATGGTCGCTACAAATATATTTTTTCTCAACGTGTATATAACCTATAGAGAGGTATACAAAATACAGACTAAAAGAGGATGGATACTTTTTATAATAGTGGATATAATCGCAATCATAATTCTGAGTTAACGTACCTTTACAAAATCGAGTAAAAGCTAACGTACACAGATTTTTTATATATATATTTTTTTAATTGCATTTAAGTTGCTTATATATTTTTCACATCTAACAACAAAAAAATAAATAAAATATTTGATGTATATTAATTATATAACTACAATATAAAATGACAAAAATAAACACCAAAAAATTTTAAAGTTTCATTAAATTGAAACGCGTAATTATTTGTGAGTGCCACTTGATTCCGATTCAAACTATTGTAACAGCTATAGATTGGTATATATTTTCACAGATTTCGATTAGCATCTTGGTTGTGCCTTAACGATTGATGGAATATTAAAGACACCGACAAGTCAGGTCACAAATACCTTTTATGAAATTTTTTGTTGAAACCTATTTTTCGCTTAACTAAAACAAAATATAAGTACCCATTACAAATATAATTTCACATAAAATGCTAATATAAACTGCGAAATATCTTAGATAGATTTTAAAGACTTATAACGTTTTTGATATTTAATATTTTATCACACCACAACGATTCTAAAATATACTATGGAAACCTTTTTTGATCACGCGATATTTTAGCTACATTGATATTACGCTGTAAGTGTACCTCGCAAGAATGGTAGCTTTTAGAGTCATTCACGTTTTTTTTACTCCCCAGATTTGGCCAACCTCCTATAGCGCTGCTATTGAGGTCACATTAACGAGATATATTTCAAACGATTCATAATTACAAGAGCAATGAAGCTACATTCTTTTATAAAAATAAAATTTTGGTTGCTTGTCCACAATATAATTTAAAAATGGTCAGCAACACATTGAATGTAGACAAGTTTGCCTATTTCTACAAGTATTTGTAGTTTAGTTAGATTAAAAATCTAAATTAAAAAAATATTTGAAGTTTAATATCGGTTTCTTAAAAGTAAGCGTAAAAAGAGTATTCCCTATATATTAATTAAAGTTTTCCTTCTTTGACAAATTTATATTTTTGTTGTGATTTTTATAATTTTTATAAATTGTTTTTTATACAGTTTTATTGATGCTATTTTTCTACTCTCTATTGTCTCAGAATTTTTCTAAAAAAATTAACTTTTTTTACACGTTCCCTTTCATGTAAATTCTTGGCAAATTAGTGTTCAAAAAGAAGTAAAAACAATGACGACATATTTGAAAAAACAAATACTTAAAGAGAAAAGTCCTACAACAAAACTTATTGAATTGTTTTATTTTATTTGTATATGTTTTGTTATTTGTTTCCATTTACAGTTTAATACTCGTACATACAAACACACTTACAGAGACATTAAAATTTTCATGTCAGCTAAAGTGCTAATGATGCAGGCGTGTGTGTTTGTTAGATTAGATTTTCCCACTTTTTTTATAACATCCTTCTCCTGGCACCTATAATTCATCTCTTAGATGATAACACTTCTTTACACTCTTTTCTTATATTGAGTATTTGGTTTTGGAAAAAAGTAGCCTGAAAATAATATAGGTTCATTTCCTTTTTCTGTTTCTGTTAAATAGTAATTGATGTGGGTTCGGAGTATGTGTTTTGTATGTGATTGGAAAGAAAATTCTTACAAAGTTTGCAAAAAATTGAATGTTTGTTTCGAGAAAAAAAATAAAGAAATAGAAAAGTAGTTGAAGATAATATCAATTGATGTTGTTTACTACTAATGAGATAATTTTGTTAGTTAGTGATTGAAATTAATCGAAACGTATATAGCTTAGGGGGCAAAATTTCTAGTGTTCTAACAGAATTTTATTGTATTTGTTTTTGGGTTTTTAGGCAAGTTCAGTGTTAATCTGAAATTGGAAAAAACTAAAGTAATTAGTTTTATGTTAAAAAAAAAAGAGAAAGAAAATTGAATTAATATATTTAATGACAAGAGGTTGAGTGGAAATTTGAACGTATATATAATTATATCAAAAGAATCAAAATGAGCTTCGAAACGCGGAAACTTTGTTATATAGGTAATTTACTATACTAAAGGTAATATTAAAACAGCAAATCTTAATAATCTTTTCATTCACTTAAAAAATATAAACGTGAAATTTTGAAATTTTTTTAAACATTCATAATTTTCGACCAGTGCCGGACGTTACTAAAATTAAAGTGTTTTCGATTATTTTAAAGCCTTAGCATTTTAAATATGAAAAAAAGGTTTTTTTTTAATATTTTGAGTGATAAATAAATGAATTCGACTACATTTTTGTAAAAAAAAAAATCACACACAATTAAAAAAAAATTACAATACATTGTCTTGAAATAAATTTGGAATTACAGAATATTAATAATTACTATACTCATTACTATACTATGGAAATTATTCGTATAAAGAAATAAAGTCAGAAAAATATCAAAACACACTTTCAGGCTTATAACCTTTATTATATGTGAAAAAATAGTACATTTAACATGTTGAATTTACATTTAACATGTTGAATTTCTTAGTAACTATGCTAAACTTTCTTGTAATAGAATAATTATAAACATATGTCGATCATATATAAAAATTGTTACAAGGTTCCTAACAAGAGTTAAGAAATTCAGTTTATATAGTCACAAAAAAAAACAAGGAATCCGGATAACCGAAAAAAAAGTTTATTTACTGAATGTAGGATTGCAGACAAAACAATACGAATTTTAAAATAAAAGTTTAACATTTTTGCATAGAAAGTGACTTATTATTTAAATTGATCTACATATTTTATCAGAAAAGTTAAAAAAGCTGGCTCGAAGGTCCACTAAGTAAAAAAGTTTATAAAAGGAACGGTAGAAAAAGTGTGAATGCAAAAGCGAAAACACAAATTATGGAGACCAATTCTTTTCAAAAATATGATTGCTGCCTAAAGGGTGATAAAATTTACGTACTGACGAACTTTTTACAAAATCTTGGTCATTAATTCCATATCATAGATGTTACTGGAAATATATCAGATAAATATCGTGTAAAAAAATTAAATTATCGTACATGCAGAGAGAAAATATGGTTATGGTGACTATAATCTAAGAGCAATATATTATGATTGGAATATATGATTACATATTTTCATATTTTTGTACGGTTTTATCATTTAATAATCCGATTTTATAATATTGTGAACTTAGTATCATATCATAATACCATTTGATCACATTATGGTGCATTTTTTATATTTTGATCCCACTTTATCATATTATTATTAAATTTTTTCATATTATCATGTTTTTACTTTATCATATTATAATCCAAATTTTTCATATTATAATTTGATTGTATCATAATATAATACGATTTTACCATAATATAATACTATTTTATATGACTAAGAGTTATAAGTTTCTTCTATAAAATTTATTAAAATAAAACTCATAAATTACTACTTTTATTAATATTTTTTTAATTCCATTATAAATTTTTCAAAATAGAAAAAATAGAGAAAATTGTTTATAACTAAATATTAATTTACATATATTTTTATTGTTTCTTTGGAAATGTAGACTATAAAATTCGATTCTAACGATTTAAGGGTAACTGAAAATCTCCTCGTATACTTTGCATCCAATAGTTGTGGAGGAAAACATACGTTTTAAAAGCAAACACTCAATAATTGTGCAAAACAAAATATGGTCTAAAAATAAAGATTTTATCTTTGAGAAAAAAACTTAACATTTTTAAATACAAACATTTAACAGTTGCACAAAACAAAATATAGCTTGGAAACTAATAAAAATATTTATAATATTTTGTTTCTGTTAAAATTATTCTCCAAATGTAATATTTTTGTTGTCAACCATATTAAAATTTTGTTTGAGGTTATCCATTAAGTTATTTAATTTAAACAGAAATATTTTTCCATGAGTACAGTTTTATTAAAATTTATTAAAAATAACTATAAGAACATAATATTTTTATTGTAAGCAAACTTTTGGTCTGTGTATAATGTACATATGGGGAAAAAAAGCAATTGGCACTTTTAACAGAGAAAAGATTCCGTCCTATCACTAGAAAACATAACGAATTCTAATCTGTTTGGTCTCTATCTTCCCATTACTACAACGAAAAAATAACTTATTTGAATAAAAAAATATGCTGTTATATGCCAAAGGAGACCAGTTCACTAAACTGTTCAGAAGTCAGTACATTTGAATTGTATTTGGTAAAATAACCTATTGAGAAGCGACCAGTAATCACCATGACTTTCAGACTACTTCGACTCATACCCAGAAGGTGTTTTTAATCTGCCAGTTTAAGACTAGGCCATAGTGCTCTAAATACCCTACAGTCCGTTCTATTCCTCCAGGCTCGATTCGTGTTGACCAGAGTCCAATCCCTTATATTCCTAAAATAGGACGCAATTTGAATCTCAACAGATGTGTCCACAAAAGAGATACCTATTTCCTCAAGAAATTTCTGCCTGAAAACACTGCAACTGTCAGACAATTTATAAGATCGTATGATATCAGTTCCCATAAAATAGACACCCGCTCCCGTTTGTAAAGGCGGAACAGCCTCCATGTTGTTTTTCTAAACCAAACCAGAGGTCCCTGCTAGGTATTTCAAACTTAAACATAGTCCAAAGTCGAGTATGCTAGCGTGTCCCGCCCTGAAGTTCCCTAACAATAAATGGAACATTGACACGTCAGACTTTTTTAGGACGTGCGATAATGTAGAGGAGCTAGAGACAGTGAAATACATACTCTGTCATTATGTTTGTTTTGGTTTGGTTTGGGAGCCACACACTGCATGAACTAGATGAGGTTACAGACAAAGGGCTTATCAATCTTATAGGGTTTATAGTGGGAATAAAATGAATTAGGGGCATTCATAACTGATTTTTATGATATAGGTTCCACTTCTTCTGTATCTATCTTCTTATTGCTTTTCATCTTTTTCTTTTTCTATCTTTAAAGGGATCACAATTAACCCACTAGGTTAATCTTTATAAGTTAAGTTAAATGCACTCATTTCTTCGTGCGCAGTTAATGTTTTTACGCAAAAAAATAACTTTGATATATAAACATATTTTTTCTTTATCTCAAATTTAAAAATAAAAAATCAAAATTAATTTGTAAAAACTCTTAAAACTTTTTAATGATCAAGATGGTCAACTTTAACACCATGTATTATAACAGGGTGAATACAAGATCATTGGCCTATAAGGTTGGATCTTTCTCCACAACTTTTCTATACATTTCAATTCGGTCCGATTAGTAATTTTAGAGATATAAATATATTCCTATGTTTTTATTTTATTTTATTTATTTATTTATTTTTTTTTTGGTAATCGACAATATTTTATTTATATTGGTTTTACTGACATGTTTGAATTATACACAACTTCTTAAATCAATTTAACTGAAGTCACGTATTTAATGCATTTATATATCAAATAAAATCTTTAAAATCTCTTTAATTAAAAAGCAAAATAAAAACTTTACTTATTTAATAAAATCAAACAACAAATAAAATAAAAATCTAAATAAAACTCTTTAACAAACAACATCTGTTATTTCACTCCTATTTGTTCGTGTGTTGAAATCTTAATTTTAATTGTCTCACAAACAATAAAATTTTTTTTTTTTATTTATCTCTAATTCTATTTGTATTTTAAAAGAGGGACTGTTGTTCTATACTGGCAAATGCAAACATAAAGACGAAGTATATGTATATGGGCCATTATCAATATTTTTAACCTTTCCGAAACTGATTTAAATCCTTAATATGTTTTGCGGTAATACTATTTAAAAAACAATAACGAAAATAAAAAAGATCAGATTCTAATGGAATAGCATGAATTACTGCGTGAACTTAGTTTTTTTGTTATTTTACATATTAAGATCAAAAGAGCATTAAAAACACTTTATAGACTTTTTGAAAATTACGCAAAAATTGCAATTTCTTCTGTTTTTGTATTTCTATGTAGCAAATTACAGTGTGTACAAATCCTGGATATACACATATAAAAACGGTGATAAATATAATAGATCGGGACCATATGTTGTTGATACAAAAAGAAAACAGTTTTGTTGCGGCAACCGATTTTTTTTTTTGCCAATTGAGTTTGGTTAGTTTTGAGTACAATCCCATAATTCGGTTGGGATAATAGTATTTTATGATTGTCACAAATATTTTGAATAGATAATTTAGTTGGAATATCAATGTAATATGTATTTATAATATTAGGATTATACTAATAAAAAAAAATATTTTAAAATAATTTTGTTTATACATTTGATTAAAATTATAATATAAATAAAAGTTATATATAACTAAATATGTTTTAGTTAAAAAATTGACTGCTTCTATCAATACTCGTCATTCTAGCCGAATTTTTGGTAATAGAATTCTTCGAGCATCGATTCATTCCAAAACAATGGTCTTTCATATTCTGACATTCCATCTACACCGGCCATTGTTTTGTTCGAACAATGAACACATTTTTTATGCATTATTTTGCCAATAATTTTATTCATAATATGCGAACAAATCTGTGTTTTGTGTAGACGAGATGTTGCGGCATCCAAAGTTAATAACTGCAACTAAAGAAGTAAAAATAAATAATTAGGATGCTTTAATTAATCAAAGCATTATTAAACAATACTTACAATTACAGTGGAGAAGAGATTATATGGGAGCTATAGAAAAGTATACAAAATCGTTAGTTGCAATTGTTCTTAACATAATTGTTGCCAAATTTATTTGGATAAAAAGTGTAAGAAATCTGAAACCATTAAAATAATTTGTGCGAGAGCTATGACTAGTTAGAACACAATTTTACGGCGATATCTTCGAGACTGCAACAGTAAAGTAATATATATGCACAATAAAGTAATATATAAGAACATAAATACACAATTCTGTAACTAATAAAACATCACCACTGTTACCAGTTTTGCCTTTTAAGGCTAAATCTTACTTTTAGCCGCAAAATTTTTGTTTTGGCTCCTAGCTTTTTTTAGCCTTCTCTAATTTTTAAAATTGCCTTAAAAAGGCTAAAATGTTAGTATTTCAATAACGAGGAAAATAATTTCTTATTAGATATTAATAATTTTATTTTTACAGCATCATAGTTTTAAGCATTTTTGTATATTTATTCACACAAAAAAAAATATATTATCTATAATTAAGAAAAATTTTCTACCTTCGGCGCTTCATTATACAATCAAAAATGATTTAACTAATTTTATGGACTTACTAAACGATTATAATAATTATTTATATTATACTTCGTTACTGTAGAAACTATTTATAAACATAATTAAAAAAAAAGGGAAAAATACCCAAAAAATTAAATGCTTAATCAAAAAGGAATTATGTGGCAACAAGGAAAAACTAGTAGTTTTTTTTTTTTTAATTTCCATACAATACTATATAAAATTTTAATTTTAAATTTAAATATCTCTTGAAATACTTGATAGATGTTTACAAAAAAATGCTATTAAGAATTCAAAAATGAAAAAATAAGACTATTGCATATCTCAAGTTATGTTGTTTTTCCTTATTGCTACAAAAATTTTGTTTAAAAATGTCGAAAAATCACTTCTAAACATTAGCTAATATTACATACGAAATATAACCCAAATTTGTAATGAAATTTTTGGGCAATTTTTCATTCGGCCATTTTGCTAGTAGCTGTTTTATTTATACATAAATTTATTGCAATATTTTTAAAAAATATCAAAAACTAATGAGAATAAGAAAAAACAACTTTTTACAATAAAGAAAAATGTTCTAGCTTCTTTTTGGCCTTATTATTATTATTTTTTATTTTTTGTCATTTATCCGTTTTTGTCCCTTTTTCAAAGTTCAATTTAGTCTCTTTTCTTTTCACTTCCTGGAAACATTGATCATCACTTACTTACACTTTTAAAACAGACTAAAGAAGATTATTTTTATATACAAACAGCATGTGGTTCAAATAAGAACTACTGAGAATTTTAAATTTATTTTATTCGAAGAAATAAAAGAAATAATTGATTTTATTAATACAACGTTCAATCGGTTAAGATAACCGAATTGATTTTGTATAATGAAATATAACCAAAATATTTTTAAACCACTAGCTACTACAACTGAAAAGATGGTTAAAATTCAAAATATTTTATTATAAATAAGTTTTTGATAGAAACTATATGTAACTCGTTTAAAAACATGAAATTAATTTGAGTATGCTAACAAATTCATTTCAAATTATTCTATAAAGTATCAAAGTGTTTCAGACAAGTATCTTTATATTAAGAGGAACCATATAGTATTATATTTATAAATTTATTTTTATCTTATGTTTAGTGAACTAAATTTTAATAATTGTAATGGTTTTCTAACTAATCTTTTTTACATGTATAGCTGAATATGGGAAACATTTGTCAGAACACATTTCGAATATCACATAGACAGTACGAAATTAAATATAACTGGTAAAATTATTAGATGTTTGTAGTGGTTAATGGCAGTATAGAGGAACGTCAAAAAAAATTGGAAAGTTAAAAATTTTATGGACTATAGAAATTTACTTTATTTAAAAAATAATCATAATATTAAATAATATTTCTTTGCAATAAACATTAAAAAAATAGATTTTGGTAAAATATGTGAAGAAATAATTTAGATTCGAACCCCATTTTTGCAAAATTTTTAATAATCGCAATCTTTGTATAAAGATAGTTTTAAAATTTTGGTCGAAACCCCTAAAATATGTTACACTAACCTATGTGGAATAAAATTGCAACAAAATTAAAAATATTCAAATTCTTCCAAAAATTATCTTAAATTTTATCTTATTTTTCAAAAGATAACTTATTATGTTGTTTTTATGTGCTCAATATTTTGATAACTTTTGTGAACTTTTTTGAACTGTTCTGAATTACTTTTTTTTTTATCATTAGATAAAAGATTCGATAGTAAAAATTTTCGAACCTATTTTTTCTTTTGGTTATTATATCCCAATTTTAAATTCCCGAACCTAAATGCAGAAAAAAAATTATCACTACCACAATATGATGTTCTTATTGTTAATTTCCATTAACTATAATAATACTATGTTCATGATAAGAATTTGTTCCAGTTTTATCATTCATTATCAAAATTTTATTATTATAAAAATATTCATTATTTCTACAACCATTAAATATTATAAATCGTTTCCTTGTTCTAAAACAATATTTTGTTTTCAAACCATATTAACATTATTATTCCCATAATAATAAAATGTTACAAATAAGTATTATTTTTACAAATATGGTTGAAAAATTTATACTTGTTAGTTTTTGAATATATATGGTTTTTAAAGTTTGTTTTCTACCTTAATTTTAATTCTTATTTAGCTTATACACGAATTAATATAAGTAGACAAGATTCGGTTATATTTTCTGTGATTCAAAGAATATAAGATATTGACTAACTATTAAATAACTTAGTTAATTAAAATGTCTTTGTATTGTCTTGCACAATATATAATGAATCAAATAAACAAGTAAAAACAAAATAATATTTGATTAATTTGAAGCATTTTTTCAGAAATTTTTATAATTTATTTATATAATACGTACGATAACATCGCTTTATAATATAATTAAATTGAATCATAATATGAGAAGACAGGATCATAATATAATAAAGCCGGATTATAACATGATAAAAATTTGTATATACAATGTAAAAAGAATCTGATCATAATGATTATAATTTTCATATTTATTATTTATGAACATGAAATTGTTTACAGTAAAAATATAGTCCAATTCTATATTGTATGTTGCACTTAGATTTTGGTCATCGCGTGTATTATTCGCTTATTATATCCTACTTTTCTTCTACGCTTCTCTGTTTAAATTGGTCCAAAATTTAAAATTTTTATGCTTTGATTTAATTTAGAGGTTTTTAACACCCATCAAAAATAATTCTGTCATTATATCCAAAGATTATCCGGAAGCAAATCCAACATTTCTAATTATAGAGGTAATACTAAATTAAGCGTTATTCCAAAACTTTTCGAAAAGATTATTACTCAAATCCAATGAATGATAAAATGTCTTAATCATAAGTATATTGTTATGAAAAAATTAAAGTCGTATTCGATTTTAGAATTATTCCAAAAAAATTTTCGCCACTAAGTGACACCCATACACATTTTTTTTCTTCAAAGAACTCTTGTCCATAATTTTTTATTATTTCTACCAATGGGTTTATATCTACTGAAATATTTTTTCTTTGATTATCATTGCTATAGGGGCTTAAATATAATCAAAAGAATTTTAAATATTTTTCCAAAGTCATTTGTTAGTATTTTAAAGAAACTAGAAGTCTGTTTTTCATAAAATGTTTACAATATTCTGACAAAACATGTGGTCATCCAAAATTGTTATTAGATGGTCTTCACTATAAGTACATTATTTTTAACCACTTCTGAAAGTTTCGTTGCTGTATACCATCAAACTTTATAAATATCATAGCTTTTATTTGAATAACTCAGTAGGTTTTGATATATACGCATTCAAGTTACCTTGTATTTATAAAAGTAGATTTTAATGTGGCATCAAAATATAATAAAAATAAAAAGTAATAAAAATAATAATAATAACAATTATTATTATAATATTTAATAATTTTTTTCTAATGTTTGATAATGGCCCATATGTGTGCGAGAAATTTCTAGTTTGAAAAACATAATTTGTTGATGCACAAGTAATAAAATTTCCTTCAATTTTAAAAAAGATTTCAAAAACTTGTTCTTAATTTCGAAAAAAAAGAAAACATCCAAATAGAAACAGCACAGTAAAAGGAACATCCGTTAAAGTTTGCCAGTAAAAAGAAATAAAACAAAAATCGCAAAAAATAAAGAAAATTGAACATGTTTATAGTTAATCCTTCAACAGTTCATTTAATGCAGGCCAAAAGCAATATAAAAGCAACTAACCAAAAAAAAAAAAATTATATATATATATATATATATATATATATAAATACTATATATTTATAACAAACTTCTTTCAACATCAGTAGCAAACTCAACTCAATTCAATTACTTATCCTTCAACACGCTATAAGTAAAACTATAGACCGGCTGAAAGCATTTTGTTGGAGTATGACCACTTTGTAAGGAGGGTATTTGAAGGCTGGCAAATAAATTCAAAACTAAAATTCATTTATTTATTTTATTCGTTATTGTTGAGTTGTGTGTTTGTATGTATGTTACTGCCATTGTTGACATCATCTTTTAATTTTGTTACAATTTCTTCTTTTAACCATTCAACACTTTATTTATTTTAGCTTCTTTTATATCAAAGTGGCAAGCAAAAGAAGAATTAAAAGCTGCAAAATGTATAAAAAAAAGATAATATTCATTTACTTAAATAATTACTAGTTGTTTGCAACGCCTTCTTTCGATTATATAAACTTGTAAAATTTTCTTTTGAAATTGTTTTTTCTTCTTGAATATTACCCGTTTAGTATTCGACATGAGCATCCTGTTAAATGGACAGTTTGTGGAGTTTTCTGGCGCAGATGTTATTTTAACCCATGAGCTTTAAATCTATAGATAAATATTTTAATTAGTTTTTAGTAAGAGAAATGATTGGCGTCAAGAGACTTATATTTTATAAGGCTTTTTTGGATTTCCTATCCCTAATCGGAATGGTAAATTTTTGTGACTTTAAAATGTTGATCTTTTTCGGTTTAGTAAAAGTTCCTAAAAGGTTATACAAATTCTACTGAATAAGAAAAAGAAAGAAATTTTAATATACTACATTATCCATGATATAAAAAATGAGGTAGCTCCGTTCTGTTTGTATTAATTTAGAATACCATTCTGACATGCTTAAATAATGCTACCATATTTATATAAAATCTAGAATTGTGAAGAAAGAGAATTTAGGAATTGTATACCAAATATGAAAGCGAGGGCAAAAGTAATCGCAACATGAAAGCTCATGATCTATGACTTTACATTATTGAGTCTCAAGTAGAAACTCTCCAACATATTGTGAAAGTATACGTGGAATCGTAAGAGTAACAAGCAAACTACATTCATCATTAAATACATCAACTTTTGAATATAATGTGATGGCTGTTTGTAATTTATTCACTATTTTACTAAATGTGTTACCCATAAGAAAGCATTTGGTATTAACAAATTTATAAATTTAACCAAAGTTAGTATCCCTAGCCAAGAAGATTTTAAAGATTCACCCCCATAAGATTAAACAGGCTTTTTTGTTGAATCAATAAATAATTAAAGCAATTTAAAGATTATGGTGACCTAGAGGGAATTGGAATATGAATTGCTTAAAAAACGCAGCATCTTTAAAAAAGAAAAAAAAAGAAACAAAACGATATAGGAAAAACTGCTGCTACTGCATAAAGTTTGGAATGTAATAAATTTTTTGGATCTAATATTTTCAATATCTTATGCGCTAGGTCTTCTCAGGAAAACTCAATGCTGCCAATCATCATCTGCTAAAAGATTTAACTGAACTGAAGCTTCTTAGACCGAAATTTATATTTTTACGTTAATTTAAATAAAACGTAGTATATTTGCAAATATTTTCATATGAATTTAGTTATTAATTATTATATATTTTCAAAATTTTATTAAAAAATTTTCTTGAAATTAAAAACTCATTTTAAAAACCTGGCAAAGTTCGTTAAAAATTGTTACAAAAATAAAACCTCAACAATCCCTATTGATTGAAACTACCTTTATTTTTTTATATCATTATATTATCTCTTATAGTTTGAAAGATATTTGACACCAAAATTAAAATTTTTAATTTTCTGCATTGACTTTTTTCATTTTTTCTCTATAAATTTTGGAACAGAAAGTCTAAAATGTTTTAGAAAATAAAAAATATTCGGAAATTCTTATTTAAATTGCTACTCCCAATACTTTTACACAATATTACTTATATATTTAACACAATTATCACTACTAGTTCATATCCTAGTTTATGGAAATATACCCTGGTTATTCCTATACCAAAAACATCGCTACACTATCATTCGAAAGTGTTTGAACGTATAATACACCGACAAGCGACTAGTTATTTAGATACATATTTCCTCCTTAATGTCTACCAATCTGACTTCAAACACAAGCATAGCTATGTTACAGCCCTGATCAACGTATCGGAGGACATAAGGTATCAGTTGGATAATGATCTCGTCACATTCCTTCTTCCGATGTTATGATTGTGTTAACCATAACAGTGTTGGCAGTAAACTTAGACTTTTAATTTCTTAAGCTTCGCTAATGGCTACGTATCTGTCAGATTATCATCAATCTGTAAAATTAGGGTCAGCCCCTTTACTTGTGAAAAATTATGTTCCTTAGCGCTCTATCGGACCATAGTTTTTTGGCTTTATATTAATGAACTTCAACTATAACCTTCGTATTGTAATATACATATGTACACGAATGATGTTCAGTTGTATATAAGCTGAAAAAAGAACCAAATTATTGATTTTGTATTAAGGCTGAATATGGATCTATATACCGTAATACATGGGCCATTGCTAATGGGGTATATTTTAACACAAAAAATCTTAATGAGTGGTTATAACTAAAAAGTTTCAATATTCGCTAGTTAATATTTTATTTCTGCTAAATACTATTACATTGAGTAATAAAACAGTTGAAGCGGCTAAGAATCTTGTCGTTATTTTTAACAAGGAGTTAAAATGGAACTCACATATAAATGTATATTCGCAATGTTAAGAACATTGTATCTGACCCAACATATAACGACCAAACATATTCGAAAACTCTTAGCAAAAACCTACATAATGTCTAAACTTCTGTATGGTTGTGAAATCTTCACAAATAATGATTCTAGTAAAAAAATCATAAAGTTGCCTATAACGCCATACTGCGCTATATATATTGCGTCAAAAGATATGACGACCCATCCGGTTTTCCAGATCATTATATCACTTAATTACTTAATGAAAATAAAATTTCTGGTTCTGCTGCATAAAGTAATCTGTATAAAAAAACCAACTTAATTATATAATCGTATACGATTTACCAGATCACACAGAGGACTGAAATTGATATTACCTCGATATTGCAGTTTAATATCAGATTCCATACGTCAATTCCATACGTCTATGAAATTCTTTACCCCCCATCATCCGACCTAACGACAATACATTACAGTTTAAACAAAAATTATTTCATGTTTTTAACCAAATGCTCAAATTAAACAAAATTGTTATGTATCAATTAAAGTTATTTTAATGTTATGTAATTTTTATCTTCTTGTATACGACATTAATAAATAAATAAGCAAATAAATAAAAGTTAACAACGGTGTGGACATTGCCAATAAAAGTAAGCTCTTATTTCTTCCATACGTATCCGCTCCAATTTCAAACTGCCCAATCTATAGGAACGCAATTTTGCTGGATCAGCGTTTGGGTTTTCATGCAACGTGATCAAGAAATCAATAAGCCAACCAAGTTAGTTGGTAATGGGCAGTCTTGGCTACAGCGCTGAATGAAGTGGAATTAAAACGGTTAATAGAATAGTAATTAAATCTTATCCAAGTAAATTGAATAATCCTTATTTAAGTAAATAAATAATTTGTAATTGTGAATAAAATTTAAATTGTCCTTTTATTTTAAGAGCACGTTTCTAGTGCTCGAATAATTATCCTTTTATAAAATTACCGACCAAGAACTTTAACTTAAATAAATAAAATATTTTAGAATTTTTTAATTATATTTCAGAAATTTCTAACTATATTTTAGAATTTTCCAATTACTTTTCAGAAGTTTCTATTTATAGTGCAGAAAATTCTAACTGTAATTTAGAAATTTCCATTTTCCAATTGTATTTTCCAAATTTCCATTTATATTTAAACATCTTATAATTGTATTTACGAAATTTCTTTTTTTATATAAGACATTTCTAATTGTATTTAAGAATTTTTCTATATATAATATCGCAGTTTTTAATTAGCAATAAAAAGACTCACGTCTGGCTTCTTATAGCATAACGGTAATCACGTATAATTTGGCGGATATCTCAGGTTCAGTTGGTCACAAAATTATCTTTATACATTAGTTTTTTTGAGTAGACAGAGTAGAATTAATATAACAGACCCTCCTACATTCTCTATAGAAGGAAAAAATTATTGACGTGCAAACATATAGAGATATGAAGTTGTTCTTAATAATAGAGCTGGAAATGTCAAGCCAGAAAAGGAACAGAAACCAAGTAAAACCAATTTTCACTCAGATCAAAAATTTTTTTTTGCCGAACACAATTGCCAATCCACTTTTTTTGATCTTGGCTATAAGTAATTGTCATTGATCGTAACTATCCTGTAAGGGAAAATTTGTTTTGGAGGTGAATATATTGTGAAATATACTTAACAGTTTGCATACGAAGATGATGTTTCCTCTAGATTGTCCTGTGAGTCATCAAACAAATTTAAAAAATGTAGCACATAGGGGCAAAGGTATACAAAACGTGACATTGGTATCGTTAAAAAATTAACTTTCTCCAGATTTTAAATGAATTTTTATATTATAACCCACCGAACAAAATTAATGAAAAAACAGTGATAATATTCACATAGATTTCTTTCTATTTTCATATTTATTTTATTGCTAAATATTAAATTTATAAATAATATTTTATTATTTAATAATTAATATTAATATAAATACGTACTAAACATTATACTATTCTGAAGTTTATTTAACATATTAGGAAATAATGAATTTTGGGAAATTATTATTTTTTTATTTTGGATATCCCTAAATCTGTACAACCTTGTAAATAAACGTTAGTTGTACGAAATTTGAAACTGATATTATAGTTGTTATGTGATTTATGCACGTTAGTTTTGTGAATTTCACGAAGTGCTATATATTGGCAATATGATCAACTGTATACCAATTCCTATGAAATTTGGTGGAGTAATTTATAGTTCCAAAAATGTAGTATTGTTAAATTTTCTGACTACACCTGACTACACGCAACGAAACCTGGTAGCTTTCCTGGTAAGCTAGCAAGTATAATTGGAAACAAAAATTGACTACTTATTTTATTTTTATTCGAGTTGTCCATAAATTTATGTAGTTATTTTTAGACTTTAGGGAAAGTCAAAAACACATACCCAAACGAAAGTAGACATAAATAAACAAAAAATTGCGTCAGTAAGGTTTGAACTTGGGCACAAATTAACCATTCATTTTTAATTTCTAATTACTGACGAAAACTTTTTCCAGTATAAAATATCTTTTTAGATATTTTGTTAAAAAACTAACGGTTGGATTTTCAATCTTCTGATTGTTAATCCAGCGCCCTAGTCAACTGATCCATGTATCCATGTGCAATATTACTGTGCCATTATACTATCTATTACTTTAACAGGTAGTTGCCATTACCGAGAACCAAAAAGTTTTTACTGGTTATATATGATATTTATAACCGCTAAACATCTTTTCCGGAAAAATGCTTTTATGGGAGCTAAGTGAAAAAATGTCCAAAGATAATTAATTTCAGTAGTAATTTTTCTTGTTTCAAAAAAACTATAGATAGCAAATGCCATTCAATGGTTTTCAAAATTATGAGCTGCCGGCATAAATAATTCAAAGGTACATCAAACTTTTCCAATTGTCTGGAAGTCGAAATTCGAAAAAATTTGCAAATTGTTAAGATATAATATACAACTGGACATTTTGACCTTTAAGATGTCTGTAACAGTTATTGAAAATTTAGAGTATACTTTACTTTTTTGTTTTGAAAAATTTTTTAACTTTAAAAATATAATATAGCAATTACACATGGTCACAATTTGACTATGTGGCGACTGCATTTTTACACTATTTTTTAACAATGTTTGCCATCATAAATAGTAAAAACTCTTTATTTGTTATAACAATGTCAGATGATATTTTTTGACTCTAATGTACGCCAAAAGAAAACAAAAATTTTATTCATTTAAAAGTATTTATTTATTTTTTTTTTTTATAACAATTGTATCATAAAATGCATTTTCGATTTTTAATTTATTGTCAATGGTCTCCACATAGATGTTCTTATGCGCGTAGTGAAACTCTCATTCCAAACCATTCTACCGTTTCTCAAGGGTTAATTAAATTTCTCTTTTTATTTTACCCTTCATTACAATTGCCAATTGCTTGTACTTTTTTCTTAAGATTTTTAAGCTGCCTTATGTTCTCCTCTATAACTTTATTGTATTATTATTTTTTTTTTTAATTTTCTTCCAACGATTTGCTTCGTTGCCCAAATTTAGTTTATTTGAAGTTTATTTTAAATGCAATTTGAATTGCATTTTGTTATTGTAAGCATTTCGGTGGTTGCATTTCTTTGTTGGTGTTTTTTTGTCAGGTTGTCTATTTTAAAAGAGTTGTTTTGAGTTTGAGTTTATTTTACTAGTATTTTCCTTTTTGTTTTCTATGGAAAAATAAAGTTTTAGTTACGTTAATTTTCCTGTGCTTTGCGTTGGCAAAACAATCTTAATAAATGATTTTAATTAAATTTTAGCTGAAGTATTTATAAATAAAAACATTCAATATTTATAAAATTAAATAATAGAATTCAATAAAGATAAAAAACTATTGTTATTTAAAATCCAAAGAGAACTAACAAAAATTTCTGCAATATAATAAATAATGAAACATACTTTAATAAACAAATAAAGTAAAAAAACTACTAATTTTATCCCTGTTTATTAAAGTTTAATAGAATCATATTTAATAATTATATCATGCAAATGGGACATTATCAAAAATTTTAAACCTGGCTGAAACTGAATTAAATTCTTAATAAAATTTTTGCTAATACTATTTTTAACAAACGGGTTACATATTAAGAGTATGTTTATACACAAGATTAATGCAAATTAAAATAACTTGCTAACAAATAACTCACTGTTTATACACAAATTGCATAAAGAAATATATTTCCTTATTTTTCGTGCCGGATGCGAAAAATACAACTATTATCATCGAAACTCTATAAGAGTAAAAGGAATTAAGTTTCGCTTAATTCTCGTGAGCAGTGTTGCCAAGAGGTGAGCAAAAAAAGAGGCCAAATTGGACTTTAAAAAAGGTTTGAAAAGACTAAATGTCCCAGCAAATAAGGTTAGAAAAAAGATAATATTTTTTATTAAAAAACTTATTTTTACTTTTCTTATTCTCATTTGTTCTTGCTATTTTTTTTAAATCTATGTAAATTTAAAAATGAAATATAGAACGGCTGTCAAAAAAATGATCTAATGAAAAAGCGCCCACAAAATTCCCATACAAATTTGGTTTATATTTCATATGAAAAATTACCTACCTAATATTTTGAACTGATTTCCAAATTTTTGAGCAATTTTTTATACGACTTTTTAAAATATATGTATTCATAAATAGTTTCTATGATTAAAGGAGTTAATTTAAGAAATAATTATGAGAACTGATTAAGTAAGTCTGTAAAATGAGAAATTAAATTGATTTGGTGAATGAAGATTTTTTCATTAAATATAAATAATCTCAATTTCTTGTGCGAATTGACACACAAAAATACTTAAATGGATGATTGTGTAAAAATAAAATTGGTAAAAGCATATAAGAAATTATTTTTTTCTTTGTTGAAATGCAAAAATTGTATCCTTATTAAATCAATTTAAAGAACAAAACATAGGCTAGAAAAAAGCTAGAAGCTAAAACGAAAATTTTGTAGTCAAGAGCAAAATAAAAGGGCTATACTTGGCCTGAAAAAGGATAAACTGTTAACACTGCTCGTGAGTTACTAACTTGCAAATAAAATACTAATTCACCGTTTATACGGCAAAATTTTCATTGTACAATATTTTTAACTGCGAGGAAGAGGTGTGTACAAGTGTAGTAAGAGATCTGAACTCACAAGACTTGAAACTAAAAAAAAGTACAATTTTTTAGCACCATAGGTTTCATTTCATAATCATGATTGTTATTGAAAGTTCAAAAACTTAGAAAAAGAACTTAAGATTGCTTCTATCCATTCTTCTACATGTGCTTTCATAAGTTTCGATCTCATTCGATCTCATATAAGCTAATCGGACTTTGTGGATAAATTCAACACCATCTTCGTTATTGTGCAAACAGTTAAATAGAGGGTATACGAATTTTGATGACATTTTTTTAGTTTTTAAAAGTTATGGTGTTTTAAGCAAGATCTGTGCTCCCTTCATCGAAATGCAAGTTTTGAAACAGGGGTTGATACTTGCAGAATTTATGCGTATTTAGCGCTATATATCTTTGATATGTCTTAAATAGTTAATCAGTATTTTGCGAGGAATATGAACGATTTTATATGGAATAATATGGGTTACTACGTGAGTTTAGTTTTTTTTATTATATACACCAAAAGTGAAGGAGCATTAAAAATAATTTAATAAAAAAATTGTATGGAATTTTTGAAAATCACAGTAAAATTATATTATTTGTTTTTGTATATTTATATAGAAAATTGCAACGGCGACAAATGTAATTGACTGGGACCATAAATTTAAGTCAAATGTCGTTGATAGTTCAAAATGGTTCATCTTTTTCAAAAGAGATTTTGCTAGGGCACCTCACATGGACAGCATAAAGTTGACTATAATTAACATAATTAGTAGATGTTTGTAATACTTAATGGAAACAGAAAGGAGCATCAAAACATTTTGAAAAATAAATATTTTATGGTTATATATATATATATATATATATATATATATATATATATATATATATATATATATATATATATATATATATGTTACATTAATACATACCATCAAACAATGGAAACAACATAAATTTTATTTGAATAACTCCTTATTTTTACCCGAATTATATATAAACTTCTGGTTTAAAAATTTTATTTTATGTTCAACTTAAAATTGCTATAATTTTCGCGAACTTGGCACGCAATCATTAACGCGGACTGCTCTTACATGCATTTCATGGATTTTAATGTGCTATCAAAAAAAATAAGACTTAATATCAAAAATTTTTGATAGTGGTCCATATATTTGATCCTTAAAATATTAAATTTTAACATAAATTTTTTCGAATATTTTTTTTTTCGAAATGTTTGCAATAAATATAATCCTTGTCTATAATAAAATAAAACCAAACAAATTTAGAGCTAAAACACATAAAAAGTAAAATTTAATACTTTTTTTTGCTAGTTAAAGACAAATTTACCCATCACTTCAATAATGGAATTTGTCATTAAGTTAAATCAGCAACATTACAAGTATCATTCTCCACATCCTCAGCCACTTAACAACAAACCAGCCAGAGCAACAAGATGACAAAATAAAGATGCTAAAAAAAACTATAATAGATTTTGCCAAACATTGCTTAAGAGTAGTAGCACCAACAAAACTCTGAAGCAAACCCAAATACATGCAACAACTACTGTAACAACTATCATTCACTCACTATTACTATAGGGTAATTCCAAAAAAAATTCTACCCAGTTCGAATTATGGCCATCACCGATTTTAATGAAATTCAGCACATATAATCTACTCCTTGCACCATATAGCTAAAAATTAAGAAAAATTTAAGCTTGAATAACTTTTATGTGCATTATCAGATTTTAACAAATTTGGTATCATTGAATAGGACTGAAATCGTCTTCCTGGCTCAAGAACATCTAAAATGAAAAAATATCATTTATCCCTATCTCAATATGATTAATCATTATTATCATTATTATTATAAATTATTTTTCTATCACGATGTTTACATTAAATTTATCGTTATATTGTAAAAATTTCAGAATGGGATGCAATGGGATTTGAAGTTAAAACATTTTTTTTTTTTTTACTAACTAACACATTTTCTATTAGATATTAAGTGGTTTTTAGGCATATTAATATAATTATTAAAAGTGTAATATAACAGATCACTATCTATTTAAATAAGCCGCATATATAACACATTCTTGATTCCGAGAAAATAATTTGATACTATTTTAGAAGTCTCAGGAATACACTAAGAAATCTTTAACCAACTTTACAAAACCCGCCGAATTATTTGTGATTATTTTAAAGATTATTTATTCAAATTTGATACATGGAGTTACAAAGGCAAAATCTGCTGAAATTAATCATGATCGTTCCATTATTTCATCTATAGCCCATACAATCTTTTTCTTCGGGAGAGTGATTTAACGCATACAGACCTTTGAAATATGTCGTATTTATGTAATTTTAGCACATATTATTTTTGTAAAAGTATAAAACGTTGTACCAAATTTTACAACGATCGGTTCAAATTTCATCATATATTTCATGTTGTCTTTAATTACTTAAAAGTGCGTAGCTCTCATATTCATGTTTCCCGTTCCCGAAAACCAATTAAACTTGCATAAATCTCACCTAAGTATCAATATTGAGGTAAAATTTAACACAACTAATTTTGTACAAATATAGATCACTACAGTAAATTCCATAATGTTCGGTTCATAATTGACCATGGCTCCCATATAAATTTGCATTCCCAAAAAATGCTTAAATGTCCACAGATCTCACATAAATGAGAATATCGAAATAAAATTTTACATAAATAGTTTTCACATATGCATAATTGTAATAAATTTCATAAGGATCGTTCCACAATTGGCGATACATAAGACCCTCTCCCTATATTAATTTAACGTGAAAAATTTTTGACAAACATTTTTCGAGGAACATTCAAGCAAGAATCAGATTTTCTGCAAATTAATGAAATATTTTTTTTTTTTTTCATTTCATATTTTCGTGAAAACAGTTTTGTCGCCAGTTTTGTCGATTATTTTGGTGAGCTCTTGGCGACATTGTCAGCAAAGTGTCTACATTTTTTTTATTTGCTTTGATGAGAAAAAATTTGAAGGCGATTCTTCGAGCAAAGAAAATTAATATTATTTTTGAAATACATATTTGCAATGAAATTTAATTTAATTTTTTTAATACATCAAATGTTAAAAACAATGTCTATTTCAGAAAAGTAACAAAAGTGTAGACTAGAATTACTAAAATGAACTAGTGAATCTCTGCTGACAATGTCTACATATGATCCCAGAAGAACTACCTACTCAATAGTACCACTGTCAGTAGTAGATTTCCATTGACACGCACATGTTAAATGTCTATAGTAAAAAAGCATTGTTGGGGTAAAATAAGTCACTAGTACTGATGATTGTCTCAACAGTGGGTGGGAAAATACAATTTTTTTAATTGTAATAAAATGTTTGTTTATAGAGATATCTTAAAAAAAATTTGCAGGAATTTTGCATCTTATTAAATTCCCAAAATGGGATTTTTTACATTTTTGGCTATAGTATCCACATTTTTCCGAAGTTCCGTAGATTTTGATTTAAAACTTTTAACAACATATTGAAGATTCTTAAAATATATTCCGCTTGTCGATTCGTGCTTTGGGATTTGAGAAAATATGGTCTAAAATCAAAACTTTCATATAAAATACCATGACCTATTGAGTTATGGGGCTTGTTTTTTATCTTAAAGTCATCTCTGTGAAGTTACCTTTTGAGAAAAGTGCAAAATTATTATACATTGCTAAAGAAAATTTTATTTTAGATAAAAAAGAGTGAAGATACTTTTTAGGCTAAAAAAACACAAAAAGTCGTCTTTTTGCAATTTTCAAATTCAAAATCGTTTATTTTTGGACTCGGTAAAGATATCGACTTCAAATTTTTTTATTCAATAGATAATTTTGTTATTTAACTAGTTAAGGAAAGAAACTAATAAAATCGATCGGAAATACTATTATATATATGAAAAAAAAAACTGGACCAAGAACATGCAAAATTATGGTGCTTAAAAATTCAAACGCAAATAACTCGAAACATGTAAGCATGTTTTTTATAGGTCTTATCAGAGCCTACAACAATATATAAAAATATTTAACATCGGACGAGAAACAAAAATTTGGCAAGCGATTAAAAAAACTTTATATCAGAGGTACCTAACTTTGAGCCCCCTTAGCTCCGCCCCTGAGGGGTTTGTTGTGCCTCCCTTTCAAACTTAACATTATGCACTCCTCTGCTATATCTATACCAAATTTAATGAAAAGCCAACCAGCCGATCATAAGTTACAGATTTATTTCCAAAAAATTTCTATTCTGCCCCACTGTGCAATGTCTACATATGATTCCGGAAGAACTACCTACTCAATAGTACCAGTGTCAGTAGTAGATTTCCAATGCCAGGCACATGTTAAATGTCTATAGTAAAAAAGCATTGTCGGGGGATTAATAAGTCACTAGCACTGGTGACAGTGTCAATATTGAATCAATACTGATTTACTAGTGACATTTCCTACAGGGTAATTCCTAACCATTTTGGTTGTTAAAATATTAATTGAAAAAATACATGTCATATTTGAAAATTTAACTTCAGTTCTTAATGTCAGTTTTGAAATTTAATAAATTAAATAATATTAATTTTATTTTCTGTGCTTTAAAAAAGAGAAAAAATTAAAAATCAAGAAAATTTTAAATAAAAAGAAATGATTTCTGTGTGCAGATATATTTGTATGTACGAATGATTTTTTTTCTCATCTAAAAGATTATCCATTTGTCAGTGAAAATAAATGTATATGTAATTTTAATGAGTGGTACCAGAAATTTTCTTTATAGAAATTGTTAAATTGTTAAAAAAAAAATGTACTAAATCATTTTAAAGAACCAAAATTAATTTTTTTCAAAAACAATACAAGCATGAAAATTGTGGGATCAATCATGATTTTCCGGATACATAAAATTAAATGCACAAAGTTTTAAATGATTTAGTACTACTGTTTAACGATATCAAAAATTAAAAGCTATCTACCATTTTTTTTTTTTTTTTTTTTTTATTCCTAAATAAATATAAGATATTTCTAATAACGCGTACTTGCCACTGTAGCTTCATCAAAAGTTTTCGAGGATAAAATCTGACAAATTAGAAAACAATTTACTCTTCGCTTAGTTTATACCTCCTTGAAAATTTTTTTATTTATTTAATCTTATTTTCTTGCAACTGTTGACGAAACTACCCACATACAATATTTTAAAATTTTTACTTCATTTTATATCAAAAAAGTTTTATATATATATATATATATATATATATATATATATATATATATATAAATTTTATTATCTTTACTTTACTTTACTTTCCTGGTAAGCTAGCAGGTACAATTGTAAATAAAAATAAACTACTTATGTTTTGCGTCAATAACTATTTATTTTTGTTCGAGAGGTTCTCAAAATTATGTACCTAAACGTAAATAAATATAAAAAAAGTTTGCCGTCAACGAAATTTGAACTTGGACACAAATCAACCATTCGTTTTTAGTGATTAACGTCTTAATCAGTACAACATCTTGCACTTCATTTTCTAAGTGATAAAAACTTTTTAAGTATGAAATATATTTTTAGACATTTTGTTATAAAAAACTAACAGCATCAGAATGGGACTGCACCGACAACCTTCTGGCTGTCAGCGAGCTAGCTGTTTAATATGTTAAATTCATAGCTAAAATTTAAATATTAAAACTTACTATAAAAGAAAATTGTTTTGTATTAGCAATTTTAAGTAACAAAAGTATTTATTATGTTTACAAAATCGATTGTAGGTGTCTTTTCAATTAAAAAATTATTTGATTGACTAAAATTTTACTTAACATAATAGCTGATTTGTCGCAATTTTTTTCTGTGTATCATGCAAAAAAAATAATCAAAATTGAAAGACACATTTTTCATTCTAGATGTCCTTGTGCCAGGAAGATTTGTAACTTATAAGATTTTATGATAAAAAGTATTATCAATCTTTTACATTGATACCAATTTTGTTAAAACAAGATAATGCACATAAAAGTTATTTAATCTTAAGCTTTTTGACAAAAATGACCAAGGTTAGAGATTTATAAAACATGAAACTGAAAAACTTAAAGATATAAAATTTTTAAAACTATAATTTTAGTTCGAAATTTTTTGGAATTACCTTATATACTTTACATTGCTCGATACTTGTACTCTATTTTATAATACTTATTTTTTATTTCACAAATTCTCTCCTATCCTTTTTTTACTGCATTGTCAAACAATTTGTCCTACTTTGTTAGAATGTTTTAAACATAGATTTAGCTGCCGTTATGTAGATGTAGTTGGCTTTGTAAATATATGTATGTAAGCAAAGAAGGTAAAGAAGATACCTAAAGTAATGCAGTTGGATCTACCAAAATGAAATATATACCGCAACTTCTTGTAAAAAAAAAGAAAAAACACTTATACTAAAAGAGGAATATACTGAATATAGCAAAATAAATTTGAAATTTAAAGTGCATAGACAACAACATAAACTAATACATGCATAGATACACATGCTATCATACATCTATAGTTATAAGCAGCAACTAAAAATTGTCGCATATACTTAAAACTAGATAGTAAGTGAATTGTCAGGTAAAAATATATGTATGCAACAACAGTTAGGTTTGTGTCAATGCTGCAGGTGTTGTCAATGGCTTTTCTACAACTATTTCTTGTCTTTGTATGTCGCTTAGTGTGTTTATTTTTCTTGCATGTTTGAATTTTGCTATAAACTTATTCTCATTTTGTCTACAATTTATGTGGTTATTAATGTTGTTGTTGTTGTTTTCTATAGCTTCTGTTGTTGCTGCTTTTTGTTACATTTGTTATTATATTGTTGTTTGCTGCTGATTCCTCAGAATTTATTGCAGCTAACACTAAGAGACTCAGATGTTTCTCTTTATTGTTTTTTTTTCTCTATATATCCATCTACTTATCAGCAGCTGTCCCTATTTTTGTATGTGTTTAAAGATTTATCACCTTTTTTGCTTACAAATGATGTAGTTAAATATTTAGCATATTGTTTTTCATTTTCAATGCAATAAAAATTTTATTTTGGATTTTATAAATTACAAAATAGACAATTTTCAATCGTCATATTTTCATCATTAGAACTGAGTAATTAGATTCTCATTTTACTCGATAATTACGATAATTTCAAACTGGATATTTTAAATTGCTTTAGTGTTTGAATTATTGTCGTAAAAAAATTCAATAGCAATTAAAATATGTTTACTTTTAAAATGATTTTTGTTTATAGTAGTTTCGGAGTTTGAATAAGTATAATTTTCCAGAAAATTAAAAGAGGTAAAATATTTAAACACACTTGTTAGCGAAAAAAAAAAATAACATAAACGAATATTTTTTTCGAACAAAAATTTAATTATTATAAGCAATTTCGTAATTGAAATCCATTTTCATTTTTTTTCTATGTAGGGATGATTGCATATCCAGAGATTATTCTATGATTATTCGGAGCGTGTTTATTTGATTAGTACAGAACATAGTAGGTCTGAACGTAACTTGCTCAGGTCTTAACTTATTATTAATATGGGTCATCATTTGCTCCAATGTTATTTTCATAAGTATTTTCATCACAGCTGGAAGAACCGTTATACCTCGCCAGTTGTCACATCTTTCTTTGGAAGATTAATTATGATATCCATAGGGTAGCGTTATATTTGGGGACATAATCCATGATTTATATCTGGGATATGGAACTTAAGTTGGAGGACTATATTTGTCGAAATAAAAATCAGTTTTCATAAAAAAAAACAAATTCTTGATATATGTGAAAATCCATAGAAGAAAAATTTAGAATACTCTTACCAAAACATGATAGCAGAGCACTTTTTGATTGAATTCTTTTTCTGAAGTGTAAAATATGCAAAATTAATCTCTTTAGTGCCATATAAACAAAATTGTATTCTTAAATATAAAATATATAAAAATATGGCGCTTAAATTGCTAAAATATGCTCCTGAGTAAGAATTTTGTATCAAAATATGGCTGTTATGGCCAAAATATGTAAAAACTATGATTTAACAAATTGATACCAAAATTCTTTTAGTTGTCCGAAACAAATTAGTAGTAATAGTTTGGTTTGTTCGAAGCCCAGGAAAAAATTTGCATATTTTTGGTTGTCCTGATTATAAACTTAATCTAATTAAAGCAATTCTGTAAAATTAAAAATTTCAATTTTCACTTTCTCGTATCAGTATTCTACTTTGTTCCAAAAAAAAAAAAAAAAAAAAAAAACAATAACTATATTATAAAGTAGGCTCCTTTTTTACCTCTGCTTAAAAAACAAGAATCTCTACTTTAAATCAAAATATTTTTGTCATGTTTTATACTTCACAAAGAAAGGGAAAAAAGGTAAATGGGACACAGCTGTTACATCAAAAAACAATTTTTTACATGCAGAAATGCTGCAAATATAGCAAAAACTAATAAGACTTAAAGGCAGCGCATTACAAGCAAAGCGAAAATCAACAATCGCATTATGCAATAACAATATTTTTCCCTGCAAACAATACACTCGACTCAAAAAGGGCGGTTTATTTTTAGCAGATATAATAAACTTTCCCCAAGTAACAACCAAAAATACCTTTAAGTCAAATGTCTTACATGCTTTTTACTTTCAAAGTGAAACAAAGAAAAATATTTTAGATTTTTTGTGCAAATTTGAGAATAAAATAAAAAATATTTTCTTTTCTTTTTTTGATAAAGGAAAAAAACTAACACAAACTTAAAAGAAAGATAATGTCATTGTGATATAATTCTTTTTTCTTAGTTCCATTTATTAGAAAGTACACATTAAAACTTTCTTTTATGCAAAAATTGTGTTTTGGCCTAAAGGTGGAAAAGCTGAAAAAAATTTAACTTGTAAAATTGTAGTAGTAAAACAAACTTAATTTATGGACTTAAATTATTAAATATTTAATATAGTCTATAAAATATTAACTAGTCGTCAATTCATTGTTTTTTATGTAGACAAATATTTAATAAAAAACTAGCTATATTTTGATTGCTGCTGCTTATATTTATGTAAAAAAAAAGAGATAAAAGTAGTTAGTTAATATTTTTTTTTATTTTCTTTCATAAAATATG
The DNA here is from genome assembly GCA_932274085.1 of Protocalliphora azurea. NCBI lineage: Eukaryota > Metazoa > Arthropoda > Insecta > Diptera > Calliphoridae > Protocalliphora > Protocalliphora azurea. Next base: position 149,597,413 of record OW026520.1, read on the forward strand.
GTTTCTCAAATTGCAGGCAACGCCCAAGGCCATAATAATCAAAATAAAAAACAAGGTCTTTTTTCCGTAGAAATTAATTTATGGTTGAATTTTTATTAATTGTTGTTTATTTTGTATAAATTAAATCCCAAATAGAGACAAACAAAAAAATTTAAAACAACAATATTTAAAATCGTATTTTTATAGTATTTTAAACAATTTATAAAATAAATAAATATTTTGCCAGCAAGTGGTCAGATAAAAAATGCAGAAACGAATTTCTATAAAAAAATCTAAATGATAAATGATTATATTTATAATTTTTTAATATTCTCTTATACAGACAAACATACGGAAATATTTATACTTATGAGTGAATTCTTGAGAGTATAACTACGTTGTCAGTTACTGTTAGATACAAAATACGAACAGTCATTTTCTTTTTATAAAGAAAAATATATTACAATTTTAGTTATATAAACACTTAAAAAAATTAAACATATCGCATAAAAAGAAATATCTTAAAGAACACAATTTTCCAACTATTAAAATTAAAAAAAAAATATATATCATTTAAATATTGTTTTAAAGGTAATTTTATTACATTTCATCGTAAACCCTACTATGCCTTGTAACATCAAATATGGGCCATTACACGCAGAGAAAAAATATATTTCTAGTGACCATAAATTAAAAGCAACATATTATGATTGAAACATATGATCACAGCAAAAAATAGAATTGATTATAAGAAATAATTATTATGATTCCACTTTATCATATTGTATCCGATTTTGTGGTTTGTTTTTTCATGTTATGATTATAGTTCCACATATAATTGAACAATCTTATTGTAACATTAAACTACATTTTCATATTATGATTCAATTTTATAATATTATTACCTCATGTTATCATATAGTTATTCAAATTTTCATATTATTATTTCATTTTGTCATATTATTATTCCATCCTATCACATATTAATAAAAATTTGTATTATTTTTATAAAATTTTTATTGAAAGATTATTAGCTAAATTCATTCATACCACCATATGTGGTTCAAATGCAAGATTCTGATATTGTATAACCAAACCTTGTCTATTTACATTTATTCATATATAAACTAAATGAGAATCATATTGAATTTAGAAAGCAAATATTAATAAAAAATACGTATTTGAAGTTTTCCGCTAAGTTTTTGACAAAGAAAAGTATTATATTTATTTGTAACATTTTATTGTTATAGGAATAATAATATTAATATGATTTAAAAACAGGATATTGTTTATGAACAAGGAAAAGTACAATAAATTTTATGGTTATAGAAGTAATGATATGTTTAATATTAACAAAATTTTGTTTCTGGTAAAAATATTCAAAAACATATAATTTTTGCATTCAATCATATTCAAATTTTGATTGAGTGTAAACATTAAAATCATTGTTATCATGAACATAAAGTTTTTAAAGTTCAATAAAATTAACAATAAAATGATAATAATAAATAAAATAAAATGATAATGTTTAACCTGGCTGAAAATAACTTTAATTCTTAATAAATTTTGTCGTAATTCCATTTTAAACAAGACAAGACTTGAAACTAATAAAGTGCAAAATTTTAGTACCATAGATTTTATTTTATAATCATGAGTGTAGCACAAAGCTCAAAAATTTAGAAAAAGACCTTAAAATTACTTAACTTTTTCCCATTCTTCTACACTTTTTGTTCGCTCGTTTATACGTTTTGATCTCATTCAATATTACATTAACTAGCCAGATTTTTGGACAAATTCTGCACCTACCTTGCTCTTATGCAGACTTTCAGCTATTCCACACAGAGTAGTCGAATTTTGAAGAAACTACTTTTTTTTATTTTTTTGAATTTTTTGTTTTTGCGTCTAAAAATTTTAAAAATAAGAGTGGAAATTAAAAAATATAAGTTTTTGGAGATGCACATTCACAGTTTCATATATATCGGGACCTCATGTTCAAGGCAAGTGTGGTTGATAGTTGAATATGGGACACTTTTGTCAAAACACATTTCATATCGCATGGATATCATGAAATTTATAATAATTAACATAATTAGGTGAAATCAAAAAATTTCGAAAGAAAAAAAATTATATGAAAAAAAATTATTCGGGTTAAAAGAGGATCACAATGTTAAATAGCATTTCTTTGTGATAATAAAATAGTATATGGAGAAATAACTCAGGTTTGAACTTTATTTTGCGCAAAATTTTCAAAAATCGTGATTTTTAGAAAATGTTTAAAATTCTCCTATATTGGAAATATCATAAATTTTATTTCAATAGCTGAGTAAGTTTTGCTATTACGCGTAATTTTTACCAGAAATATGCACAAACTTCTAGATTGTAAAAATGTTTGTATGTTCAATTTGAATTTAATTTTTAATTTGATAGTTTTGTCCTATTTTAGAGACATTACAAATAGCAATCTCCAATTGTGGAAAACATGCTAAAAATATGTTTACATTATTAGCGTTAGTTATTATTATATTTACATAAAATTTTGATTATTAATGGAAATAATGGGCAATGTTTTTGTTTGATTATAAAAGAAACAACAAAAATAAAAATGAATATTTTGTGTTTGAAATAGTACGAAATTTTTTCTTTATAAAATTTTGAATAAATTGAAGGTCTCAGTGTGCCACTTACCAAGGCATAATAGTAACCAAAAAGTTTCTTTTAATGATTCTAGAACTTTTGATGCGTTAAGAATATCTGAATAAAATTTGATATGTTTAGAGCTGAAGGAAAGATGCACAGTGACCCTACTGAGTATAGTCACATCGGCTGAACAGAAAAGAAATCAGTTTTAGTCACGAAATTGTTTAATTCAATTAAAATTTTAATTGAATTTGCTCTAATTATAATAATTATAATATTAATTAAATGAAAATAACTGATTTTTGTATAAAATATAATAGCTTTTTCAATCAAATTGATTACTTTTATTAATGAAATTTTTCGTAAAATGAATTAAAACTTTTATTTGCACAATTCAATAATTAACTATATCTATCTCATTGCAGAGAGCTTTCCTTAAAATTAGCAGAAAATTTATTGCCGTATTTTATTTTGTCTTTATTTATTATTATTATAAATTACATATATGAAAACTTATATTTTCCAAACCCTACAAATACAAGAATATTTCTTAGATTCGCATGTATTGACAGAAAATCCAGTTCTTTTGTAGAAGACCGCTATTATTTTGTGGATGAGTTCAACAAAAAAAAAAACAGTTATCTTTCAAAAGCTATGGAATCAGGAATGATAAATTGATTGGTAAAATCATCCAAATAATAGTAGTGGAAAAAAGTGGAAGCACTTTTGCAAAAAAAAAAAATCATCTGGCAGCTGCAATTACAGCAAGCCATTACGCTGCATAACTGAACCACATATATTAACAACAAAAAAGTGAGCAAACTTTGTACAGAAAACTTTAAACATGGAAAAATTCTCTATCCTCTATTAAATCGTCCTACGCCATTCAAATCAAAATGATCGATGTAATAAATTCCAGTTTTATCTGATTTTTTCGCAAATGTTTTTATTTTTTATTTTAATTTTAAAATGCCAAATTTTCTTTATTAATTTATTAGTTTATAAATTCCAGATTGTATAATTAAATTTATTATGGTATTTTCCTCCAAAAAGATGGTAACATTCTGTTCAAATTTAGTTGAACCTATTTTTATGAATTTTTTATGAAATAAAAAAATTTCTTAAATATCGTTAAAATTTTAATACTATCTACATTAGGATTGATCATTAGATCTTAATATTTTATTATTGTATACATTCTTTATGGTTCTACGCATCTGTAGCTTATATTTAAAAAATAACGCAAAACTAAGTAATTTGTAATATCTCTAAACAGTATATATTAATTTCAATGAAAAAAGTTATTATTTTGGAAATGTTTCACAATATAGTGATGTAAAAAAACCCGAAGAATTTATAACTGAATTAAATCTATTAATAACTAAAACTAATGATAAAGTTTATGAATAACTATTTAAAACATCAAATGCCGAGTCTTTTTGGACCGGATTTGAAAAGTTAAAAAATAGATTTGATGGATATTTATATCCTAATTTATATTTTTACTTTGGCTCATAGCAGTGCCTCGGTAAAACTTCTTTTTTATAAATTATCAATAACGAGAAATATGTTGTCCAACAGGCTAAAGGTCAACACTTGTAAATCCATGCTTTCATACCTAAATTTGTTAGGTGGGGTTTTGTAAGACTGGGGTCCGGATGAAGACCTTGTAAAAAAGTACAGTAATTTAATTAATTAAAACAGAGTTTTGCATTAACTATTTTTATTAATAAATCTTCATTTTTTCAATAATAAAAATTACTAAAAATGATTTTTCATTAATAAAATTAGATTTAGTAGTTTTTCTTAAAATACAAAATTTTTCTTTTTATCAGATAAACAAATTTTTAGGAGTGTTTTAGTTGTTGAAGCAGTTGGCTCCTTTTTTCCAAAAAACTTTATTTTTTGAAATCCCCTTTTTTGGATACTCTCAAAAATTCTCAACGTTAACGTTATTCAGAACCACTATGTAAGAGTAAAGAAAATATTTTTGACATCAGCTCTTAGTAAAAAACAAAAAATTAAAAATACATTTTTTTTGAGATATTTATCCCCGAGATAAAAAACGTAATATATGAAGCATTCTAATTTCGATGAAAACAATTTGTTATACGTCGTATTAAAGGTAATTTGAATATCTTTAATACAAAATTTCAAGGAATATTATATCGTAAATACTTTGAGAGATATATGTATTTTTGTATAGACAAACTTTGTAAATTTTCTCTAAGAATTTAACATTTTTAAATATTTCGCAAACTACTTTATAAAATTTTGTATGGATAATGATTGTGTCAAATATCATTAAATTCGGAAGGGCTGAGGAAATCCGTTGGTTGGTTTTACATAGAATAACTCAATTTATTTTCATGCATTGGATCTTGTAGCGTATAATTAATATGTAATTTAAATTTATGAAATTTTATTAATCATACGCCATCATTTGACTGCTGGAAAAATTCGATTGATCTTTTCGATGTCAAAACATAGTGTGCAAAATATTAGAGTGATATCGCTAACACGTGCCCCACCGACCTTGAAATTTGTAATGTGCATTTGTATGGCGAAACTTTTATTTTCACAGTTTTTATTATTATTATTTGCAAAAAAGAAATGATACTTTTATCAATTCTTTTTAGTAATTTAATGTAAGGAAATCATAATTAAGACGTAATTATCTATCAAACAACACAAAAAATTTAATTTGGTTAGAAAATGTTAAAGTTATTTTAAACTTAAATTTGTTTTTGTCTTTTCTAAGCCCTTATATAAGCTAGTTTCTTCGTTTTTACATAAAAAATTCGGAATATTTCTTAAAAAAAATAAAATAAAACGGTTTATTAGCAACTGAAATATCGATCTAGATGCATTTTTGAAATTTGATTCAGGTTTCACTTTTATACAAATCTTTTATAAATATTTTTCTAAAATTTCAATTTTTCGAATTAACCATAGACAATTGATTTATATTCAAAAAATCGGAAAAAATTATTAAAAATATACACACAATATACTCAAATATAATCAAACAGTAGTTGATATTTTTATATATACAAAGTCATTTATTTATGTATATTTTTGGGCGTCTTTTACTTGGAATTAGAAGCTTTGCAATGAAACAGTGTTGTTGTTTTTTCTATAACCATGTATCCATATGCGAACATATGTATGTAAATTTAGTAGTAATTTTTTGTAGAAGAAGGCAGTGGTTGTCATTTGTGTATAGACAGAAACATTAATATTAAGAATTGCAGTGAGGATTAGTGCTGTTGTTTTTTGTATAAGCAAGCAGTTTACATAACAACTGCAGTATTATAATGATTACGTTATATATTATATATTATAATGATTATATATATATATAATGATTATATATATAATAATAAGCGTTGTTTGTAGGACAAATATAGGTATTATTTTTTTTATGAAAATATTAATACATACTAATTCTTTTGGTAAAGCTGTGAAGGGTATAAAAGATTCGGCACAGCTGAATATAGTGCTCTGGTTTAAATTACGTTAGGTTAAAAAGGGCGGCGTCTTCACGCTTCCACCCAAAGACCATTCGGTTCATTGTGATCCCTTTATTAAAAACAGAGAAAGCTGAAAAAGAAAAATCCTAGTAGAATATAGCAAAAGATTGAAATGAATGATAGCTAAATATAAGAAAAATAAGAAAGGTCTGGAACCTGAGACCCATGAAATCAACCTTGACTACCTCTAAACCACTTTATTCCCATTGCGAACCTTATAAGGTTGCCGAGTTCTTCACCCGCAATCTACTATAGTTCGTGCAGAATATGGCTTCCAAAACAACTCAGTCTACTTCACTGAAGCCCTACACAGTGACAGAGTATATGCTCTATCTCTAGCTCCTCCACATCATCGCACGGCCTGCAAAAATCTGACGTGCCAGTGTCCCACTTACTGGTAATATTCCCTACTGCGAGGTGATCATTAATTATGCCAACAATGATCCTTAGATTCATACGATTCATGCCCAGAAGATGCTTCGAATCTGCTGGTTTAAGACTAGGTCATAACGCTCTATATACCCTACAGTCCAATCTACTCCCCCAAACATCACTCGTATGGACTACAGGTAGGTCCATTCCCTTATGGCCATGAAATATGACCCAATCGGAATCCTAACCGATACCTCCACAGAGGACCTGTTCAACTCTCAGCTCTTGCGAACTGTCTCATCGGCTATTTCATTGCCGAGAATATCGCAGTAACAAAGTCTTATTCCGTAGGCATCCATTAGCCTCCTAAATTCCTTCTTACACTCCAGAATTAACCTGGAATATAATATATCGCCCTAACGTGTTTTCTTTTTTTTTTTAATGAGGAAAGTATTATTATTATTATTATTATTATTATTATTATTATTATTATTCTTTTTGAGTAATTTGAACATCTCTGTAATCAGTGTTGCCACTTTCTGAGACTTTATGAGGCTTAATCTAGCCTTTTTATCTTGCTTTTAGCCTCAAATCCATTGGTTTTACAATGAAACACAAAAATTTGAATTTTTTTCACATATTTGAATGCGTAAAGAATTCCTCAATTTGAAATATTTAATTATTTAACACACAAAAAACAAAATAATTTCAGTACAGGGAAGAAATTTTTAGTTTTCTTTAGTACTTTGGAATTTGTTGAACATACCCTACTTCAAAAGTTGTAAAACAGTTTAAAATAGAGCATACAATTTTAAGTAAAATTTATGTTTCTATTAAGTAACACTCTTTTAAATGTATAGACTTATGAAATAAAAGGTGTTCACGTGCATAATTTACGTTTTAGTTTCAGATTTGTGAATAAATATGACAGCTGAAAAAGCATCTCAGTTCAAGAACACCAAAAAGTGATATGTGAACAATAGTGTTTTAACACATTTTTTAGAAACCAGCTAAAAAACCCTTATTATTAGCTTTTAGTTTTTTTTCTAGCCTTTTGTGATTCTTAAAATTTTGACTAAACTCGAAAAATTGTGAAAATAACTTTAGTTTTTCTAGATGTTTAAAAATTTGCTTTTAACTTCTGACCAAATCATAAAAAATATATGCCAACATTTGATAAGCCAGATCCTTTTGCTTTTCAAAATTGTTTAAAAATAAAAATTCAACAAAACAAAAACAACATTATGGATGCATTTATGCGGAAACTCTCAAAAAAAAAAAAGAAAAAACTTTTTTTAACATAATTCGATATTTTGGAGGTGTATTGCAAAAATCACCTAAAGATTGGGAAATGCTTAATCCAGAAGGACTTATAGTTGAAAAATTACGAAAAATCATTTTGAAACATTGGGTAATTTTTCGTTAGAAATATAAGCCACGTTTGAACGAGTATTTTGGGAGAGTTTTCAATTGGTCATCTTGCTGGCAGTCGTTTTATATTTTATTTGCTGCAATATCTTTAAAAAATATCAGAAATAAATGAGGATGAAGAAAAAAATTTTAAATTAAAAAAATTATAACTTTTTTCTGGTATTATTTTTTCCACTTATATCCTTTCGGAGAAGTTCAATTCAGTCTCTTTTTTCTCATCATCTGGCAATGTTCTCTATGTTTCTTTATTAAATAAAGTCCGATTTTTCTGGAGAAAAAATGAACATGTTTTAAAAGTAAAGTAAGATAATATTTACACTAATTTAATATTCCATTCGCTATATTAATCATATGCTACATTTTTCATGCTCTATATGAAATTAATTGATTTTTTAATCAAACTCAAAATTAAAGAAAGTTATGACTAATACAAAAATGTTTTCTTTCCTTAAATAAAACTAGTTGATGTGCTAAAAGCTTTAGTAACAATGATTTCAATAAAACAATATGAAACACAACATCAATATTTTTACTATGTTGTGCTATTATATATTTTATTTTATAATAGTCCTAATATTATTAATATTATATTATTATTATTATTTTTTTTTTAAGTACATAGATACACATATTTAAAACACATATCGTTGGAAAAGGCATATCTCAATTTTTTTTATCGGGTTTTTAATTTTATCTAGCAGACCACAGTCTAATACACCTCTTTTGAAAAAATGAGTGAGCTGTGACTATTTGTAGTCATAGGCAATTAAAAAGGCTTCACTTATTCAAAATATATTTTTAAATAAAAACCCTCAATTCATTTGAAGTTTAATTTATTATTTTCATGATATTTAATAAATTTCTTAGAACTTATAATGCAAATAGTTTTTTGAAACATTAGCATAATAAAATATTTTTGTTCTTGTGTTGGAGAGTTTTTAAATAGTGTTCAAAACGTAATTTTTTCTCTCCAACAAACCCGAACGATCTGTGTTACTATTGATGTGGAGTAATTTTGTTTCAGATATACTCATCTTCTTTTGCAATGTTACCGATGGTGGAAATTTTCGACTTCGTCTCTGGGAATGAATGGCTAGATAGACATATTTCATCGGCATATTCTAGGTCCTCCAACTGCCTTTATAAGCCCCAGAGAAATATAATATTTCTCTTATGAATGGTTATTGCCTTCTGCATCACAACATTGTGCGTCCAGTTAAAAAGTAGAGGTGATAAGACTTAACCTCGTTTGACTAAAGTTTTCGCAGTGATCCTGTTGCTCAGATGTTTTTAATGTAAACCACATCAAGGGGCATTCTAGTACCAGGCTTTGAAAATTCATTTGAAGTTTAATTTATTATTATTTTTAAGAAATTTCTGAGAATAACGCAAGTTTTTTAAAACATTAGCATATCAACATATTTTTGTTCTTGTATTGGAGAGTTTTTAATAAAGGAAATTGTGCAAATAACTCAAATAATATTCGAAAAAGGATTTTTTCTCTCCAAAAAAAAACCTGAATGAAAGCAAAATGAAAACAAAAAAAGTCATAGTTGAGATATTATATGAAAAATTTATATATTTTGAAGTTAATGAAACAACAAAAATATCAAATACCAACATTATTAAAAAATTAAGACAACATTAATTAAAAAACGATATTCTTGAAAATTTCTGGATCGATTAGATTGATTTAAAAATTCAAAATTAGAGAAAATTATTTGAAAGATGAGCGCAAGAATAAAATCCGTAGCTTATATAGGGACTTAAAAAATCCAAAACGTATTTTGTTCGATATCTCGCATGCTAATGAATCGATTTACTTCATTTCCTCGGCATAAAAATAATGAAACATAGTTCCGAATTTTCTGTGGAAGAATGAAAAGTATAACCAAATATGATATCGCTTATTTTTGTTGTTTTTCAGCGCCCATAAAAAAGAACAACTAAATGCAAATCAGCCATTAAATAAATAAAAAAAAGATTTGCAAGTAACTCGTTTGTTTTTAGATCGATTTAGTTATTTAAAAAACATACATTTTAGAAAACTATTTATGACAGATTTATATAAGAATGAAGCCCATAATATGTACAGTAGCTTCAAAAATGTCTAAGCGTACGTTTTTACCGATATCTCAGATACTAATGGACCGAATTTGTTAATTTTTTCCCATAAAGGGAACCAAAATTTCGAATTTTCGAAAATAAATGTTTTTTGGAGGTATCCTCGGTTTTTTGGCGATATCCCGGCTATATGTAGACCGATTTCACTCAATTTTATTAGCGTCTATCTAAGGAACATTTTCTGTAAACTGATGTCTATAATATGTATATCTGATATCCGAAGCTTCACAAAATCTTATTTCAACAAATAAACGCATAGACAAAGTGACAGACATCATTATATCGACTTACCTATCAATATGAATTCAGAATATATATACTTTTTGGAATCCTAGATGAATATTGTAGAAATTACAAACGGAATAACAAATATATACTAAAGAGAGTCACGAAAAAAAGTTGCAAATGTACCGCTCTAGAAATGAAGATATCCAAAATATTATATCTGCGTGTTTAAATTTACGTGACCTGGACCATTTTCAAAACGTATTTCTTTCAATATCATTATCAAAATTTTCGTTAAGGGAAAATTAACTTCAAATGGGCATACTAAGTCTTGGAATATTTATCTAAATAATTGCTATGTCTCTTTTCAGTAGCGAAAAAAAACGTTTTTTGTCATATTTTCTTTATTCTGACATATAATTTTATATATTTCGAACACTTTTCAACATATACTGGGTTTTACCGTACCATTGGAATATTCTATACTGATGCTGCTGTAAATTACACTTAATTAACCCTTTAACAGCAAGAGAGTCAATTTTAGTCATTTAGTTCCTAAAAAGGTCAAATTAGCAATTTTTGCAAATAAGTTACATCGAACCAATTATTATACTTAAATATAAATGATTTTATTAAAAATATTATAAGTTCCTCTAAAACCGCGATAATAATCGTATTAAAGAGATTTGTAATATTTAGCCACTATTTTACAGGATTTTATAGTTTTATGTTAATTCTATGATTATGGTGGCATCTAATTTCTTAACTAACCATTTATTTGACATATCAATTAATTTAATTTTTTATGTAAGTATTTATAAAAATGGTCTTTGTAACAAGCAACTAAAAAAGCCGTGTTTATTATTCATCAAAAACGTTATCTCAAATTTCAGGAAATAGCACTGAAGATACCATAGCAAACTTGTTTCGTGCCTTGGGATATGAGTCGTCATGAATAATTTATTTCGAAACTGATGAATACTAGTTACTTTCTCAAAGATCAAAATCTACTATTGAATATATCTCGTATTGTATTGATTGTATTTAATAAAAAAAAAATAAACTAAATATATTTAAAAAATGGGAAGATTTGGAAGATATAAAAATAGTCCTGCCGACAGATTGTCACCATTTTTTTCTGAAAATTTATGGAACATTAATCTTTGTTAATAAAAACTTCAATTATAGTAAGTTTATTCCAATTTAAAATTACTGCAAAAAACATTAAATTTACATATATTTTCAAAAATCATTTAAAAAGAGAAAAAAGATATAGTCGGTCAAGACCGAATATATGGGGACTATATTACACCAACTAAATGTAAAATAAAATATACAAATATACAAATACGCTTTAGAGCGATTCCTGGAAGTTGGTTTATATGGGAGCTATATGAAAATATGGACCGATTCTCATAAAATTTTGCAATATTTTTTCAACTTACATTAAACTTATTTGTGTCGATTATTAACTTGATTATAACATTTGTGTGGGATTTATGCACGTTAAAGTGATTTTCGGAAGAGAGGTTTATACGGTAGCTATAGTCAATTGTGGACCGATCTTCATAGAATTTGGTACAAAGATTAAAACTTATATAAAACTTCGTTGTACCGAATTTTCTTAAAATATTCTTATCTTTAAGACATTTCTGAGTGTTTAAACTCTATACCGGAGGGACATTTGTATGGGCGCTAGGAGAAATAATAGAACGATTACAACAAGTTTCAATAGGCTTTGTCCTTGTATTATAAAAGTTGCACATGCTAAATTACATTGAATTATCTTTAAACTTGCGACCCGTACTTTTTGCACAAAATTTGCATGGACAGCCTACCAGCCGTCCATGCAGACAGACGTACGGATATCGTCAGATCGATTTAAAAAGTGATTCTGAGTCGATTAGTATACTTAAAGGTGGGTTGGATAACCTTTGTTACTCACTACAAACATCTATATAAACTCACAATATACCAACCACTTACGGTAGTGTAGGGTATAAAAATCCTATCTAAGATAATTTCCCAAAGAGTAGAAAAAACCATAAATAAAAGTCAGTATGCATTTTTCTTCCTATTTTTAATTAAAACTGCATATCAATTTTTTTATCGATTTTTTTATTCAATTTTTTCTTTCTCCTGTAAAATTACAAAAAGTTGAGATATGCCTTTTCTATATTAAGCCATCGATATGTATTTATATGTATGAATGATGATTCATTCATAACTCCTATATCTTAATGTCATGCTACAGATAATAACCCAGCTGATGATTTTATTATTTTATATGGGGCTGTCTATAATATTTATTTGTTAACATATTTTATGATTATAAAATTATTGTATAATAAATTATCAAACCAATAAACTAACAATATATAGATAGAAAAAAATTAACAAATAATAAAAAAAACGAGACAAACTGTACGTATATGTATGATACAGAGACAAATCTAAATAAACAGCTTTTGAAGTTTGTTATGAACAAGTAGTATATAAATTACAATATCATCACACTAACATTTATGCAGAATTTATGTTTGTTTTTTTTATACAAAAATATAAAATTTATAGATTATTTAAATTTGTTTTTTATTTTTATTATTTTTCTTTTTTATAAACATTTTTATATCTCCCCATAGATGTAAATTGACACATCATTTGTTATAATTATGAGAAAAAAAAATTATATCTATACAGATTTTTTTATTTATAGATTTATTATTTTTCAAGTTTGTTAGTATTTATTTGGTAACTGTTGAAAGGTTTAGTTAAGAACTTGAACTCATTGTGTTGAGTACATAAAAAGATATAAAATAAAAAATATGAAAAATGTTTGAAAATTTTAAAAATGTCATTGTCTCTTGTGTTGTTACTTAAAGCAGGGGAGTATAGATTTATCAGCGTATGTTGTTATCTATAGATAACATTGAAGTGTCATTTGCAGTAAAAGTTGTTTTTCAGTTTTTTTTTTACTTTTTTTCGGAGTTTTGTTTTAAGATATATGTATAGGTAAATTATTATGTATTGTAAAAATTAATAAGGGTACTCAATTAAGGGATAAAAAGAAGTCATTTATTATAATTAATGTAACTATAATTTTTTATATCGCATTTGTAATTAATTTTCAAATATAAATAAAAGCCAGCTGATTTATAAATGCAAAATTATAGTGGCGCAAACTTAAAATTTTTGTCCAAATGATTCCCATACATTTTACTGTTCATTTGTAAGTATGCAAATTTGATCACATTGTGCAGCATATGTGGGGTTTTCACGTTTTCATATATATACATATATATATATATATATATATATATATATATATATATATATATATATATATATGTTCCTGTCATAGGGCCATAACAAGGTGGCTCCAGTAATCTCGATCTTCGGCTCCATGCTTGACTTATACAAAATTTCAAAACTTCTGTTGCCAGTTGCCGCTTCCAGGTATGCGTTCGTCTACCGACTCGTCTAAACTGAGTTCAACTGAGCAAATGCAGTCCGTGTCTTATTTATGCGACTGGATATGTCTGCTGCTTAGCTACCCAGGTAGCAGAGGGACTTAGCATTTTCAATACCTTGATTATATATGAAGAAATGGCGATCTGTGTTACTATTGATGCAGAGCAATTTTGTTTTGGGTATATTCAACTTTAGCCATGCCACTGATGGTGGAAATTTTCGACTTCATCTCTGTGAATGAGTGACTATAAAGGCATATGTCATCGGCATAATTTAGTTCCTCCAACCGTCATTGTAAGACGCACATAATATCTCTCTTATGATTGGTTATTTCCTTCTGCATCACAATATAGAGGACGCAGTTAAAAAGTAGAGGTGATACGGCATAACCTTATCCAACTCCAGTATTCGCCTTGATCCCGTTGCCTCATTATTTTTCATGAAACACACGGCAAGTGACATTCTTATACAGAGCTTTGATTAGCTGTGTTAGTTTTTCGGGAACATTCTTGCATACCAGCAAGTTCCCTATAGCGTTATGCTTGTGTCAAAGGCCTTTTCAAAGTCTATAAAACTGAGGTATAATGATAATCTGCATTCTACTGACTGCTCGGCGACAATCCTAAGACTTGGTCAACACAAGATTTTCCGGAGCGAAAGCCAGCTTGCTCATTTCTAAGTGATGGGGAAATTATTGTCGAGAGTCTTTTGCGCGTGTCTACATAATGACCTTTAATATGTCTGCATTGTGGTTGCTATTGACATTTTGTTATTTATAAATTAGTTTTATTTCACTTCTATGATTTTTTATTTATAGAAAGTTTAAAGAAACTAGTAAAAACTATTAAATGAGAAAATAAATTAAGATTTCTCCTGTGATTTAAAAAAATTTTTTGAACCAGTTAATAATATAAAACCAAATCATAAACTTAAGCCAATAAAAACATAATAGTTTTTAGATATTAAAAGTCACTGTACCCACAGATAGAAAAATGAAAATGTAAAAACAAAAAAAACCGTATATATAATTCAGTTTATAAAAATAAAACCAATGGGAAAATGTTTTTAAAATTTAGTTTTTAAAAACTTTTACATTTAAAAGATTTTTTAACATTACTAATATTCTCTTTAATACTCTAAATAAAAGTTTTTTTGTATTTTGGTTTCCATTTTTGTTTAAATGGGTCTATTTATTTTTAAAATTTATTTTTTACTCGGCTTAAAGTCTTCTTTAAATATTCTTTTACTACGACCAATTACATTTCAAATTGACTGAGTTATTGATAGTTTAATTGATAAGACTCACTTGTTACATGGTAGCACCATTTGTTTGATACAACTCAGCTACTTTTTTGTTGTAATGATGAAATTGTACTATCTAACGATAGAAAGGAATATTTTTTGCAAGAATACTTTTTTGTGAAAGTTTCTCTGTTAAAAGTGACATTTGCTATTAATAACGTGCGTTTTTCCCCATTTTACTATTTTTACATGATATTTATCTGCTAAATTTTCCATAATATCTGTGATGGAAATCCTGACCGGGTTGTTGTAAAAAGTTCGATAGTACTTACTTTACATTGCCCTTTAGACGCTTTCATATTTTTGCAAAAATTTAATCCCAATAATTGTTATTTAAATTGCCTCCATATTTTTTTTCCACCATTCTAATAAGGAACTTTGCTTTTTACTTTGTGGGTCTTCAGGCTTTCTTTTTTAGACTTTTCTGATAAAAGATACAGAGCAATAAAAAGAATGAGCCACACTTTATCCAAAAATGTAGCGAGTTTCTCTTAAAATGCGTATTATTATATCTGCGGAAAATCAAATTTTCCTTCGGTTATCAGAATTCGTTTCGATGATCATGAACTTCTTGTATTTTTTATAAGTCAAAAAACAAAATTTGCCATCACACTTGCATCCCTGGCAATTGTTTTGTATGTTTGACATGTATTTTGATTATAAAATTGAATTATGAATTCGCATGAATTTTGTTAAATTTTCGTATCAAGAAAACCTAATTTCACTATTACAACAAAATTTAGAGCACAGTTACTGAGTATAATAGCAAATGTAAAAAAGTTAACGGTGCTAACTTTTTTTCGCGTATAATAAAAGTTATACACCTAAAAATGTGCACGGATTTTTTCATACGCAATCCTTATATTTTTGTATTTATATATAAAACCCACAGTTAAAATAACTCATTGACACAAATGTCCAAAATAAACCATTCACAAAATTTATAACCCAAACAAAAACACAAAGTTTTCCCGCTAATTTAATTATCACCCGAGCAAAGAAAATAACCTTAATTAAAGAAATAATAAAATATTAATATGAACTACTAAACACACCTTTCGCTTAATAGCATCTTAACACAAGTTCCTTTATACTTCACACAAGTGTTCTATCTAAGACAACCTAATAAAATAAATTATAAGATATTAAATCGTGTATGTGTGACTTATTGTTCAGTACCTAATTCCTTATACATTTTCTCATAATGTTTTTATGCTAAATAATAAAGAAATACCAAAAGAGTAAGAGTATCATATATAAACTAATGTTTGTCATATATTATTCATGCAACTCCGGTTAATCACTCCTGTAGGGTATAGAACAACATAAAACTTTCTCTAGCATAAAGCCAAAAGACAATTGTTCCATTTACAATAATTTCTATTTTATATAGACACAACCAGTCACTCATATACTTGCTATCATAAATAGAAAAATAAAATAAAAAAAAAATTTAAACATGAGTTGCAAAGTCAACCTCGAGCTTTCCCTGAAAATCTATTTCAAACAATTTTCTCATGTATTACTATACATGCATGCAAATGAATGACATTATGTTGTATAATGAAAAATCATCATTAAATTGTGTAAATGACTGAACAACTTGGTAGACATTAAAATAGAAAATTTATACTAACAAGCAGTGTTGCCAGTTTAGCCTTTTAAGGCTAAATCTAGTCATTTTATTTTGCTTTTGTGTCACTAACAATATTTTAGGATGTCTGCAAAGAATTAAAATTCCACATCAAAGCTAGCAACGGTCTTTTTGCCTTTAGGCCTGAGTATAGAAAATGAAGGACTGCTTCCAACATTCTAAGGTTTTTGTAGCTTCTACATTGTCCATTAAAAGAGATACTAATTCTATTTACGCGTTCATTTACCGAGAAAAATTTATAAAAGTGTTCGTGAAGAACAAACCTGTAGAAACTTTTGGCTTACACCACCATAAGTGGTTGGGGAATTGTGTTTTAAAGTATACCGTAACTATGTCCTTATGTCTGATAGGCTGGCTCGCAATCTTAAAAGTATCTTTGTGAAACTTGACATGAAACTGGTTATGATAGGTCCATTTCTGATCTAACCCTCACACATATATCTACTCGGAGTTAGGTTCAAACGTTTTAAATGTAGCAATATTTTAATGAAATTTACTGCAAATATAATTAAAATTCTTCATAATAAATTACATTAATATCGGTCAATAATTGACCATATTATAGTACATTACTCCCATAAAATGTTAATATCAATATAATATCAAAAGTGCTTCAATTGTTTCGTTCAGATTTATTTTTTCGTACTTTCAGGTATACACTTTGTATGTTTGAAATTCATAGCTAAAGGATACATGGAACAGTCATATTTTCATTTATAACATGCCTGACTATTTAAGGTAAGTAATATTCAATAAGAAGTATTTAAATTACTAGTACTACCTGTTAACAGACTACTGTCAACTTTTGAGCAAGTGTCGTCATTTACTTTACGTTTAACAGCTGTTCAAAACATACAAGTTCCTGTATTTTTCTAAAAGTGGGCATTATTTTTGCGAAAAAAACCGTCAATCAAACCAATGAAAAGCTCGATTAATACTATGGGGACTCTGCACCATCGATTTCAATGGTGAAAAACTGGTTTACTGACTTTCGTTGTGGTCGCACAAGTCTAAATGACGCTGACCGTTCTGGACGGCCAATTGAGGTCAGTACTCCCGAAAAGGTCGAAAAAATCTACGATATGGTGTTGGCCGACGGAAGAGTGAAAGTGCGTAAGATTTTTGATGCCATAGGCATTTAATATGTCAGTGTGGTTTCGATTTTTAATGATCAGCTGGGTATAAGTAAGTTGTCTGCAAATGGGTGCCACGTTTGCTCTCAACTGACCATAAACGTAAACGTGCGACAACTTCAAAGGATTATTTGGAGTTGTTTAATCACAATCCGAATGAGCTTTTGCGGCGTTTTGTAACTGTGGATGAAACATGGATCCATTAATATACTCCGGAGATCAAGTAGCAGTCTAAACAATGACGACACTTGCTCAAAATTTGAAAGTAGTCTATTAACAAGTGGTACTTGATGGGAATAGTGTTGCATTTCATATAACTACGACAGAAGTTCGAAAAGTCAAGGGATTATTGATCCGCCCTCGTACAACAAAAATAGTTTCCTTTAGATCGATTTGGACATTGGTGTATCGTGAAAGGCGATTCGAAGGAATAAAGAGTTTTTACAATTTAATTAACACTTAGAACATAATATTATTCTATGTTCATGAATGTATATTTTTCGCAATATTATTAAAAATATATTATTTGCAAAAAATATTTTGTTTAAGTAAATCTTGTTTGACAACTTGTTAAATATTAAATATTAATTTTATTGTTTCAAAAAAAAGTAGAAATTTGTGAGAATTTTTAAATTTTGAAATTTATAAATATAAGAAATATTTTAATAAGAAAAAAAAAATGAATAACTTCTTTTCAATAAAACATTTAGGAATTTGAATGTTTGATTTTACTAATTTAGAGATAGGTCCAATTTCAATAAAAAATTTAATTGGTTTTATAAATCTAGTATTAGAATATGAAATTTTACATACCCAAAATTGCATGATAAATGTTGGGCGATTTATTACTGGATCATTTTGTTGGCAGTCTTTCTATATTTAATTTAAAAATTAATTTAAAAATTTAAGAAATGTCAAAAACGAATAAGGAAGATAAAAATAAGAAAGATTAAAATAAGAAAATAACTTTTTCTGGCCTTATTTTTTGAGACACTTACCCTTTTCTGGCCTTTTTTTAGAATTCGTTTTAGTCTCTTTTCTTTCTCACCTCCCGGCAACACTGGTAAAAAGTGATAGTAAATGAGTATGATAATTTAACTGTCATTCATTTAGTCATTTAAGTTTGGAATAATATAGAAATTTTGCTTTACATTCTGTGTGTTGTATTTTAAATATGTGAATAAATATTTTGTTATATGTATGTATTTACATAAGTTACATGTACAAATGTTGACGTGGGTAAATTTGTTGAAGTAAATATTTTCGTGTAAATTTTAACAAAACAATAAAAATCTTTAGGGTACAAAAATAGTAGACAATTGTTGGTAAGTGTGAAAAGGTTAACGGAAGTGATGTAAACAATTGAAGCATGGACGTTTATAAGGCATATAAACCTAATTTTTCAAAATGCGTTTTTTACATAATATTGCTTAGGTAACCAATTTACATCTATAGATACAAAAGTAACTTTAAAACCAGTAAAAAAAATATAGTCGGTCAAGCCCGACCATATGATATCCCACATCTGTTTGTATAACCATCAAAATTCGTGAAGAGGTCTTATATTAGACATGTGGACAATTGTGGACCGATACTTTTACTAAGTGTAAAATAAAATATATGGATATATAATATTAGGTTAATACTAACAATTATATAAATTTATGCACTTTATGGTGATTCCCGAAAGTGGGCTTATATGGGAGCTATGGTAAATTATGGATCTTCATAAAAATAAAAAATTTTTACTGTGATTTATACTTGTATAAAACTTATTTGTGTCGAATATAAACTTGATACCAAAGTGATTTTCGAAAGAGGACTTTATATGGGACCTATGGTCATTTATGGACCGATCTTCATGAAATTTGACACAAAGATTGATACTTATGCAAAACTTCCTTATACTGAACTTTATGAAAATATTGCTATATTTAAGGCATTTAAAACCGTTAAACTCCTATTCCGGAAGGGCATTTGTATGACGGCTAGGTGAAATAAAAGACTGATCATAACCAATTTCAATAGGCTTTCTGTGTAATAGAGGTCCTACGTGCCAAATTTAATTGCATTATCTTCAAAATTGCGACCTGTAATTTTGTGAAAATATTTACATGGACAGCCAGGCAGACGGACGGACGGACATCGTTAGATCGACTCAAAAAGTGATTCTGAGTGGATTGGTATACTTTAAGGTAGGTGCTGGATGGTGGTGTGGGGTATAAAAACGAAAAACATATTACACAATTTTGTGGAGTTTTATTTTTCCATACTAATTTATTTCTTGAATTTTTAGGTGTTTTTGAATAAATAGGATAGACTGATACATAAATTTCTGAATATGAAGATGACATAGTTAGTTTTAGTGCATCAAAGCAAAAACAAATAAAAAGGCGTATATCCAAACTTAAATATTATAATAAGATGCGATTTTTTGTTTTGATGCGATTTTGTTAACAACTTCGGAAAATTTATTCGAAAAAAAAACAAGTTAAAATTATGTTATCAGTCAGATCCGATCACTTGATACCCTACACCATGCTTTTTTAATATTTGTGGAGGGTGTCCTTCATAGAACCTATGGTGCATTGTCGAGCGTTTATTATAAAATTTGGTGGAGTTAATTATATTTCTCTAAAACATATGTATATGTAATAATATCACGAAAGTACCATTTAAATTACATTTATTATGCGCCTGAAGCCCGAAAGTAGCTTTTATATGGGAGCTATGGTCAAGTATGGACCGATTGGACTATGCACTTTAAAGTGGTTTCTATCTTCGTGAAACTTGGTACACTGACTTATGCATAAAGGGTGGTCCGAATTGCTTTTTGTCATTTCAAAATTCAATAACTTAGAAACTTTAAAATATATTTGCAAAAACCTTCCACAACCTAACTGATATAAGTCCAAAAAAACATGTGCATGAAATACGGTACTAGTCGGGATCGTATTTAATAACTTATTATAAAAATAGAAAGAAAAAAAGAAAAAAAATTTTGAACAATTTTGGTAAAAATTTTGGTTTGACTGTACAGTTGGGAGAAATAATTATATATATCAAATTTGCAATTTGACTATTAAATGGAAAAAAATTAGGTCTAACTAATTTTATATTTGACGAATTAATCATACAAGTTTATAGAATTAATATAGAATTTCTTATATTCTTTCATAGATATTTCTAGGACATAAGTGAAGTATTTTTACATAAAATTGAAGTTAAATATAATCACGTGATCACTAAGAGTAAATTATATTAAAAAATTTATAAATTTATATAATTAATGAAAATCTAAATGCCTTCTAGATATTTAACATAATTGAATAATAAATTATAAAGTATTATAAAACCTGGGGCAAAGAAATTATTCTCAGTCCAAGTTTTTTCATTGTTTAGAGCAACTCAAGTCTCTTATATATTATACATATTTTTTTAATTACTTTAAAAGCTTTATTGTTTCGGTTGCCTATTTGTTGATATATTACCGATAATTTCTGAATGATGCGATTTTTACCAATTAATATAGCAAGAACTAACTAAAATTATATCATGATGATGCTTATCAAGTACTTAATTTACATGGCTATATCTGGCGATCAGTCATTATATTAAATAAGTTATACATTCCCATATTTCAAATAGTGTAATTTTGACACTAAAGATGTTGAGATATAAGTAAACCATTTAAAGGTATTTTGTGCTTCAAATAAATCAGCACTAGTCAAATTTACAGGTTTTAGTCAGAATTTGTCACAAAAATTACAAAATATATAGAAATTTAGAGTATAGGAATACTTTTTAACTAAAATTGTAATTCTAACTAGTGGCGGAACAGAGCTATATATAGACTCGTATGTATCCAATTTAAAAAGTGATGTTATGACACAAAATTGCAAGTTATTCCAAATTGGATAAAATATCAATATTAGCTTTCATTTGGGTCAGAAATATAGACCCTTTAATCGGGTATCATTAGTTTTTCTAAGTACTTATTGTATTTTAAGCTATTTTCAGCCGCAAAATTTTGAATGTTCTAATCCAAATTTTTTGCATACAGATAGTTGTTTAATAAATTTTATCAAATATTCAAAAAAAAATGTAAGAAAACTATTAAGTTTTATGATTTTGTGAAATTTTTATCGTCTCATGTATAATTTTCTTTCATAAACTATAATTTAAATTAATTAGAGTAGTTTCAAAATTTAGGTATATATATATATATATATATATATATATATATAGATATAGATATATATATATATATATATATTATATTATATTGTATTATATTATATTATATTATATTATATTATATTATATTATATTATATTATATTATATTATATTATATTATATTATATTATATTATATTATATTATATTTTATTCAGTTATATTATATTTTATTATGTTATATTATATTATATTATATTATATTATATTATATTATATTATATTATATTATATTATATTATATTATATTATATTATATTATATTATATAATATTATATTATATTATATTATATATTTTAATGACGTCGCTATGACCTCTTATTTGTTGTACATAGAGTGGAGTGCGCAGTTTGGATTACTTATTGCAAAGATAGTTTCACAATTTGAAAAGAAAGTCAGTATATTTTTGACATGTGCAGGCGGTCTAGTCCAATTGCTCATACTACTTAAAGGCAAAGGTTATCATAGACTGCTTTCGTGTACTATATACCTTTGAAATTTCAGATATCCCAATTTGACAAGATCTTGGTCAATTTTCTTCCATATATAGCGCAATTTTTTTTTTTTTTTTTTTTGTAATTAGTTAAATAATAAAGGAAATTTCAAGTCAATATATTTATTGCGTTGAAAATTGCAAAAAGTATCAAACAGGCGGACAGAAAATTTTGTAAAAGTAAATGATCTTAAAATTCCAGTTTTCAAAATGTATTCTTTTTTTTTTGCTTATTCATTAATATAAAAACAAAATATAAACGCCAAAATATTGTTATCAACTTTCCAATTTCTACACCTTTTACTCGAATGAGCATCGTTTGAGTTCTCCCTTTAAAAAAATTTTTTTAACGAGACACTCTAATGTTTTGTTTGTATTGAAATGAACACGACAGTGATTGAACTTGATGTTGCATCGGTAAGGACTTGAAAACGAATCGGTATCGAATTCATACCATCTACTTTTTAAACCCACCCTTATTTGAAATAAAATGGAATTTTGTTTTTCATATGTTGTCATATTTATTAAAAGTATTATTAGGTTTGTTTCCGTACTTTTTGGGTAAAGTGCGGTAAAATGAGAAAGAGCTAATTTTTCTTCCACAAAATGTACGTGAAAAAATCCAAATTATTTAGCAAGAAATAAAACATCAACTTTTTTAAAAATTCTTATGTTAATGTAATTTAATTTTTTAGCATACTTGAATGTTTTAATTTTTTTTTTTTAATAAATTAGTAAAAAAAACAAATATTTTTTTATTTATTTTCATTCAAAACTTTTATTGTATATTTTTTTATTTAATTATTTAACAATTTACCAATCTACCCGAGGAAATATTCTGGTATAGAATACAGCTAGAATTTTATGTCAGAGGCTCTAAATTTTCAAAAAAAAATTACTCATTTTTTTCAAAACACAAAAACAAAACATTTGGGACTACATCTATTTTGTTGTTGCATGAATTAGAATTTTGACAATTGAATCAGGTTTTTTCCTATCACATAAATATCAACTTATTAATTTATATATTCGAGGCTGTTGCGTTCAAGAAAAAGAAAAATATTGTTCAAAATAGCTCTCTTTTTCCCACTTTTCGAATATGTAAACGCTTTTCGATAATATTGCGATCCCACGAGTTCCCAATTTAGAGTACGGGAACAAGGCAATTATAAAAAGTATACAAGTATCATTAAATAAAATGTATTTATATTTCTACCTCTTTTTTCAATCAAAAAGTTTTGTTCTGAACTCCGCTAGCACGCCTAATAGTCCCTCATATCGTCCATACATACTTAAATATAGCTAACTCTTAAATATCACTTGTGTGGCTAAATAATACAAAAAACAATTATATATTATAGTAATGTTAAATATAGTTTTTAAACTTATTTTTCAAATAAACCAAAAAACAGATGACATATTTATTTCTTCCAGAATTTACGGAATTGTTCCTCATCACTGGATTCTGCAGGATATAAAAACGATATTAATTGCATTTTGCACCTTACAATTTGGAAAATAGAATTTTTGTACTCTCGGGTTGAAAAAAGTACCATTTGAATATTTTTTTGATCCGAAAAATATTTTCCTTTAAAAACCCTGGTTGTAACTCTAATAGAATTTCATAATGACATTAAAGCTAAAATAAAATCTTGATAAATCCTATCATTAAAGCTCAAATACAATTCGAAGTGTTTAAATATCAACTAATAAAGCAAAAATTAAAAAATAGATGTATAAACCAACAAAACTGAAACAATATAGGAACTATATCAAGACATAGTAAAAAATTGATGTAGGTCTACTCAAATGTTTGCTACCGAAATTTCGCTATAATGACATCTTACGAATACAAATAAAATAATATTTTGTATATAGAGGTTTTTTATTTCATTTTTATAACTATCAAAAGAAACTTGATAGTTCGAACAAAAATAGTCTTTCTATGTAACACACATTTAATTCGCTTACAAATATAACTACATGTATGTATTTGTAGGAGTATAGAAAAAATATTTTCTTATTACAAAATTCACCTTAATTTTTGTGTTCAATTATATATATTGTTTGTTAGAATTGTAACTGCAAGTATGTGTGTATGTATTCCATACATAGGTAACTTAACAATTGTAATTACAACAATTCGTAAGCGTGCAATGACTTCTTGCTCTAGTTGTAATTGTATGAATGAAAATTCATGTCAGTGTGAGAATAGAAATACAATGAACACATATATACATGCATTTAACAGAAAAACTTAATGCTGGCAGTAAGTGAAAGCACAATAGGAGCAACTACTAGCTACTAGGAATTCTATTTATTATACAGGGTAGACCAAACCAACACGAGGTTTAAAAATTTAATAACTTGTTATTTTATATATTTTTATTTATTTATTTACTTATTTATTTCAGATTTTAAAATATACAAAATGTAAATCTTTTACACTAAGTATGGAAAATAAATAAATTCCAGTTGATCAGAAATGGAATCAATTTTATTGATAATCTGATTATGAGTAATGAAGCTCATTTCCATTTGAATGGAATAATAAGCGGAACTATAAGTGCTAGGATTCTAAAAATCCTGGAACCATTACGTAGAATATAGTATGGCATTACATCTGAAAATATCATTAGACCTTACTTCTTCAAAAATGAAATTTAATTAAGTCAAATGACGTCTTTTGGCTTACTCTGTGCATATGAAGTATTTAGTACTAGTAGTACATAATGTTTCATATTAGTTCCCATTTTGAGTTCCTAATGTCTGTTTGGATGTCTGTCTGTCAGCCAGCCTGTTAGCATTGTTGTAGTTATTGTATGTATTTTAACAAATGTATGTTCCATTTTTATATGACCAACTTAAAGTTTTTTTTTTCTTCTTTTTGTTGTTTTGTTAAAAATTGAGTGTGAACAGTGCTTTTTAGTGTTTTATAATGTACAGCTAGCGATGGAGGAGTTTAGAAGGTGGAGGCAATGAGAATTTCAAAGAAATGTGATGGAAGCTTAAACAGACTTGGTGAAAAGCTTTAACTGATGCTTAAAATTAGTTCTACGAATGTAGCTGAATTAATATTAAAAAAAAAATGAAAATTAAAAACTAAGGCCTAATAGGCTTTTTTCAAAAACTAACGATATGAGTTTAAATGGGATTAGTAATTAATTAAATTAAAAGAATTTAGAGAATTGTTTGCATAAGTATTTTTATTTAGAATTTGAATCAAATCTAATAACATTAAATTGAAATTTTAGCAGCATTTTTGCAAAATTCTAAAAATTATCATTAAGTGCAATTTAATAATATCTATGAACAAAATTTTACTTTTTAAGAAAAAAGTTTGGGAAAAAAGTATTGTTCGATTCATAATATTTATGAAAAAAATATATGCATTTTTTCCCTATGTAATAAATACTTTCGATTGCATTTTAAATATTATTTTATAATGACCTTACGTTTTAAGTTTAAATAGGACAATTTAAAGGACTATGATTGAAACTAAACTTTGTCTTAATAAAAACCTATATTCAAAGCTGAAATACCACTATTTAAGGACAGCCCATAAAGACTTAATTGATACTTAATAAGGATGTAGGATTAAGGCTGAATAAAAAATTTGAACCTTAAAACTTAAATAGGCCCATTCATAATTTCCAATCAAATATGATTTAAAATTCAGTGCAATATTATAGAAGCCTAAAGCTTTTAATGTACAACCAGATTACATAAAATGAACGACTCTAAATTCAAGGAATTTCTCAAGTATTTTAAAATTTTATACAACAAAAAATTGGTTTGAAAAAAAAATTTTATTAATTAGATGTATTAAAAGTTGCACAAGAAACAATACTAGATATAAAAATATGACATTTTTCTTCTACGCTGTGGAAAAAAAAAATATGTTACTTTGGCCAAAATATCAAAAATTTTATTAAATATTGTAAACCTTAATGGACCAGCAAAAAAAGGCACAGTGGAAAACAGTCTAAATCTGAATGGAGTTCAATATCTTAAAATACTTTCTATACAGCCCATAATAAATTATATGTATTCTCTGTGCCAACTTTTGAATTAGATTAATTTAAAAAATTTTCCATATTACGAATTTTATATTAAATGTTTCAAGTTTTTCATTTTATCTATGGAAAATATTACAGTATATTACAGATGTATTATTGTGAGAAAAAAATTCTTAAGATACTTTAGGATATCCTGGCAAATAAATGACAATAATCGTAATTTTATTAGAAAAAAAGCAAAGAAAATACAATTGAAAATCAAATGTTCAAACTTTTAATTCTGCTCAATCTTGCAGTAACAGTTTATCGAAACATAACAAATCAAAACAGCAGTATTAATAACTATTTCGTAAACTGTAATATCATATCAAAAGATTATTGCTAGTTTCGTTTTTTAATAGTTTAAACATTCAGAAAACCAACACCTTCGTTAATACATATCCATATTGATTTTTAAAGAAATAAGTAATATAGTTATAGTAATAGGTTGTCGTTAAGTGAAATAAATTGCAAACAAATACGATTAGAAGACGAAAAAGTTAAAAAAAATAAATTAAATTTAAACATTCTTATTATATTCAAAAAACGCTATTGCAACACTGATTAATAAAAAAAATAAATAACTTGTGCGAAAAATACCACAAATAATATTTGTTTATGTGTTGCAATATATATGTGTACTCAGCGTTACAGTTCAGAATTTTCAAAAACTGTTTAAAAAAGGAGATTATTTGAATAAGGGGCCAAGTGCTTCAGTATTTAAAGAGCTCCTTAAGATTGCAAATTATTTAAGAAATTATTTACTTGTAAATTATTTAAGAATATGGAATATGGATACTTAAATTAAAAATAAACCTTAAAAATGAATGCAATTTATTTGTCTATATATTTCTTGCTAAAATCTGCAGTTTAATTTATATCCGAAGTATTCTTTTGGTATATAAATGAGCATGTACTAATATCTTCACCAATGAAAAAACGTAGACGAATCATGAAATTTTCACTGGTTTTTAGCACTTATTTTAATGACGAGCTGTTGCTCTAAAGTAAACTTATGTGCTCTAACGACATGCCAATGTTAAAATCATATATGTTTAACCTAAAATGGAACAGTGCACTATCACGTGAACTCATGTTTTATTACTTCTTTCGTATGTCTTTTTTGCTGAATAATAGATAAACCAATTTTGTTTTTCACCATTTACCACATAGCCTTAAAAAGCCGCCGTTTATTTCCATTTTAAAAAAGGGGCCAGGTAGTTGAAAAAGGAGCAATAGACGACTAAAGTCGCCAAATATTAACGCTGTATATACTCTTACAAAAATTAATATCTGAAAATAGAAATTTACGTAATTTATTAATCCAAAACAGGCAAAATAAAAAAAAATTAAATTTAAAAATTTTTTATAAATAGACCGCTAATGTCTACACATATGCTACATTTCATTGTTGTACCTCCTTTTCTTCTATTTTTTCAAATTTTAGTATGGGCACAGATCTACAATTAATGCTTAAATAGAACTATTTAATTTAAATCTCAAACAATAGCTTTTAAATACCTATGAGTGCAGTTCACTTGAAATATAATAAAGACTTAGGATTAGATATAAAATTTAACGATTAATACTCAGTTTACATTTACAGTTTAACCAATTAAATTATAAAAAACTACTACCGTGCCGTTGACATTTTCGCTAAACAGATTTTTTATGATATTTCACAAAACACTTTGATTCACAATCACAAATATTTTACACAATTAACACAAATATCTAACTATTTGTACTTTTTCTCAAAACACTTTAAATATCAACTTTTTGTCGTTATTCATTCATAATTTTGTTTTAAAATAAACTTTTTGTTTTGACATTTTCCTTTTCTTAAATTTTCATATATGGAGTTGTCATCCGAATGTATAAATCAGAGATGTATATGGTAAAAAACCAATAACTGTTTTTTTTCGTTTAACTGTTTAAATTATGTGTATGAAAAGAACAAGTTAAAAACCAGAAAACATAAGTAGTTAAGTAAAAAAAAAAAACATTTTTTTTTTCATAGATTTAAACGAGCTATAAAGCTCTTAGAAAAAATGTCAATTGAAAGTTAATTTAGAGTTTCAAATTAACTATGATTGAAGCTGAAATGGTATTTTATAGAGACCAATGTTGAAATGAGTCTTTAATTTGAAATCAAATTTGAACCTCAAATAAGAGTTCGAAAGGCTGATGATTGATGAATAAATCTAAATTGAGATCCTGAAAAGCTCAAAATAAACCTTAAACAAAAGTCTCTCTAAGGCTATGAATTAAGTTAGAATTAAACTCCACTGAAATCTTAAAATAAAGCAGAAAATGTATTTTATATAGAACTACGATGTGATCTTAAATGGATATATGAAAGATTAACAATTGAATGTTAAAAGAACTTTAATTAAGACAAGGATTAAAGCTCAAATGGAATTACCTACGATTGGGACACAAATGAAGTTGTTATAGAATTTAGGTTAGGTATAAAAAGAGAGAGCAATAAATTATCTCAAACCATACCGGATATACACGTAAGACTGTATTGGTATGTTGTTCATAAGCCTTATCTATTTGATTAGTTTAAGAACCTCGATTTCTCGAGATAAGGAGTGAGATCGAAAAAATCTTAACATATAAAAACTTATTTGGAAATGATTGATCTAGTTTTGATTTTTTTTATTGTTTAATTGATATTATCAGTTCTAACCACTACTTAGGAACTCGTGGACCTTTCTTGCTGACCCTACTATTAGAGATTTTATAGTTGTTTCAGTCACTTTTTTGGAAAGTTTTGCCCATTTATTTCGGTATTTTGGGACACCTTTTTTGTGCTCTTCAATTCACTTTTCACAAGAGCCCAGTATCTCTCCACTTGTCTTACCTCCAGATAATTTGCAGGATTTATCTCTCTTGGCACAAAAACAATGTGCTCTCTTATGAAAGGAAGAAGCCTTTTTTGCAAATATTCTTTGATCAAATAACTTGCTCCTTTTGCCGCAACTGCATACCAGGAATTTTTTTAGAGAGTTTTGTCTGCTTTTGGGTCCTAAACTAATCATCAACATTTCCTCGAGTATTAGCAACATAAAAATGTTGACCCCAAAGCCGCGAAAAATCTGCCGGTACATTATACAACATGAGTATTGTATGAAATTTGATTTTAATTTCAGCAACCTATTCTTGGCTTCTAAATTTTTTGCAATACTCCTGCTTGGAACTTTTTGAACGTTGTATGTTTTCAAACCTACATTAACTTTAACATTTTACACTAAATAATTATAGCACTGTGTTAACCTGACTGCATTTTTACCAGATGTGTTTGGAGCTACCAATATTACGTGGACATTTCTTTCTTCCTAAATTAGGTTTCGTATCGATGGTCTAATTCTCCTGATTAAGTTTGATAACATTGGAAACAGTTTGACGGCAGATCTTTAATTCTTTGCCCAATTTTTTGTAAGAACAATTTAGATTTTTTTGAAAATTTTTAATAATTTTAGCACGTACTTCTTTTTCGTCAATCATTTGTTTAAAACACAACAAATCAACATGGTTGTCATTAAAATAATAACTAATATATTTTTCAAAGATAACTAGATCAAAAAAAAAAAAAAATGTAATGATAATAAACTTGATATTATTTTCGATCCTACACTTTGGTTACTCATATATTTTATCTTTTAGATAAAATTTTTCACTACTTATGCGATCAAACGCTGGGCATTAAATAGTATTCCGATGCCTCGAGAATGTGTTATTAAGTATTCCTTTATAAGTTTGAAACCTGAATGGGACTTCATTTTTATGCTTCAACGGATTTATGTTTAAGCGGAAACCTTACGTCTAAGGCTAGCATGTAATTATACTAAAGTAAAACTAAATTCTATAAACTCTAAAGTTCGACATTTTTTCCAAAATATATAAAAACTTAATAAAAATTTTTTCCAGCCACCAACTGTAACCCACATATGTATTCAGATCGTTGTTTGTGAATGACCGAGTTTTAGTTGCTGTTTTAGGTTTTGTTCATTTATTTTTTTCTCCCTCTCCTTTTTATTATTTTTTTGTCTCCTTCAACATACTTGGTTTTTGCTGATTTTCACATTCATTCAAACTTTTTTTCGCACAGTTTTATTTCTCAAAAACTTTCAATTTTTATTGCATCTCTATCACAAAACAATAAATACAACAATAACAGAAACTCATATAACAAGTAGAGAAAGATGAAAAAAGTAAGGTTTTAGTTTCTTTAACACTTATACACAAAAAATGTATGTATTTGTTTATATGCATAAGTAAAGGTTCATACATATGTACGTACAATAAAATGGTTCGTTCGTTTAGTTCAATTGTTGAAATATTTTTCCGGTGTTTTAGTGATTCAAATATCTACAGGATTTTTCTTTGTTTTTCTTCTTTCATTTTGTTTATAACATTGATATTCATACATACACACACACATACGTACCTACATACACATAGAACAATGGTTCAAAAATGCTCTTTTTTGAAAATAATTCTGTAACTTGTGAAGCGTTAGAAATATTTCAATAAAATTTCACCTCGCAAGAGACGAGGAGTCTTCGAGTTGACTTGAAGTGGCACAAAATTCTGGCGACTCAATTTTTATCTAATTGCACACCCGAGATGATCAACTTTGGTGGTCTATCCACTTCCCCCTAATCCGATAGGATTCTGTGCTCCTTCAAATCAACTCAGAAGCACACCGTCTATGGCCGATTGGAATTTTATTGAGATATTTCCAATGGTTCAAAAGTTACAGAATTATTTACAAAAAAGAAAAAAAACATGTTTTCGAACCACTGTGCATAGGTGTAGAGGAAACATTGCTTTTATTTCCTTTATAGGTAGTATGTGTATGTTTGAGTTGATATGTTATGTATAAGTATTTGTGTATAAGTGTTCATTTATGCATTGAATGCAAATGCTAATTAATGTCAGGTTATGACTGGAAACCATTCACATGAATGTTGTTTTTTTTTTATTTTTTCCCTTTATTTTTATTATTGTTAGTTATAAAGCTAAAATAACTTTTTTCTTTTACTTTGCAAATATGTCACATTTGCAAAGACTTAATTAATTTTATTATGAATTTTATATATTTTTTCGTTTTTGTGCTATAAACGTTTATTGTTTGTTAAAGTTATATTGAGGTAAACTAAGATTAGTATTTTGTATTACACAAAGTATAAACAAGGGGGAGAGAACTAAATTGTTGATAAATATTGTTATTTCTAAAGTACTTAAAAGATATGAATGAATACATATGCTTTTATAGATTAGGAAATCCTTTGAAATTGAAATTATTTATTTATTTATTTATTTATTTACATTAACGTAACAAGCCTCCTAAGGCCAAAAAATTTATATGACAAAGAAATAATATTGAATTATTTTAAAATGATAATATATACACATACAAATCAAATATATATCATATAAACCCAAAAGCATGACATAGGTTCCCACGCCAAAAAAATTAAGAATTTGGAATAAATATTGAAATATAAAGTAAATTTATCCCAAAAATAAACAAAAAAATAAGTATAAAAAAGTTTAAAAAATAATTAAATAAATTCAGAATAAAATTTAAAATCTGCGACTATAATTCTTCTGTAAAAACCGATAACAGTTTTACCCGATATGCGTTATTAGAAGGAGAAAATAAACGTAGTTCCAAAAGTAAGTAATTCAAATGACATGGTACTCGAATAACAAGGGATCGCCCAAAAGAACCATTATTAATTCTAGGGATTATTAACTTCGGATTTCTAGTGGAATGAGAAAAAATATCTCCCTTTATTAGTATTATGGAAAAAAATTAAATTACGTAGAATTAAGAAATTGTTGAAATAACAGCCAGTGAAACGTTCAACAAATGCAGGAATATGTTCACGCGTACGAATAACAAACGCATATTGCACAATCATATTAACAATTTGACTCAGTCTCAATACAATATAATCCAGAGAAACTGAAAAACCCTCAAAACCATATAAAATATGCGACATTAACAATGCATTCGCAAGATGTATTTTAAAGCGATATGGCAAATAAATACTAGCTAAATTTAAACGGCTATCAAAAAAAAAATACCTAAATATTTTAAACGATCAACAAAA
Source organism: Protocalliphora azurea (assembly GCA_932274085.1). NCBI lineage: Eukaryota > Metazoa > Arthropoda > Insecta > Diptera > Calliphoridae > Protocalliphora > Protocalliphora azurea. The sequence continues at coordinate 149,630,194 of OW026520.1, forward strand.
ACGATATTCAAGTAATGCAAGTAACGATGAGAAGCACCAAACATTATTGCTTTTTTTTCTAACTGATTTATAGAAAGACAATTATCAAATAACCAAATAGAAAAATGTTGAAAAAATGTTATTAATATCAGATTGAAGAGAACCTATCGTCGACCACTAGACAGAAGCTGTACATCATCGGCGAACAGAAATGACTTACAACAGAAATTGTACCCATTTTATGGTAGATCATTTCTATATAAAGCAAGTAAAATTGGACCCATAATTGATCTTAAGGAACACCAGCAGAAATACAAAGCGAAATAAAATATATAATATTGATATCAACAAACTGAAAGCGTTCAGAGAAGTAGGAAAAAAACAAATATGCATATAAGAAGTTCTAGAAAAATGAAAATGCTCTTTTAACTTTCTAACCAGAACAGAATTATTAATTATTGTTAAATCAAGTTATATCAAAACTGCAACCTTATCATCATTTAAATGACACATAGTATCATCAATGTCAATTAATAGTGATGTAGCGTTGTGATCAATGCGAAACGCATATTGAGAAAGAGCAGTACGATCACGAACAAATGAAAGTGTCTGATCCTTCATATTATGCTTGACTGCTTTAGAAAAAGAGGGAAGAATTGAAATCGGTCTCTAATACTCCAGCCCATATACATTTCTAGATTTGCATCTTCCATGCTGAAGGAAAAACAGAAGTAAGCAATATAGTATTAACATGATGGGTTAATATGATAGAAATATATATGAAAATTGTTTTAGAAAAAATGATTTTATCAATTACAATAGATTTAGATTTAACTTTGCATACCGCCTCACACTCATACTCACTTATACAATGAAAAGAGAAAGAGCCATTTACAGAATCCAAAAAATTAAGCTCAACAGAAGTAGCATTAGCAAATTTAGTACCAGTACAAAAATTCATTTATATCATTACCAACCATGTCAAAAGCCCAATCGCTATTATCCATAATCTCCAAACCTTTAGAACATTCCATATACCAAAATAATTTGCAGAGATAAATTGTTAAAAAAGGATATTTTTTTAACTATTTAGCTGCTTTTTGAATTAAACTTTTAGCCTTATTTTTATATCTGAGTAAATAGTCCAATTTTATCTAGCATTCGACTTCATTGAATGGTTATCATCGCTTCTAACTCTTCTTCTTACAACCGGGAAAAAATTGTAAAGCGAGTCAATCAAGGAATTCCCAATTGAGTTTTGGAAATCTACACCAGACAACATAAAATAATAATTTTAATCAAAAAAAAAAAGAAACAGTAAAAATTAACGAGTGGCATGAAACAGAGGGGCACTTCACTTGATAAGAATTCAAAATCATCGAGTGATCACTCACCAACCAATAAACTAATAAAGAAGTGTGACATTAAAGTAGGTAAACTTCGAATTGTGAGAATAGAAATACCAAATCTTATACATACAGGACTCATCAAACCAGCTTTCGCAATATTAAACAAATTACAATTAAAGTCACCAACAGTTATAATTTTAGTGTACCTTAATAGAAACTCATAATGATGATTCTCAAAAGCAACAATATCACCAAATAGCCAATACACTATACCGCAAAAATATCTCTACATTATTAAAAGTCACCACAATGAAGAGACACTCACAGCCATCAGAAGAGATTTTTATTATTAATTTATATTTCAGTTTAGTAGAAATATAGATGCAAACACCACCAACTCTACGGCGCACAGAAGAAATTATGTCTAATTTCTTTTAACAGATAATTTTTTGGTTAAAATTTAAATTTTATTAAAGAAAGTTATCTTACTTAAATAATCTATATTATTGGTTTCAAATATTTTGAAAAGCAAATGAAAATTAAAGACATTTCATAAGTTTTGACAATAAATTACTATACAACTTTTTATGGGCATATAAATATAGTCTATATGCAATATATTAATTGGTTGGAGGTTATCTAAATTCAACTTTTCTTTTTCTGTGGTTTCTAACGGGGATTTTTGACAGTTAATGGCATATCTAAAAATTGGTAAAAAGAAGCTCGTCTCGCGGTCATCACCATTCGACCGGAAAAAAATTTTTAGTTAATTTAATAATGTTCGAATATCTTGCTAGCTTAAGACCAAAGTATCGGTAGCAAAGTAAATGAAATTAGAAAGACAATTGCTCGTAGTCCAGTTTATATACAAACGTTTTCCGGAAAGCCTTTCAGCATTTGTTTCCATGTTTTTATAAAGTTATTAAATTACTCTATCGTATTTATAAGTGTTGGGCCATTATTGAACAATTTTTTTTATTTATAAAAATCCAATTAATATAATAATTATATTAATTAATTTTAAAATATATTTCCATTACCACTTTTTTACCTTTTGAATTTAATAATTTAAGTTTTTTGAATTATGGTCATTTTTATATTCTACACCACCATAGGTGGTTGTAGGTAGGATCACTTTCTGAGTCGATCTAACCATGACCGACCGTCTATCTGACTTGAAGGCTGACTGTCCATGTAAACCTTGTGCGCAAATTACAGGTCGGAATTTTGAAGATAATTCAATGAAATTTGGCACGTAGAATTTTCACGACACAAGGAAAATGCGTATTGAAATTGGTTATGATCGGTCCATTATTTCACCTAGCTCATATACCAATGTCCCCCCGGTATAGAGGTTTAACGTTCATAAATGCCTTAAATATAGCAATATTTTAATGAAATTCGGTGTAAGGAAGTTTTGTATAATTATCAATCTTTACACAAAATTTCATCAAGATTTCACGAAATGAATTTTTAATCACATACACATATTAGTATATATTCGACACAAATGAATTTTATATAAGTAGAAATCACAGTGACAATGTAAACACAATGTAAACACAATTATCGGTTTTGCACCTTTTAAAACCGATTTTTAATAATATTTCTAATAATTTTTTTTTACATTCGTGACCCGCTTGTTTTAAACCATATAATGATCGCTTGAGTTTACATACTTTTTTAGAAGGTTGCTTATTTTCAAATAAAGGCGGTTGTTTCATGTAAATTTCCTCGTGAATTTCACCATTTAAATATGCTACCACAATGTTAACATGACTGACAAATAAATTGTAATTATCTGCTAATGCAAGTATTAAACTCTTCGTTGAATAACGTACTACAGGAGCATATGTTTCTTTAAAATAAGTGTTGTTTTTCTGACTACAAACTAGAGCAACTAGTCTTGCTTTTAACTTCTCAATTGCTTTTTGCTTTATTGTAAAAATCCATTTAAAAGTTATAATATTTTTATTTTTGTGTTTATCCACCAATTCACATGTTTGGTTTTCATTAAACTGTTATAAATAATTTGGGTTGAAATTTTCCATTGTTCAGCATCATTTAAATTCAATGCTTCTTTTACCGTTTCTGGATCTCCAATTACTTTATTTATAAATATTGGTCCATCATCTATAAGATGTACCTTTCTTGCAGATTTTACTTGACTACGTGTTCTTGTACACTTGGCACTAGAACTGGGTTCATTAATATAAGAAATATCATTATCACCACTATTTATATTAATTATTTCATCAATTTTGGGTATTCTAACATGATTTTCCAAATTTTGATCCACTGTATTTCTTTCAGTTTATGAATTTTATTTATGTTTATATTTATTATAATATTTTCTTCTTCAGAATTACCGTTTTTGTTTAAATTAAAATCAAAGAAATCTCTCTCGCTTTTATATCTTTTATTTTCTTCAGTTGCAAATGTATTTTCAAAGAATATATTTTTTGGTGTAATTTTCTACGAATACCATCTCTATACTTTTGGAATCGAATCAACCACTATTTTTTCCTCTTTGTAACGCAGGCAGGCTTTACTATATGTACACTATGTAAATAAAATGAAAATAAACAACAGCAGCTGCAAAAATAACTACTTTTCAGTTAATAACTCAGCAGAAAGGTATAACAGCCGCAGTAGCAAAAAAGTCGAATTTTTAACTCAATTTTAATTGCAAAAAATACTTGTTTAAATAATATAATAACTAAATATTATTAAACGCTATAAGTTTAATCACAGCTAATTTAAATTAAGGTTGATATGAGAGCAAAGTAAAAACAAAACACAACTATTCAGGAATAGTGTTGCCAGATTTATTCTCAATAAATTTTAACTATTTTTGATTCTAAAAAAGTATTGAAGTATCGCATTTTAAACCACTACATAACAAAATTATAGCATCCAACTAAAATCAAAATTTTCTTAAATTTTAAAAACCTTTAGTGTGTATTTTAAAACATATTACAGACCGTGATTAATAGAAGCCATTTGACGTTAATTATATAAAAAATTGGCTTTGATGTTTTCAAGCATTTTCAAACTCAAATTAATTTTTTTCACTTATTTTAATTTACATTCTTAAATGATATTTACTGCCTTAATAAATAAAAACAAGCTTTTTATTTTATTTTTTTTTCTGATTTATCTTCACATAAATTGATATCAAAATAAGAAGATATAAAACATACTTAATTTATTTCTAACATTAAGTCAATATTAATTTAAAATGAATTTAATTACAAATAAAAGTGTATTAAAGATCTTAACAAACATAACCATACAAAAAAGAAAAACCCAAAAAAGTAAAAATTTCTTATTTAACATGCACCAAATTATAAAAAAAAGGAAAACCAGCTCCTTACTCCCCAGCCAGCAACAAGACCATAAAAGAATTATATATCAAACATAAGAAGCAAATGTAAATTGAAATAAAACATTTGTTAAACGAAGGGGTGGGTGAAAGAAAATTAAAATTGAACAAGATGAAAAAGAAAAAGAACGATTGAAAAAAAAGAACGCACAATTAAAGCGTTAAGTACTTTTGTGGTATTGAACATTTAAATTGGTATTTACCAAAACTTTTGAGTGCACATTTTCAATTTGCCATCATTATACTTAAGTCAAAATACGAGAGTATACTAATACTTACAAATACACATATACCTACATATATATATTAACATTATTACGAGGGCGGTACAAAAAGTTGATTCCCATGAATTAATTCGCTTCGAAAAGAGATATTATTAAAACATTTCCTTGAATTTGTAGAATATAAATGTTTATTAAAATAAAAAGATAAAATATATGTAATAAATTGATATATCTTTCGCACAATACGAGTAAGATCACAATAATTTTCAAACACGCACCCAAACTTAATGGCCAAAATTTCGATGTATATATATATATATATATATATATATATTAATTATATAAATTAAAAATTGAAACTCGAACAAATTGTCAGTTCATATTTTTTAAGTTTTTTAAACGCATAAAATTGAAATCGTATTAAAAAACTGTTTGCAGTATACATTAACTAATAAACTGTTTTTATTTATGTTAGTTTTCCTTTCATTTATATATATATATATATATATATATATATATTGCCAGTTTAGCCTCCTTTAAGGCTAAATCTAGTCTTTTTATTTCGCTTATAGCCTCAAAATTTTAATTTTAGATTCTAGTTTTTTTCTAGCTTTTCTTTGATTCTTGCCTTAAGACAAAAATTTTAGGACTTGGAGAAAGAAGATGATTATTTCTTATTTGCTTTTGCTATTTTATTTTTACAGAATCACGCATTTAGGATTTTTTTTTTTTTTTTAATAAAACGAGATTATTTATATTTTATAAAAGTGTTCACCAACGGCAATTCATTCTTCAAATTAAATATAACTTAACTCATTATGTGGACTTACTTATTTAATTCTTTACAACAATTATTTTTTTTAATACGCTATTAACTGTAGAAACTAAAAAAAGAAAAAACAATACAAAAATAAAAAAAAAATCTTATAAAAGCGAAAAATCACCAAAAAATTTTAAATTGAAAATCAAAAATTAATTACAATTCAAAAATGACGAATGCTTTCAAAACATTGGGACATTTTTCATATAAAATATAATACAAATTTGTATGGATATTTTGTGTGTAATTTTTCATTAGATTATTTTGCTAACAGTTGTTCTATGTTTTATTTTTAAATTTATTATAATACCATTAAAAATATCAATATTTCATCAAAGTAGAAAAATAAGTTTTTAGATAATATATATATACATATATAAATACATATATATATGCTTTTTTGGCCTTTGGTCATCAAAAACGTACTAGAACATCAATATCTGAACTTTTTTTTAAGTACCATTTAGCCTCTTTTTTCCCACCTCTTGGCAACACTGGTGTTGTGAATAGTTAAGGTAAATTATTCGTTAACCTTTTATTCCATTATTATTTTTGATCTTCTAGTACGTATTTGATGACAAATGGTTTTTTTATTTTGGAAAAAAGCATTATTTAATTTACGTAAATATAATTATGTATAAATTAAATACTTTTTTCAATGTTCGCTGGTTGTAATTATAAGTATCCGAATAACGAATATTCTGTGATAAAATCAACATCACTATTTCATACGAGTATTTTGTTTTATTTACTTATTGTTTATTATTTGGAATTTCGTGGAAACAGCAAACAACGAAAATGTCGAACATATGCGATTGAGATGAAGATTGGGTGGACATGCGGGCTACCAAAGGCTACCACAATATACTTCTTCCTGTTTCTGTTTATTAATTTAACGCAAAATTGCTCAAATTGAATATATATGCAGAAAATATCCTGTCGCGGAATTAATTTAATATATTGACACATTTAAAATGGATATATTGTTCGGATATTCTTAACATCCGAACATATAGAAATGTGACGTTATTGTCAAAAATCTACAAATGAATTCAAAGATGTATTTTGTTTACATAACAGAAATAATTTTAATATAACTTTAAAGTAGAGTTGAACCTACTTTAAAATAGTTAAAGTTAACAATAGTTTACCAAAGGTATACTAAGCGAATCATCGTTTATGCATACAACTTTAAGGAATTTTGCTTAACAATGGTTAGTAAAGTCGTGTATTTTTTTTATCTTTCTTGTTTATTTTTTTGTCTTTTACAAATTTTAATTTAGGAAAAAATACTTAGTTTAAGAACAAACATTAGAGTAAAACTGAAATTTAAGTGTAAAATAAAAAATTTTATTGAAATTTTAAAAATTTTCTTTACAATCAAAAATTTAGTTTTAGTGGAGTTTAGAATTTAAATAACTAAATTTAAGTGGACATTTAAGTGTAGAATTAAGTCTTAACTAAAATTTAAAATTGAAGTCTATATTAAAAAAATAATTAAAATTTCAGATTTAGTACAAAATAAAAAACCTAGTAAAAAACGTTTTGCTATATTGGAAAATTTTTTGAAAAAATACTAAATATTTAATTTAATAAAAAAATCTGAAATTAAAATTTTATAAAATCTAATACTTATTTTAACTGAATTTTTATACAATTCCATTTTTAATAAAAAATTATAAAATTAATTTTAACGTTTAGAATAAAGTTGTAGTTTTAGTATAAAATTGAAATTTGAAATTTTTGTGTAAAATTGAAATATTAGTATAAAATTGATTTTTAAGTATAAAATTTAAATTTTAATAAAAAATTTTAATTTTAATTAATGTTGAAATTTTAGTACAAAATTGAAGATTTTGTATAACATTTAAATTTTTGGTGTTAAATTGAAATTTTAGATCAAATTGAAATTTTAAAACATAATTGGAATTCTAGTCGAAAATTTTTAATTCTTATGTAAAATTGAAATTTTATTGAAAAATTTATATATTAATTAATTAATTAAAATATTTGTATAAAATTGAAATCGTAGAATAAAATTCATAAATTATAATAAAATTAAAATTTTAGTATAAAATTTAAATTTTGGTATACAATTTAAGTTATAATTAGAACTTTAGTATAAAATTAAAATTTCACCGTAAAATTTAAATATCAGTATAAAATTAAAATTTTAATATAAAATTAAAATTTTGGTGTAAAATTAAAATTTTAGTATAAAATTAAAATTAAATTTAGTGTATTTTAATATAAAATTAAAATTTTAATATAAAATTAAAATTATAGTATCAAATTAAAATTTTAGTATAAAATTCCATTTTCAGTAAAAAATTATAATTTTAGAATATATTGAAATTTTATTATAAAATTCTTATTTTAGTATAAAATTCTATAAAATTAAAATTTTAGTATAAAATAAAAATTTTAATAATAAAATTAAAATTTGTGTATAAAATAAAAGGTTTAGTTATAAAATTAAAATTTTAGTATAAGATTGAAATATTATAAAATTGAAATATGAGATTAAATTGTTGTATAATATTTTAGTAAATATTTTAATTTTAATAAAAAAAAACAAATTTTATAATAACATTTATATTGTAGAATAAAATAAAAGTTTTAATTATAAAATTAAAATTTCAATATAAAATTTAAATATTAGTATAAAATTAAAATTGGAGTATAACATTATAATTTTAGCACAAAATTAAAATTTTAGTATAAAATGGAAATTTTAGTGTAAAATTAAAATTTTTGTGTAAAATTGAAATCTAAATGTAAAATATAAATTTTTGCAAAAACACTCAATTTTTTAGCACAAGATTTGAATTGAGTTATTCGTACTAAATTAAATTTTTTGTACAAAATTTAAATTATACTAATATAATTTTAATTAAATTAGAAATTAAAATTTTTGTGCAATAATAAAATTAAAATACTATTACAAAATTTAAAATTTATTACCAAATTAACCCCTACAGATTCAAATTTTGTATAATTTTTAAGGTTTATTTTTAGTAAAATTTTTCAAGTTTAGTACAAAATTGCAATTGTGAAATTTAAAAAAAGTTATATTTCAGTACATAATTAATGTTTCGTAAAAAAATGAAAACTTTTGCACTAAATTTATAGTTTTGTTGCAAAATTTATATTTTAGTACACAATTTCAATACAAAATAGGCATTTTTGTATAAAGTAATTAAGAAACCGAAATTTAAAGAAAAAATGGATATTTAAGCACAAAGCTAAAATTCTAGAAAAAAAAATCGAAACTTTAATAAAAATTTAGTGCAAAATTTAAATTTAAACTTACGATTTATGAATTTCATATCAAATTGATATTTATTTAATTAAAAGATTGAAATTTTAATGGAAAATTTAATTGTTAGTAAAATTATATCGTCTTGGATTAATTTAATTTAAATTAAAATAAAAAACATTTAACTTTTAGTACGAATGTAGATTGCAGTGAAAAATTATATTTTAGTACAAAATACCACATGTATCTTAAATTCGAACAAATATAGCCGATATTCACAGCTGATAGTACTTTTTTCGCATTTAATTTTAATTTTGAACATATTGAAGTATGAATAAATTAATACAAATAATGATTTCGGGATATTTTATAACAAAAGAAATATAATCTTCCTTCTCGCAAATTAAACTCGCCTTTAAAGTTCATTAAAATTTGTTCAGGCTGTTCTCGTATTTTGCAAGCAAAAATCATAAAATGAGTTTTTTACAAACATACACACCCAAACATGTACTCGACAGCAAACACATACAAATCATCAACATTATGGATGTTGCTAAACGAAAATTTTAGTATCATGATTGTAGATGCTACCAAAAAACTAAAATATAGTGTAATTTTTTTGTTGAAACAGTTGAGGAGGATTTTATTAAGGCAATGATTTTTATTTTCAATAATTTTCTTTTTTCTCAAATACTTGAGCTTCTCTTGCCCAATATATCTCGAGTAATGAAGAGCCAACAATTTCCTTAGACCAAAAATTTTCTGTAATGCGATTTGGTTTAATTGTGGCAGAAATTTTCTATGTACCGTATAACCTAAATACACTAAAACTCTTGCTTTCTAACACATTCAAAAAATCATTCCCTGAAAAAAAAAAAAAAAAAAAAACAAATGGTCATTGAGATTGAGTTAAAAAAAAAAAAGTGATATGATACATCTAAATGTTTATTGAGGTGAGTCGAACAACCACAAAAATTAAGAAACCAATATATGAATGAATAAACGCAAAAAAATATATATACGTCTACAGATATCCTTGCTTTTTTTTATTCGTGTAACAGTTTTGAGAAAAAAAAGTATTAAATCAACACAAGTGTAAACCCAAATTGATTTCTAGTCATTTGAGTGGATATTGATGATACCATTCAATATATAACTGTAACCAACTATGTGTATATATTCCAGTCAGCTAACCAATCATGCAAAAAACACACAGGTGGTTGAAAAAAAGTTTCAGTTTTAAATTAAAAACTTTTTTGAAAATCCAATACAAGAACACACTTTTAAAGAGTGACTCTAATACAAGCACTTAAAATGAAAAAAGAAAAACAATCCATTTTAGTTAGTTACACCTCAGGAGAGGTAAGCAGGAGATTTACTATTTATTTAAAAAAGAACTGAGGGTAACATTATTAGATATTTTATGGGCTTTACCCAAAAGTTTTAGCTTTAAAGTGTACGATTTAACAGTTCTCTCGAAATTCTTATCGTTTCAGGTTTGAAAAAAACCCAGGATTGATTAGAAAATAATTTGTTAACTTAACACAAATTTCAAAAAATATAGCGCGTCTTTAAAAGCATGTATACCACTCAGTGTATTTTCACCTATTTTATTGAAAATGTTGTTAACCAACACAAATAAATGGTTTTGTTCATCATCAACAACATCAGTGGTTAAATGAATTATGCATATATTTTTTTGCTAGTGCTGAAAACTAATATTACCATAATCTGCTTTACAACTACTTGCCCCTAAACCTATTACCTCTTCCCACTAAAAAAAAAACAAAAACAAATTTAGTACATGAACAAACACTTTACCGTTTTTACATTATAGTTGGTGACAAGCAGAAAATCAAATTGTTTAAATATCATTTTACAATTGACGTTTTTATCACTAAATACAATTTTAAATCACTAGTTAACTGTAAACAAATGATGGCTGACACATACATAGATAAAAACATACACTTACGAATATATATATACTATCTATCAAATACATATACTTACTCTTGTCTTAAATCATTATATGCTGTTGGTTACCTTAAAACACATACATACGCTCACTTACCCAAAATAGTTTTCATTTCCGTTTGTCTGTATATGTACTCTCTTACTCTTCATTTAATGACCATAAAACATACGCACACATATATACACACATTTTGTTTTCATATGTCCTCATTTTACACAACCACATATGACATCACAACATCTGTACAATTTAACTCAATCATCTTTGGTTCATTCCTCCTTGTTGCTCTTGTTGTAGTTGTTGTTGTTTTTGGTTCAACATCAACAATATTCTCATTATCATTCAGTCATCTCCATCATGTTTACTTTACCATCAGCCACAATTACTCTGAAGCCAAAATCGAAACTCTAAAATCATCTCAATGCTTTTAACATTCTTTATGGTGAAAAAACAATTATAGCTTAAAAAAAAGAAAAACAAAACTGGAAATCTATCAACCAGGACAAAGTTACTGTTGACTATTCTGTTTACCTTAAAAACAACAAGAACAAAAAAATGACATAATCATTATCATATTATAGTTACAAGTAGTGATTTTCGCAATTACAAAGTGAAAGCAGTGAGATATAGAGAAGTACTTTTAAATATTGTTAATGTAAGATATAGGGTTTGTGAAAATAGTTTCAGTTTTCTAAAAGAAAATGGTAACAACAATTTAAATAAAATTTACGAAAAAAGACCATTGAATATAGCCCGTAAGCTCCAAAATAATCAAATGGTTGGTGTGTGAATATAATAATATAACCAGAAATAAGTTTTATGTACAATTTACAAAGAAAAAAATAAATTCTATTACTAAATTTATAAAACTAATTATATTTTTTATTGAAATCGGACCTTTCACTGAAATAGTAAAATCAAATATTCAAAAATCGTAAATACTTTATTGAAAAAAAATTTTTTTTTTTTCTTATTAAAATATTTTTACTATTTATAAATTTTGAATATTTGAAAATTCTTAAGAAATTATTAAAATCAATAAAAGTAATATTAAATTTTTTGCAGATTTTCAAACAATTTTTATTTTTTATTTAATATTATTTTTTTACATTTTCTATAATATGTTCAATAATTCGGAATGAATGTTAGTATTTTATTTTATCATGTAAATGCATGTATGAAAATTTGGTGTAGAGAAGTGAAACTTTTATATAATACTAACTAATTAATGGAGACTTTTTAGATAAAATATAGTTTAACGGTAAGACACAGTATGCAGTATGTAGATAATGTGTAATTATGCTGGTGAAAAATAATGATGCAATAACTGATAATTTATATATTCATGTATAGCAATATACAAAATATACATATATGAATAAAAGGATATATATGAAATAAAAGAAGACACGACACTTTTTCCAAAAACAGAAACGCAATCGTTATCAATTGAAGCATTTTCTATAGGAATTCAACTTACATACCTTTTAACCAAAATAGATAGAATAAAACAAATGCGCAAAAAAACTCTGATTTGGTACCGCCAAAACTGTACAACAAGGCAATTTATGATTGCAAATATATATCATTTTGTTAAGGACCACTTCCGCTAAAGACCATTTCCCCAAAATACTTTTAAATGGTTTGAAAAATTAGAACACATTAAATTATCTACAATAAGTTTAGTTACTTTCGCATAATTATATAGGGAGCTACATGTTCAGGCACATAATTGAAAGGACATAATTTAATCGACTTGGGGATTATACAGCAATATACAATCGACCCCATCATTTATGCGATATATTGCTACATACATGCATATTTCATATGCTTTTGATTCATCTAGAACATACACAAAAACAAATCATAATACATATTTGGAAATGAAATATATACGAAAATAAAGGTAACTTATTTCTGGAATCCTACAAATGATGTATTTTATATTTTTTTGTGTCAACAATTTTATAATTTTATTTATTTTTATATTTTTAATTGTCAAAAGACAAGAAATTATTATTGTTTTTCGTATTAGTTTGGAATGAATTTACAAGCAATAAAATAATATATTAAAATCAAACAAATTTTTTATAAAATTTTATAAAATGATTTATTTAAAAAATTGTAGTTATAATTTTTTCTATGAAATAAAATAGAATATTAAAGTCAAATACTAATTTTATTAAATTTGGTTTAATAACGATTTATTTAGAAAAATTTTAGCCATAATTTTTTTGTGTACATTAGAGATACTTTGGATGATATATATTTCATATTTTAAATGACATACTTTACTTTACTTAACTTTACTAAATTAATATAAGATAAACATTTGATATGTGATATGATTTCAAAAATTTTATCTGCGGATATAGTCAGAGGATGAGAAAAATTACATAAATTTATTTTTATGTTAGACCAGTGGTACCAGGAGGTGAGAAAAAATAAATAAATTCAGAAAAGTCTAAATATATATATATATATATATATATATATATATATATATATATATATATATAACAATATTTATTTATATATATATATATATATATATATATATATAAATGTAAAAACGTATTTTATTTTTTTATTTTTTGTTCCCATTAGTTTTAAATATATTTTTTTTTAAGATATTGTAATAAATTTAAATTTTAAATAAAACACAGAATGGCTACCCCCAAAATTATCAAAGTAAAAATCGCCCACAAAAATTCCTATAAAAATTTGAGTTATATTTCATATGAAAAATGACCTAAAGTTTTAAAATTTTTTGGTGATTTATTAAAATTGCCTTTTAGGGTAATTTTATGAATCAAAAAGCTAGAAACAAAGTTAGAAGCTAAAACGAATATTTGGAGACTAATTGTAAAATAAAAACGTATCAAAAAGGCTAATAATATTGACAGAACTAATAATGTTGATATAACTAATACAAGACCTCAGATCTTAAAAATGATAACATTTTTAAAATCGTCTTGATAGAAAATGCTTAGAGATCAAAAGTATGCAAAAAATTAAATTCCAAATTGAAATAATAAAGTCAGCAAAAAATTATAAAAAATACATCAATTCAGTTCAAAATATTAATCAATTTTTATATGAAATATTTTTAGAGGAAATTTGTGAACGATTTTTAATTTGCTCTTTTTGTTGACAGCTGTTTAATATTTTGCTTATCCAATAAACATTTTTCTGGAATACAAGTTGAAAGTAAATGTATTTTTAGTCTTGAATTCAATGTCTAGTATTGAAATAAACTTTTATTATACTTTAATTCAATAGCGTTTCCCAGCAAAGAGAAATTTTGAATTCAAGTCAAATTTATTTTACATGAAACCTTTTAGTTTTTTCAATCATATTTCATGTTTAAAATATTTTTAAATTTGAATTCATGTCTGATTCCAGCAAAATGTTTTGAATGTTTTAAATTCGTGTACTTACTAGGTATAAATTTATTGTCATTATTTATTAAAAATATCAAAAACTAATAAGAAAATAAAAAAACTAACTAATAAAAAAATAGTTTCTAAATAAAAAATATATTAGCTCTTTCGGCTATATTTTTTGGGTCATTTAACGTTTTCTGATTTTTTCTAAAGTCTAATTAAGCCTCCTTTTTTCTCACCTCCTGGCAGCACTCTATTTTATTTCAAGTACAAATTCCTCCTTTGCACCCACTCTTTACCCCTCATTTTTTCATTATTTTATATGGGTTAATTGATAAATTCTTAATTTTTATGACCTTAAAGTCTTCTGGGGGCTATATGTAACTTGTCTAGCACTACATTTTTGTAGCCCCATGTATTGACTATAAATCATTGGTGATCAGTTTCCTCTACCTCTTACTTGTAAAATTTTATAACATAAAAACTCCTCAGGGAAGTATACTTTTTTTGGTCCTCAATGGGTTAAAAAATGCAACGTTATGATGAGAAAAATCGAAATGTTCCTAGTGATTGTAATGATGCAGCATGTCATTCGCGATACTTTTTTAGTGTTGACCTGTGTTATTTAAGCAATTGGTCGAAATAGGTTAATGGTTGGGGGAATTTTTAATAACTTAAATTTTCTAACCGATTTTTACTTTTTTTGTCTTTCAATAATATTCGATTCTGTGATATACAATTCAAATATTTTTATTGCGAATTATCTTTAAAATTTCTACATATAGTTTAATTAGGTTTATATGGACTAACAGACAGTAGACAAACATCGTTAGATCGACTCAGCAATTATGATAACATTTAAGGGACTGTTAAACCAATATTTACACAAAATTTACACAGAAACTTAAAATTCAGAATAGTACCAATACTTATACAAATATTTAGAATTTACGATTTTTTATAATCAAATATTGCAAAGAAAGACGACTAAATCACATGCCAAACAAAACTAAAAGTCCAAATGATGGGCATATGTATGAAAATGCTGATAAAATATTATTTATGATTTCATGTGTAAATAAATTTGTATATATATATATAAAAAAGGATATACAGAAAGTAAAGCTTCCTTTGTGGCAACAGAATTTTTTACAAAACGAATTTGATCGGTTGTGTGTACTATCCCATAATTCGTTTGGGATAGAAGTATCTTGTGATAGGCACAACTATTTAAAAAAAAAATTATTCTTTGTTCATATTAATAAAATTTTTGAACATATTATTAAGCTGATCCAATTAAAAACAGTATATATTTATTACGTTTTATAAATTTTTTTAATATATTATTCATGCAACAATGACAAAAATGTATGTGGTTTTTGCATATTTAGACATAATTTCAATAAAGTGCATTTTGCGCATAGAAAAAAATTAGTCGAATATCGGTTTCCATTACAAATATTCAATGATTTTAATATGAATTTATTGACTATATTTAAAAACCAGCCAACATAAAGTTTAATATAAATTTGGAATTTTAAAGATAGAATTGTAATAGAAAATAAGTTCACTTAACCAAAATGAACCTTTGGGAAATTTACGAAAAAAAAAAAATGGTAGAGATAACAAAATAGAATTCAGCTTTATGGTCATCAATTCTACATATTGGTATTTATAATTGAAAAAGTCCTTTAAGTTATAAAGAAAGGAAAATTAGGAAAATTAGAAGAATTAAATTGTAGTAATTCATAGAAACATTTTAGTTTACTTGAAATTAATAACTTGAATAAAAGAAAAAAATTTTTGTATTGCAAAAATTATATTTAAGATCTACTTGATAGACATAAAAGGAAATTACAATGTAATGATAAAGCCTAAATATACTTCTACATATAGATGTGTACGTATAAATTTTAGATGTATTCTAAGTTTAATAATTGTGTAAAATAAAGAAGTTTTTTTATTTTTCAGCTTCTATGGACTACATCTTGTGTAATCTTTATTGTTCATATAAAAGAAAGTAACCCATGGTGTTGGATATCCTAAATAAGTTCTAGGGAAATTTTATGAAAATAAGAGTCCATAAACAACGTTTTAGTGAAATATACAGAATCCATTTCTCTTTCAAAGGCACCATCGTGGAAATAAAATCAAGTTTTTATATATCTGTATTCCATTTTTGTGATAAATAGATTTGAGCCAAATTAAAGTACAAAAAAAAATTTTAAAATGCCTTTATTTTACATGAGAAACAAAATTATATTTAAATTATTTCTAATGAAAATATCAATCCTATTCGCTGAATTGTTTTTTTTTACAAATGTTTGCACGTACCGAATATTTCGCACTTACCATAAACCCAAGCAAAGAAAAAATACGGAATACATACATAATTAATTAAAATCCTGGATCCCTCAGTCTGCAGTGATGTTAAGTATAATGTATTGACAGCGTCAGTCACCAACCAGTTTATACCTCGGTAAAGAATTGTAAGGGATTGGGATGAACAATACTGCTCGTAATTCGCCCTTAATTTAAACAAATTATTTCTTAAAAAGTACACAAAGTAAATTTGCAAAAAAATGTTTGAAATTTTCTTCGGAAAATTTTAGGTTTTTAATGTTTTTTAGTCAAAATGATGTACTGCAGAATGCGAGCGAAATTTTGCAAATTACCGAATATTATTTTTTACAGATATTCCTTGGAATTTTGCCATTTTAAGGTGACTGTTACTACTATTTTCATTTACCATTTTCAATCAATTATAATAATACTAAATCAAAGATTTAACAAAATTTAAAAATTCCTAAAATTTTTGCATACATTCGCAATGCGTAGAATTGCACTTACACACTCATTTAAAATAAATAGAAAGAGTTTAGCTTTTATATAAATAAATTACATATTTCTAGTTGAGCATTTATTTATTTTTATTTTATTTTTTCCTAAAATGTCAAAAAAAAAAAAATAATTGATAATTTATACAATATTTTGTCTCTTGGGAAAATCGAATCGATTTTTTATATCATTAATATAACTTAATTTTTATAAAAACTACTGGCTACTGTAACTAAAACTATCGTTATACTTTAAACTTTATTAACTCAGAAATATTTTTAATAGTAATTACCAGTGTTGCCAAGATATGAGAAAAAAGATACTGAGATGAATTTTAAAAAAGATCAAAAAAGGCTAAATGCCAGAAAAGAGTTAGCATATCATTTAAAATTTATTTATTTTTTATTTTTTATATTTCTAAAGATATTGCAATATTGCCAACAAAATGAACCAATAAAAATCGCTCAAAAAATTCTCCTACAAATTTGTCTTATATTTCTAACGAAATAATTTTTCGTAATTTTTCAATTCTAGTTCTTTTTGATTAAGCTTTTCTAAATTTTTTGGTGATTTTTTTCTTTTATTATATTTTTTGAAATTGCATTCGTAAATAGTTTCTACATGACAACACGCTGCAAAAAGTGAAAACTCACTCGAGTAATGGAATAACGTATGATATAGGCCTTCTTCAGGACTTCATAATTCCCAGTACAAAAAATGCATTCATAATATAATTTTTCTTTTGTTAATTTTTTATTTTGAAAAATTTTTAGCAAATAAAAGTTCCTTTTTTTTAACCATATATAGTTTTAATGTTTTAGTCAAACATTAAAGGAAAATTTTTAAACAATATCTACAAAAAATATAATTATTTCCACAATTTTTGGAGTTTGACTGCGATTTGTTAAATTTTTTTCTATAAAAGCCTATATAGTGATACAATAATTTTTAAAGGCATTTTTGGTGTAAACATAACGTTACTTAGTATTTTTAAATAAGAAAAAAACTGTAGAACTAATTCGATTTTATCTAAAATGACTTAATAAACTTTACATACATTTCCCATTTGTTTTTTTTTTTTTCCAAAAAGTAAGCACTAAATGAAAAATATAAAAAAATATGCGAAGAATTTTTTAATAATTTTTATACAAAAAATCATACATTTGCAAATTTTTTTTATAAATGTTATGAATCAAACATCAAACTTTCCCAAACTTTTTTTTTTTTTTAATAAAATTTTGTTCATAGGTATTATTAAATTGTTCATAATGAAAATTTTAGTAATTAAGCAAAAATTTTGTCAAATATTTGGTTTAGTTTTCTTAGATTTGATTGCAAATGGTAAATGAAAATAGTTATACATGAAAATAGTTATATGAAAATAATACAAACAAATTCCTTAAAATGCTAAATTTCCAAGGAAAATCTGTAAAAAAAATAATGATTAGAAATTTGTATAATTTCGCTCGCTAAAATTTTTATTACGAACCATTTAATAATATCTATGAAAAAAAACTTTTTTTATGAAAAAAGTTTAGGAAAAAAAGTCATGTTCGATTCATAATATTTATGAAAAAAATTTCAAATATATGAATTTTTTTCTGTGTTCTAAGACAACTTAAAAATGATAAATTTACTTTAAATTTAAAGACCTGCAAGACTTTTGGTGCAGAAACTACCCTAAAAAGCGTTTCTTCGCAATACCTCAAAATTAAGAGGGTGTTTCAAAATTTTTAAAAATTGTGATGTCATCTAGAAGATCTTCAGGCCACATTAGATTATTTTTCGAGTGAAAATAACTAGTGTTCTTTTATGTAATCCATTTAGTACGTCCATAAAATTAGTTAAAATATTTCTTATTTGGAGAATAAAGCACCGCAATAAATACACAAAACTTCTTAAATGGACCTTTCAGTAAAAATGCAAATGTTAATACGAAATATAATTTATTTTCTGCGTTGTTAAGATGGAAGTATTTTAGCCCTTTTAAGGTAATTTTAAGAATCAAAAAATTCTAGAAAAAAATTAGAAGCTATAACGAAAATTTTGAGGTTAAAAGCGAAATAAAAAGTCAGATTTAGCTTTAAAAAGGCTAAACTGGCAACAGTGATAATATCTCGTTTTAAATTATGAATTTAATTAGGTTATCCGCACCAAGTGATACGAATTTATTCAATTGATTGAGATAACTATCTTTATAATCACAAACAACTTAATACCGTAAAAATCCGCTTTTTCACCATTTAATTAAAGAAAATCTAATATTTTAATATTTTAAAACATTTTGAGTTTATGCAACAGAATTCTAATAATAATAGTAACCAATTTCCAACCAAACTTTTTTCTGCGTGTACAAACATATATACCATCATATAGTTATGTAAACAGATTTTTATAAATCATAGAAAATATTTTCATGTGCCTATGTTCGTTTATGTGTAGCGTTGTTAGTTTTAGGAAATGTAAAAAAAAATAAAAATGAACATTATAAACTACAATTTATACATTTACTGAGCAACAGGATTATTTATTATTATGATTTTGTTTTTATTGCTCAACTCATGTATTTCAACAGGATGCCAATCGTAATTGGTTTGTTGATATTTAATGTATTCAACGGATGTGGCATAATGAAAGGATAAAATACAAATATACTTGTGTATTCATTGAGAGCAAGAGCGAACATACCATAAGCGCGCTTACACACACTATTAAACAAATATGGTCATGATTAAATATTAGGGTATCCAGTCGATTAACCGTCATTCGGTTATCCGAATAATTTTGGGCAATTTAATGTTAGAATAATTTAAAATTGCCTATTTTCGAATAACTAATAAAACAAATAATGTGTGTGTAGTTATCGATTAACCGAAATTTTATAACTATAAATTTATAACATTTTTATTTTTAAGATAAATTTATATAAACTACATATTTTTTTGTATGTTACATCCCAGCAAAAATAAACAAAAGTAATTTTAGGGAAGTACTTTTTCATTACTTCCTAAATTTCAATATAATTTCTTGTGCTTAAACAGCATTGTTGGAGACCTTGGCAAAAAAAATCATCATCATAATTTTGCTACAAAAAAACATCTTTTAACAACTTTTAATATCTGTGTGATTATTTTGTTCATCAATTCAATGTACATATTGCAGAAGTTCGAGATTTTTTTATGAGCTAGAATTACAAAAGAAAACATTTTCTCTATGAAGTAACCTTTCAACACTCAAACTTAGTGATCGATTTTCAGCAATTGTCTTTTTGGAAGACTATATTTCGCTATTTCCAAAGCCCTACAAAATTATAAATATTGGACAGCAATTACATTCGCCGTTCTAAATAATATAAGAGTACGAAAAAAAGCAATGTGTGAGATCATATCCTTTGGATTGAAGATTACGATCATACAACTTTGAAATACTTAATACGTGCCCTTGTTTGGGCATTAAATTGTTTTCCATCGAAAATTAATTGGCCCAGCAGAATTCGTTAAATATAAAATATCCTTACCGATAAAAAAAAAAAAACATTCAACTTGACTACCGTTATTCCCAAATTACCCTAACACATAAAAGAATAAAAATACATTTCAATTACGAAATTTCTTATATCAATTAAAATTTTGTTTGATTTTAAACCAATAAACAAAATGTTAATATTAATTAAATGAAAATAATTGATTTTTCCGTAAATTTTAATTAATTTTTTTAATCCAATATATTATAATTACGATTGAAATTTTGCATAAAATTTTGAAAAACATTAATTGATATAAATAAAAAATTAATTAAATCGTTAACTTTTAAAAACCCTACTGCCACTAAATAAGAAATCACTTAAATCATTTATTGGAAAATTATTATTATTTTATTAAAGTATATTAATTTCGTAATTAATATATGGCATGTAATGGATATATGTCGGGGCAGGTGCTTCTAATGTTAAACGTACTTTTGACAATTTTACTGAAAGTTTGTATGAAGTGACCCTATATAACAGAAGGGATGAAACATCTACAAAGGCATTAAGTACGATTAGAAATTAAAAAAAGTTTAAAAATAATTCATAGTTACTTATATTCCTGCAATTGTATAGCTTCTTGAGGAAAGTTTCAATGGAAGGGACTTAATATTTTACAACCCTCCTTTATATTCTAAAACGTGACACAATTCAAGAACAATTTAAAAATATTTCTTGAGAAATGCTAAAACGGATTTGTTTAAGTCTTTCGGAAGCAGATCATCTTAAATATAATAAGTAATAAGTAATAAGTAATAAGTAATAAGTAATAAGTAATAAGTAATAAGTAATAAGTAATAAGTAATAAGTAATAAGTAATAAGTAATAAGTAATAAGTAATAAGTAATAAGTAATAAGTAATAAGTAATAAGTAATAAGTAATAAGTAATAAGTAATAAGTAATAAGTAATAAAAGAACAATTAAAAAACATAACACTCAACATAAACATAAGTTCTTCGTTTTGTAAAACGTCTTATTACGTCCCACAAAAAATCCCAGAAAGTCGCAAATTGGTAGCACTTAATATAAATGTAATTTTGATGTGTAGTTTTTCCAATTTTTTTTATTTTGTTTGAAATTTTCAGAGAATTGTAAATTTTTTGTTTATTTCGTTTTTCAAATGTCAAAGTAGTTCTTAAAAAAATAATTACATTTTTATTAAATTCTAATGTGAAATTAGAAAAGAAATTTACTAAAAAAATTTATATTATAATTTTTTCTGTATAGAAATACCATTACCGAAATAAGCATATTATCGTCCACTCTAAAATGCCGCTGCCGTTATTACAAAGTTTGAAAAAAATTATTATTTTTAACACAATTAAAATAAAACTTGTAAGTATGTTATTGTTATCCCAGGCCCAGGATTTTTAAATACTTAACTTTTACATTTCACGGTTGTGAACCGATATCTGAGAAATTTCTGAAACAATCGTTACCCTACCGAAAGAACTACCTATACCGTTACCGCTAAAATACCGATACAATAATAACTCGAAATACCAATAACGCTAAAATACAGTTACCGAAATAAACAAAAATACCTATTTACCTTTTTACCTATTTATCTTTTTTAATCGTTTGCTAAACTCGGTAAGAACTAACGAAAGTGTTATTGCTACCATTGCGTTATCACCATTGCATAAATACATAAATATTTGACCTACTAATGAACCATTTAAATGAAATAAAAATTAGAAAAATATATACTTTTATAGCCTTCCTATATGAATATGGAGGTTATCGGAAGGATTTTTTCATATATTTCTGTCATATAAACCATAATATTTAAATAAGATAAATTAGTTCTATGAATTTTTATAAGCATATTCCAACAAATCATTGCGAGTCTTTAAAAAACGTTAATAGCGTTATACAAATTAGAATCATTTGTATGAAAAAATTATCAAATTTAATTTAGGTTAAAAAATAGTCAAAAAATATACTAAAGTCATCAATTTGGCAACGCTGAGCTTAAGAAATAATACAAACAGCATCCAAAAATTCAAGCGAATGGTTTTGATATAAAATTTTAATATTCAGTTATCATTTTTGAAAATATTTGTTACTAAATACTTGTTACTTTAAACAACCACCTAAATTTTATGTTAACTAGCACTAATTGGCTTGAAGTTTTAACTCTCTCTAATAAAAACTTCATACGCTTTTGGTAAAATAACGAACAACTTTTACAATATCATCGTGGTTATATTGAACAATGTGTTCCTAAATTTACAGCCTCTATTTCATTCGGTCAAGGTTGAAGAATTTGAAAAATAAACATTACAAAAACTTCAAAAAATAGAGCAGAATAAATGATTATAGGAAATACTTTATATATCGATCATAACACAATATACTTAATCTGAAGATGTATAAAAACTATATAAACAATATTAAAAATAATCTTAAATGTAACCCTATATCATTTTACAATTTTGTCAACTCCAAAAGAAATTCTACTAGCTATCCAACAAATATGAAATACCTTACCAGAGAAACATCAGATACAATCACTATTACTAACATATTTGCAGAACACCAATTAATTGCATTTTCTCTAGTGACCTCATCAGATATTATTTCCAACATCAAAAATCTCAAATCATTTTCATTCTGTGGGCCTAATGGAATTCCTAATTGCATTTTAATAAATTGTGTTCAAGTTTTATCCTTCCCACTTACTATACTTTTCAATGCTTCAATCGAAATTGGCTACTTTACCAAAATATGGAAAGAGTCATTTATGATACCATTATTTAAATCAGGAAATAAGTCAATCATAAGTAATTATAGAGGTATTGCTAAATTAATTGCTATCCCCAACATTTTTAAGCAATGTCTAACTGAACCTCTTTACAAGTACACTCAACAGCAACCAATTTATTACAACTTACAACATTGATAAACTATGGTTTCACGAAAAAACAATATACTGATTTTATATACACTGAATTCAGTAAAGCGTTCGATAGAGTTAATCATGAGAAAGTTGTCCTTAATGGGATTTACAAACAGAACCTTAAATTGGATAAAATCATATTTGATTAGTCGACAACAACGCATTCGTTTTAATAATGCCCTATCTAAAATTATACATGTTAAATCCGGTGTACCGCAAGGCAGTCATCTTGGACCGATGTTCTTTTTATTATTCATAAACAACCTCCCATCAATTTCGACATTTTCCAACATACTAATGTATGCAGACGACGTTAAAATTTTTACAATCTCAAGTAGTCCACTTAATCAAACATTTTTACAAACGGATTTAGATAACTTTTTTATATGGTGTAAAGAGAGAATCTGGGACTCCTTTTATAACATTCACATTGACCGAATTGAATTTATACAAAAACAGTTCGTACTTTTTATATTAAGAAATTCTTATCCGAATTCGATATACAATTTGCCATCATGCAAGACCAGATTACTGCAAATGAAATTATCAAGTCTCAAAAGTCGAAGAACTATGTTAAATGTAATTTTCGTTAACAAGCTTATATCTGGCAACATCGAAGCAGAATTTCTTGTGAATAGAATAAACTTTAATATACCTCAACGTCCCTCACGTAGCTTTCAGCCATTATTTATAAAATCTTTTAGACAAAACTATGCTAACGCTGATCCTCTCTGTAGATTATGTTTAAACTTTAATGAACTTTATAATGTTATTGATATGTCTCTCAATGTTCATTACAAATTTTCATGAAATCGTAAACATTACTTCCTTCTCTTCCAATGACAAGCCTATATTAGATTCAAAATTTTTATTAGGATAGTTTATAACTTCAGAAATACTTAAACTTGTGACAATAGTACATTTCAAAAATATCAATATTAATTTTGACTTTTATAAAAAAAGTACTCACAGACAGAAAATGAAGAGAGCTACATTAAAAAGACTGGTTTATTAAAGAAAGCTGAATTAGAAAAACATTATGTAGCATTGGGACAAAAAATTGAATTTTTTCATAGAAATATGCGAAAGAACTGATAATATGAACCCTTTTGATCAATATTATGTCTCTAAAAAAACTATTTCAATAGATTAAGTACTATAATTAGGGTTATTTATAAGTTTTACTAAGACTATTCGGTTAATCGAATAATTTACTATTAATTGGTTATTAACCGATTATTTATCGAGTTAACGATTTAATATGAAACTCCTAATAATGGGATACCCTATTACATATACAAAATAGTTAGTGTCGCATGCATATATACACTGAACCAAATACCATAGGTAATATTGGCAAAAAATGTTCATAAAATTTTAACGAAAAAAAAAGATATTTAAATTAACAGATTTTTTTTTAAATCATTATAATTGTTCTTCAAGCTAAAAAATTGTCTTCAAATCAATTGAAAATTTTTCGTAAAATATGTTGAATTGATTAGAATAGAAAAGAATAGAATAGAATAGAATAGAATAGAATAGAATAGAATAGAATAGAATAGAATAGAATAGAATAGAATAGAATAGAATAGAATAGAATAGAAATAATGAAAAATCTGTCATATCAACTCTTTGACATAATTACATAACTATTTGAGTTTATTCAGACTAAAGCAGCAAAAAATCACGTACTTCTCTCAGGAACATTTTCTCGATTATTTTGTTTTTTAAAATTATGCCAAAAAAGATTTTCTTTGTAAATTTTTATTTTAACTACCCTCTGTACACGGACAAAACAACGGATTCCAAAAATTCTATCTATTCTGCATATGTATATTTTGAAAATACAACAATCAAGAAAAATCTTTAAAATTAACGGCAGTAGGAATTGTTACCAAAATTATATGTTATATATTATTTGAAAGCACATATTAGTGTTGCAGATTAGTAGTGAAAATTTTATTACAGCAATTTTGTTCGTGTCCAAGATATCACACTGCTGCTATATATTGCTGCAAAGTTAGTTTTATTAATTTAAAATTATAAAATTATTTAGTTTGTAGCGTAGAAAATGCTATTAGAATTGGAATTATGTTAATATGTTCTGATTAAAATTAAATTAATCATCTTTTCGTGGCATGGTTTTCCATGTTTTTGATCAGTATGTGTTGAAAAGTATGTGTTTTTTTTTGCACTTAAAATTACTCACTATAATAATAATAGGGAAATGGCTTTAAAATAATTATCTAATTGCAATTTATGTAAAAAATTCTCTTAAAAAAAAAAATGCCACTTAAATTGCCATAATATGCTTTAAAAAAAGCCATTTGTTGAAAATATACTGCTAAAGCCAAAATATGCAGTAAAAATCAATACAGAAATTTATAAATGGTCTGAAAATATAAACAACCAACAGGTCGTTTAATTAGAAGCACAGAAAAGCAGGTATATAGCATATTTTTGGTTACTCTGATTGTTTTGGTTCTTGAAATTGCTAAAAGATTGTAGAGAGTTATTTTGATTTGATAATAAAATATTGATCATGCTTTATTATTTGCGAGTAATAAGAACCAGGTTTAATTAAAGAAAATAAATTATAAGTTACATTTGAAAAACCTAACTTATAATCCTAAAAGATAACTTAAATTAAAGATCATCGAAACTATATTCCTGAGAGAGTTTTATTATAACTCTTCATGAACTAAGACTAACTTTACATTAGCTGTGCTTTTTCGAAATTTATATCCATGTCTATCAACAATTCAATTAAAACGCATTGCTATTGGATATTAGTTTAGGCACGCAATTCCTGTACCTATTTGAAATAAAATTAAAATTTGTGATGCGGTCACAAATATTTTTGGAAATGGGAAAATTTTTCGTTTTTTAATTCATTAAATTTCGCACGGAACTAAATCCCGTAGAATTAGAAAAAAAGAGATTTAGCAGATTTATCGTTATTTTTAGTTGATTTGTAGAAAAATTATATTGATTTGAAGAAGAAAAAAGATATATATATATATATATATATATATATATATATATATATATATATTTATTTATTTATTTTTTCTTCAAATCAACTAATAATAACGATAAACCTGTTAAATCAACGAAAATTTTGTTAAATTAGCAATAGCTCTTCGTAAGTAAAACAACACTTAAAAGGAATTAATTTGAATAAATAATCTTTTAATTTAACTATTTCTTTTTGTGAATTCTAAAATTATCTAATATATTTTAGTCAATTTGAATAAAATTCTTTAACCTAACTCATGTTTATTTAAATTTACTAAAGACACATAAATTTGGAAAAATTAACTAAAATAACTTAAAATTGACTAAGGCATGTAAAATTTAAGAAAATTCTTCAAAATCAATTTGCATGTGTTTAATTTAATTTGTGTTGAGATTATTTAATATATATAATTACAGTTTTTGATAATATTTAAAAAATATATGTTAATACTTTATGTTAATATTTATCTAAATTTTGCTAGACATTTTTGAATATATATGTATCTAAACGATATTTATAAAAAATTGTTAAAACATTTTAATATATAAACAAATTTACCTTAAATAAAATTTCGTAGAATTAAAAAATAGATTAGTTAAATTTAATAGAAATTTTTCAATAATAAAAAAACTTTTGTCAATTTCACCAAAATTTATTAAAATTTAAGATTTTTTTTAATTAACTAATTTTTTTGTCTCCAAATTTACTAAAAGCATGTAGAATAGAAAAAAATTTCGTTGAAGTTAAGTAATTTATTTTAGTCAAATGTGGAATTGAAGAAATTTTTTTCAACGTAGACATCGAATATTGAAGAAGATCAATTGAACTAATTGAACTAATAACAAAATGTCTATATATGTTTTTGTGTCTATAATATATGCATATATTTATTTTTTGTTTAAAAAATTATTATACATAAATACTCGAATAAACAAATTCTACTGAAAAATAAGTATGAATTTGTATTTTAAATTAAATTGTGTAGCTAATAAAAAAATTCAATATGAAAAAAAATTAATTAATTTGAATAATATTTTAGTCAACTTGACTAAATATTTGTCAATTTAACTACCTTATAATTAACTAATTCAAGTTAGTTAGGTAAAAGGTAGCTCGTAAATTTAACTAATTTACGAAAGGTTAACAAAAATTTATGTTTAACCTACTTTCCTTCAATTCTACAGCCTTTTTTAACATATTTACTACTCTTTTTTGGTTGAGTGTACGACACATACATATGTATATGAATAAATTTTAATATAATCGTGATTATCTGTCTGAATGAGTATGAGTTTGTTGGCATATGATGATGAGTGAAATTATGTTATGGCTGAGATTAGACCACAAATATAGTATGATGTATTAAAGTCGAATTTTAAACACACACTATTATTTAATTTTATATTGGCCTTAAAATATTTTTCTAAAAACAACAAAACTTTTGAATCTTCCTGAAAAGACAGTTTTTTTACCTTGTACCCATCAAATTATATGTTCGTCGAAATTTCCACCCTTTGTAAATAAATTATTAAAACTTTTATGCCAATTGTAGCATAATAAAAAATTATTATTGATATTTTTAAATACATTTGATGTAAACATACACGTATTGATACATTTTGTATAAATATATATTTTGTATAGGTTTTGTTTATACGTGTGTATAAGTGCATGTTTTTGAATACATTTAACAAGTGCTTGTTTCCGATTGTTATACACATTTAACATATATAAACATAAATAAACTCTCACATGTACACAAAAATTTGCTGACTTTATACAAAGTTATTTACATACATTTTTTCTATATATCAATGTTGAAGTGTGTGTTTATTTGTTTGTTAATATGAATTTATGATTTTTTTTAATGTTTTCTATTGTCCACTTGAAAAATATTGTGAAATGTGTGTGTTTTTATGTCTATATATATATATATATATATATATATATATATATATATATATATCTATATATATATATATATAAATGTTTATACATGTATTTAAATGCGTGTGTGTGTAGGCATAAATATTAATATTTTTTAACAATTATTTTATGCAAAGACAATTTAAAATGTTGTTATTTAAATCCTCTTTGTTGCTAATATGAGTAGAGTCTACTCATATATTCTATACTTTGTGAACATTGAAAAAATATTGTTGAATATGTATGTATATATATTTATGTATGTATGTATATATATATATATATATATATATATATATATATATATGTACGTATGTATGTATATGAAAGTATTTCATAATTCATAAATTTATTATGATCTTTTATTATTATTCTGTGTGTTGGAGATATAGTTTTTATTATTGTAAATTTGCCTAATATGCAAAATACGAGAAATATTACTAAATCACAGAGTATATTCACTTTCTTCATATTTTGGGTTTCTACTATAACAGAAATTTTAAAAATTAAATTTTATATTTCGCATAATAATTTGAATATTTTATTTGTTGTTAAAGTAAACCAAACGAAAAATAAAAAATAGGCATGACAGAAAAATTCGAAAGTTCTTACACATTTTTTTATTAAAATAAAATGGGTTATGTTATAATTTGTTTTTAAAAAATTAAACGAAATTTTTGATTTTTTTTCAATTATTTAAAAAATCATCAGTTAATATCTTTATTGTTAAAATGAAAATTAAGACTAAATTTTATATTTTGTATACTTATTTAAAAATTTAATTTATTAAGGACTGTGTAGGTATAATATTTTTTATGAAAAAAAAGAATAATAAAAATTAAATAAATAAATAAATAAAATAATTCTTTAGTAAAATAAAAGGAGAAATTAAAAATTAATTTAATGAAAACACCATGCTGCAATTTCATAAAAATTTTTTCACACATAAAAAATTTAAATATAAGTCAAACTAGAGCCCATTCATAATAAAATCGCTTACTCAGATTTTCTCCAGAACGTTAAATTTTCATTCAAATGGACTTCAAAATTTCGAAATGTACACAACTTTAAAGAAAATTATAAATTATATACCCAATATTAATATCAAAAGAAAGCTAAGAATCCCTGCAATGTAACAAAATTATTTATTAAATTTAGCGGCACAAAATGTTAAGAAAATGTCTTTTTTGAAAAATTCAAAATTATGTAGATGATTTTAATGGCAAATAATTTAAGTTGATATGTGGCGATCAAATTTTATACATTATTTTTATAAATACACAGAAAAAATTTTGTACATAAACATAAAAACTTACTTTCATTGATTTCAGTTGATAATATTTAAGCATAATTTTTTAATCATTAAAACTTTTTTTATATTTTCTTAAATAAATGGAAAGTCAAGAAGACTGAAAAAAGACTGTTTAAATAATCGTTTATATTTTCAATTTGAAAAAAAATTTTATGGTTTTTAGCTACATTTTGGGAATAGAAGAGAAGCGTTTTTTTAATTTTTTATGCAAATTACTGAATATTACTTTTTAACAGATTTTCCATGTTGTTTTGCCATTTTAAGGCATTTGTTGTTAATATTTTCATGTATAGCTATTTTCATTTACCATTTGCAATCCAATCTAATAAAACTAAATGAAATATTTAACAAATTTTTTTCAAAATTTCTAAAATTATCATAATGGATAATTTAATAATATCCATGAACAAAATTTTATTTTTTTGAAAAAATTTTGGGAAAAAAGTCATGTTCGATTCATAATATTTATGAAAAAAATTTAAAATATATGCATTTTTTCTCTGTGTAACTTTTTAACTATATATATTTTTTTGTGATACCACAAAACTTGATATTTTACTTTATTATTCCTTTTTAGTTTTTGAAATAAAAAAAAAAACAAAAAAATATCAATCTACGTTTCATAAATTTCAGGGAATATTGAATGGATTTTAAAAATATAAGGTTTTTTTATTGTATTATTATCCCCTAAAACATTTCAAAAAAATTAATGTATTTAAATCAAATTAATTAAAATGCATGACCTGAAAACACTAAAGATTGAGTTTTTAGTGCTTAAAATATCAATTTTATTTAAATAGATCCAATTACATTCTTCACCTAGCTGACCAGCCAAAAGTTGTTTTGCCATATAACTTATTTCTAGTGAATATTTTAGTTTTTAATTAATAAAATAAGGAATGTATTGTAAGTCTGTAGAGATGGGATCCATATTAGAAAGTGGAATGAAGCGCTTTAAAAATGTGATGTATTTTTTATCCTGAATTATGAAAATCAAACGATGATAATCAATATTCATTATGAAGAGCAATTGCGTGTACGATATTTTTTATTAGTCTGTCTTTAGTCAACACAAATGAGCTCGACGGCTTGCCGACGCGAGAACATGCCATGTGTTAACATGTAGTTAACACTATAGCGAATAGTAAACGAATTTGTATTGCTGTACAGACCAATGCTGCTTCAGTAAGCATATCGACCCAGTGATTGTCGTCTTCGAGTAAGCCGAGTGCAAGGCATGAATCTTTATATGTTGAATACTGTTGACTATTCACTTTGTGTTTATCTTGGCCGGTGACATTAACCAACAACAGTCACAGATAGAAGAACTCAGTGTGTCGTGGATTGACTGCATATGCTCGGCCTAAAGTGTTTAATTATTTAAAATTAGTTAAGAAGATATGGATAGGGAGAGCTTTTACCAGTTTTACCTTAAATGTTAGAATTTCAAAAAAAAAAAATATCTTTAAGTTTTTTTCATATGTTTAAGTATCTGCATTCCAAATTAAAAAAAAACAGCTTGATTAGTTAAGAAGACTTAACGACGGAGAGCTTTTATCCCTCTTGCCCTATTTCACGCCCAAGATAATAAAAACTATAGGCTACAGTTCCTTCCAGATGTTACACTATTTGGCTGCCAAATTTCAAGAAAATCGGTTAATTAGTTAAAAAGATATAAAGAAGAGAATATTTTACCCCTTTTGCCCTATTTTACGCCCTAAATAATACCAATTATAAGCTATAGTTCCTTCCAGATGTTACACTATATGCCTACCAAATTTAAAGATTAGTTAAGAAGATAGAGAGAAGAGGATATTTTACCCCTTTTGCACTTTTTTACGCCCTAAACAATAAAAATTATGGGCTAGAGTTCCTTCCAGATGTTGCACTATTTGCCTACCTTTTGCCCTATTTTACGCCCTCTAGCAATATGAAATATATTTTACGACCTATTCTTATAAAAAAAAATATATACACAAAATTTTATAAAAATCAGTCAAGCCGTTTCGGAGGAGTTCAATTACAATCACCGTGACACGAGAATTTTATATAGAAGATATTAAAAACTTACTTACAACAATAAAATAAATATTTTATTTTTATTTGATTTCAGTTCATAATAACTTTGCTCCATTACTTTTCATTAGAAAACTAAAAAATTTTCAAAAATTCGAGATACCCTATAAATTTTGAGATATTAAAAAAAAATGTTTTTTGATACCTGATTCACTAAAGATCTCGTAGCTACTTAAATTTTAAGTCAATTTTCAATTTAATTGAATAAAGGAAGAAAAAGTATATACCTTTATTGAAATCTTTTTTAATTACTATAGGTAAGAATCAATTTTTTTAATATTTTTAATTAAATTTGCTTTTCTATTCTAAAATAACACTAAAGATATTATTTTTTAAATTCTATTTCATTTACAATAAAATGTCAATCTTTAAAATTGTTTAAATACTCAAAAATTTATTTAAAAATATAAAAGCTTTTTTTCGATTATTTTTAATATATTTTTTTAGCAAATTACTTTATGCTTAATTTGAAACATGCTTGGAGCAAAAGTAAAAATATATAAAAATCTTAAGTAAATTATTCCATATAAATTGAATAAGTTCTAAAATTTTTTTCCAATTTAAAAGAAAATAAATCTTATTTTACTTACAAAAAAGTCTTTAAAAGTGGTTTTGTAGAAAAATTTATAATAAATTGCATTAGAACTTGAAACTTTTAATTTCTTTTAAGCTGTTTAAAATATCTCGATCCATTTTATATTAATTTGAATGAAGAAATAAATTCTTTGAAATTGTTTTATAATATACTGATATAAAATAGATGCCGAAGAATATGATATGATATGAAGATAATGATAAAGTTTATGAACAGCTGTTTAAAACATTGAGGATCTAGAAACTAAGAAAAAATAGTACTTATGTCAAAATTTATATATTTACTTTGGCTTTTAGCAGTGCCTCGGCTGATGGCCGTTTTCTAAATTATAACCTATGAAAAATCAATTCTCCAACATTCTTAACAATAACACTTGTGAATAAATGCTTTCAGTCCTAAATTTATTAGAAGGAGGTTTCTAAGACTGGCATCCCAATAAAAACATAGTATAAAAGCACAGGAGTTTAATTAGTAAAAAGGAATCTTAATTATTTTTATAAATAGATATTCTTTTTTTATTAACAAAATCGCATTATTACTACAACAATATTATGTTCTCATTGTTAATTTTGATTCATTTTAATAATACTGTGTTCATGACAAGAATGTTTTTGTTTCATTTTTATCATTCAATATTTACATTCAATAGAAATTTTAATATAGTTGTCTACAAAAATCTTATGTTTTTCAATATTTTTTCCAGAAACGAAATTTTATTAAAATGAAAAAAATATCAAAAAAAAAAAAAAAAAATGTTCCTGGCTCTTAAACAATTTCTTATTTTTAAACGATATTAATATTATTTTTTCCACAACAATAGAATGTTATAAATAATTATAATACGTATGCTTTTTAAAAATATGAATAAAAAACACATTTCTTTGAATAAAATAAATAAAATTAATTAATGAATAAATAATGATTGAACATAGCAGGATTAATATGAAACATCTTATAAGTAATTTTGAACATTTTAAAAAATTTTTTATAATAAATTATATGATGAGACTGAATCATAAAATGAGAAAATCGGAGCATAATTATATAAAAATGGACTACAGCATTATATTAGATCATAATATAAAAAGTTATATTATTTTATGGTTATAATGTTCATAATTATTATTGTTTGATATTGCGCTTCGATTATGGTTCCGGCAAGCATGTTTTTTCTATGCCTATGTTTTTATCAGACAAACAAGTCTTAAAATATTGTTTTTAAGTATATAATCAGTTGGTAATTTTTTCAAAAAATCCTTTTTTTCGCAACTTTTTTGAAATCCCTTTTTTACACTTTTTAGAAATTATCGGTGTTAATGCTGATCATGAGATTTTCTGGATAGCCGCTTTGTTTACTTTCCGGTATTATTAGATTTTCTTTTGGTTTTAAATTTGACAACATTTTTTGAAGAATTACACTACAGATTTTAATATTTAGTAGTTTCATATAATGTATGTAAATTCGGAGCATCGGCACTTAAATTCATTTAGTGTAAAAAAAACTGAAAAAATGTGTTTTTTTTATTGACATAACCTAAAATCGTTTAATGTGAACCACCCAAAATATTTTTAAATTAAAGTGTTTTTGGACTAAATTTCTATAAACATGTGATAATTAGTTATACTTTTTTCATTAAAAGTATTTACCCTTTATTCAAAGTTTAATATTTTATATAAAGAATTACACTTTTTTATAGTTTTATTCAAAGGATATATTATAAAAAATACACATAATAAAAATACTTATAATGAATAAGAATGTACTTAATTTTCTTTTTGTAAGGAAGAGTGTCTTTTGTACGCAGCCAATATTTAATATTGCATTTTTGGAAGCTTTATGTAATTAAATAAGTAATATATTATTTCCATCACTTTTTACTGCTTCCAAATATTGAACATTTTTAGCTGGAGAACGATATGAAAAAAGACCTTTAAGAAGCTCATTAAATGGCATAACTAAAATTTCCAAGTATTATATATTAGATTTTTTTCTTTATTTTTTCCCAAAAAAATTGCATTATTGAATTTTTTACATAAAAATAATACAATATAATCCTCCTGTTATACTGAAATGGTTTTTTCCTTTTTTTAATTTTTCTCAGATGTTAAGATTTAGATTTAAGTTTTTAATTCTAATAATATTAAAATTTTTTAAACACATTTTTTTTATTTAATAACAGTTTTTGGTAATCTGGAAGAATTCTTTAATTTCGCATAATATTAATTATATCTGCAGTAGAACTAAATTGTAATTAGGTGAGAAAAGTTTTCCAACGTTTGTTAAGAAAAACTTCAAAATGTTTTTTAATAAAAATTTAAGTAAAAATTGTGTTTTATTGAAAAGAATTATGAGGTAATATTTTTTATTAAAATATTATTAAAAATCGTATGCTAATTAAAAAATGAGATTGACACAAAAATATAAATTTAACTTCTTTGGGAATAAATAAATATATTATTATCAAAAAAAAAAAAAAAAGAAAAAACATAACTAAAAAAAAGTCTACTTACAAAATCTGACATAAGCATTTGCTTTTCATTTTGAGGAAAAAACCGAAAACAACTTGAATTAACTTTCGTAACAAATTCTAATTGAGATTTATGATAAATAGTAATTTGCAAACAAAAAAAGCAAAAGAAAAATAACAATGAAAAATCCTTGTGTTCTACTTAAATTGCCCCTGTTAAAACAAAGCAAAAAAAAAGACAACAACAACCGCAATAGATAAACCCCAAGAACAAATACAAATGCATACATACGTTCGTAAGCTAAAGACCACAGTAAGCGGTTCCTACAGTTTATACTTTCTCCCTTTCACTATTTTTCTCCCTTCTTAGCCCTTAAAGCAAACAAATGAGCAGCATTTTTAGAAAAATAAAAAAAGCCTTAAAACTGTTGACTTTTAAGCTTCAAGTGCATTTTTTGGTTTTAGCCTTATAAATAAACAAAACATTATAACGAGTCAAATAAAAAAAAAGAAAAGACAACAAAGAGTAGCGTTAAAACTAAAAGAAAAGCTACATTGCAACTAACAACCAAAACGACTAACTGGCAAACGATAAAATATTATAATAATAATGATGGCAGCAATTGCAGTAGCATTCGTTACTGCTGATGAGGACAAAAAATTCACAAAAGTAGAAAAAAAAAACTAAAATTTTGAATATGCAAAATATAAAATTCAAACACACCAACTACAAAAAACAAATTGAAATGCTGGTTATGATAATGCAGAGAAATCCTTTTGGTAAATAGAAAAAAATCCATATAAAAACAAAAATATATCCAGCAGAAAATATAAATTGCCTTGATATAAAACCCACATTGAATTGAAAATTCTGTATAAACTAAATGCGTTTGTTGTCTTTATTTTATTGTGGCTGTTTGATTATGCTGCTACTACTTACTGCTGACGACGATAATAAAGATGATGATGATGTTGCTAATGTTATCATTAGCTAATGCCGCAGTCGAGGGATGGATAATTTTTTTAAGCCCTAAGCTAAATAATAGTTTACCAAAATACTAGATACAACAAACTTTTGTAACAGTAAGGGAATAAACTAAACGTTATTTGGATTAAAGAAATTTAAATAAATAACTGAAAGAATATGGGACATTGTTAAAAATATTTAAACTAGCTGAAATTGACTTAAACCACCAATAAGTCATGTGGTCATACTATTTGGAAAAAACAGTTTACACACCTGAATTTACAAGACTTGAAACTAGTAAAATGCAAAAGTTTAGCACCATATATTTAATTGCATAATTATTATTGTTGTTCGAAGTTCAAGAGCTTTGAAAAAAGGCTAAAAATTACTTAACTTTTTTTCATTCTTCTACACTTCTTTTTTTCTATTTGAACTCACTCGATCTTATAAAAACTCATCAGAATTTTTGAATAAATTCTATATCTTCCTTGTTAATGTGCAGACTTTCAACAGTTAAATATAAGGTACTGAAACTTTGATGACAAATTCTTTTAATTTTTTAAAATTTTTTGTTTTTTTTTTTTTTGGGCGGGGTCTGTACGTTCCCTCTCGGAATACAAATTTTGAAATAGTGACTAATAATAATACTTGTTATAATTATGCGAATTCTGCGCTATATCTCTATGACGTTCCTTAAATACTCAATAGTCTCAGAGTTTGAAAACAGGAGCGAACATTTTTAAAATAGTCAGCTTTCACGAGGCACATTCACGGTTTTATAAAGAGTACCATGAATTAATACCTGAAATTATTATTTTTTTTATTTTATACAATAAAATTTTAGGAGCATTAAAATTAAATTTAAAAAAAATCTATGGATTTTTCGAAAATTACACAAAAATTGCACTGTTTTTGTATTTTTATATAGCAAATTGAAATTTATCAAACTTTGCATATGTAGATATGGAAACGGAGAAAAATATAATTGATCGCCACCACAAATTTAAGTCAAATATCATTGATAGTGTAAAATGGAACACTTTTGTCAAAATAGATTTTGATGAGGCCCATTAAAACGAAATTTTCCATAAATTAAATTTCATCAAAAAATTTCGGAAAATACTGATTTAATGGATCAAAAAAAAAATTACTTAGGTTAGAAAACGATCACAATCTTAAATGACATTTGTTTGTATGAAACTCTGTTAAAATATATTTTTGTATATTATAAGGAGAAATAATTTGGTTCGAACACCATTTTTTCGCAAAATTTTTCAAAATCGCGATTTGTAGTATAAAGATTTTATACTTCAAAATTTTATTTGAATAATTCAATAGGTTCTGATATTGCACATATTTTTTTACCAGAATTGTACATAAACCTTTAGTTTGTAAACAATTTTTTTACGTTCAGCTTAAAACGCTACCACTTTCATTCACCCAACACAAAATTTTTAATGTGAACAGGTTCTGTATGCATTTGAGTCACTTTATAATTATAAAAACGGATTTTAATGTGCCATAAAAAAAATTAAAGTCTAAAATCAAAAAATTTTTGTAATGTCCAGTGCTGCCAGTTTAGCCTTCTTAAAGCTAAATCTAACCTTTTTTTTTTGCTCTTAGCCTCAAAATTTTTATTTTATCCTCAGCCCTTTTTAACTTTTAAATTTGCATTAAAAAGTCTAAAACGTTAGCAATTCAGCAACTGAGAAAATAATTTCTTGTTTGCTAATACTAATATTACTTTTACAGAATAAACTATTTATGTATTTTTGTGTATTTATTCACATAAAAAGAATGCGAACCTTCGTTCTCCAAATCAGAAATAACTTAGCTAATTTTATGGACTTACTATATCAATTATTATAACAAATTTCTAATATACTTAATTAACAATAGCAACTATATACGAATAGAATTGAAAGGAGTCTTATAAACGTAAAAAAGTCATAAAAAATTTGATAGTACTTAATCAAATTGGAATTGTAGTCCAAAAATTATGAAAATATAATTCGAAATATTGAATAATTTTTTCATATCGAGGGTTTATATTCAAAATGTAGGTTTCCAAAAATATTTCTTTTTTATGTCAAATACATAATTTTTTTTTTTTGTCCTTTATTTCAATATGAATTTTCAAAACCAAAAATTAATTTCAACATATATTTTTTGTATTAATATTTGTGGGCTATCTAAAAGACATATAATTTTTATTAAGAATAAAATAATAAATATTTTTGTTCGATCTTCAAAGGATTGTAATGTTAAAACTATAGAAACAACGTTTTCTAATGTTTCCAAATTTCCGTTTTTTTTTTAGTACTCACACTTTTTTTATTATAGTTGAAATCAAACATCGCTTTGTTTTGTTCTCCTGATTTGTAAGATATCATCAATTTTATAAATTTTCTAATTTTTGCAAAAATATATATCTCTTACACCTCTAATTTTCGAAAACCGGATTGTAGAATTTTGAAAAATGATTGAAACACACAGTTTTAATGCTCCCTGAACAATTGGGGTTTTTCAGATAGCCCTTTTAGAATATAAGCTCAAATTTGTATGGAAATTTTTTGGACATCTTTTTTGTTGTTTTTATAAATTTATAAATTTTTTATAAATTTATTACAATATATATACAATATACAAAAAACACGAAAAACCAATAAGAACGAGAAAAAGAATTTTTCAGAAAAGGAAGCATTTAGCATTTTTTAACCATTTTAAAGTTTAGTTTAGCCCCTTTTTTTCTCACCTTCTGGCAACACTGATAATGTCCCTTATATTTAAAATTTTGGAATATTTATTCATTATTTATTATATTTTGAAATAAACCAAGATTTATTTAAAACTACTTCCAGTTTCCTGTAACTTAATATGGGGCGTATGATAAATGTGGTAAGTTTTATAATGATTCACATACGCCACATTGTACAATAATTTTGTTACCGCCAAATCAGAATATGGATATTCAGAGTTTATAAGTACTAAGAATTTATTTAGTATTATTTTAATTTTATTCTTCACTGTTTTTGTACTTGTATATCGATAACAATATTTATAATGATTCACATACGCCACATTGTACAATAATTTTGTTACCGCCAAATCAGAATATGGATATTCAGAGTTTATAAGTACTAAGAATTTATTTAGTATTATTTTAATTTTATTCTTCACTGTTTTTGTACTTTTATATCGATAACAATATTCATTATTTGTTAAAAAAGCGAAAATTATTTATAAAAAATTAGAATCAAGGATGCGGAAATTTATAAAAAAATTATAATAAACATAATGGTTGGTTAACTAAAAAAAAAAAAAAAAATTAAAGAAGTTAAGGACGAGTTTTTGCAAGAAATAAAAGTAAAAATGTTTGTGATGCCAAAGTTAAATTCAGTTATGTTTTATTAGTTGGTACTTTAGTACAATTACTACAGATACGAGTATTAAGTAAACAAAACCAATAATAAAATCTATCAAAAAAAAGAACTAATTCTTCTAGAACATTTATAGTAGACTTATGTTTTGATTTAGAATATTTTTTACATATAGCTGTTTTGGTTCGTAAAACTTTACCAAGAAATAATTTACTGTGAGTATGGATTCTTAAGAACGAAAAATGTTTTCCAGCTGTTACGTTTTCTCCAATAATATCCTTAATATTAATAAGGATAATAGTTATAGTCAGCTGAAATGAAATTTCTGCATAAAAGTAGAGGTATTAGTTATTATTTTTTTTATTTTTTTCTTTTTTTTATAAAAGATACTAAACTCTAACTTAGAAAAAATAAAATATAAAAATGAAATAATTAATTAATTTTTTTCATTTAATAAACACTAATTAAAAGTTACTTAGTTAGTGATTTGAATTTTTATAATATTAATGAAAATCTTTACGCATACATGTAATTTTTAAAAAAATTAAAAAAACATGGTTACGGCTTTGTCACTACAACAATATTATGTTCTCATTGTTAGTTTTCATTACTGTTAATAATAATTGACTCACGATAACAATGTTTTTGTTTCAGTTTTATCGTTCAATTTTTATATCCAATAAAACTTTTAATATAGTTGACAAAAAAACTTTAATACTTTTGAATACTTTTACCGGAAACGAATTTATATTAATATAAGAACTATCACTATATCTACAATCATTAAATATTACCAATCTTTTTTCTTGTTCTTAAAACATTTTTTGTTTTCAAAAATAAAAAAGGGGGTTTTACAAATACTTTTCTGCTATTTGTTTTTGAATATATTTCGTATTGTTTTCCACCTTAATTATAATTTAGTTTATAGTTATTTATCAATTAGTTTATATATGATTTAATATGAGTAGACTAGGTTTTGTTGTATTTGTTGAAATTCAATTAGTATAAGATATATATTAACTACTATTAAAGGTTTTAGTTAATAAAAAACATATTTTATTATCTTGTACAAGATATGGTGGTACGAAAAAAATAAAGTTTATTAATGAAGAAATAATATGTAAATAATTGTTTATCTATTATTTTTAAACAAGTATACTGGATAATATAATCAACCCAATAAATTATATATAAAAATAATATATGATAAGATGGAATAATAATATGATAAAATGTAAGATCGCTTCATAAATGGCGGGCATATTTTTAAAAAACGTTTTTTATTTAAAAAAAATGGTTTAATTGGCGACTATCAAGCCTCCCGATAACATAACATACTATGTATATATACTGAAAGATCAGAAATTTTTTTAGAGAATTTTTATATTGATACTCGGAAAAAACAGGTCAAGAATAGCAAATATATTAAAAAAAATCAAATTGGTTTTCGATTTTCTGAAACCATTATATAAACTAGCGATATCGTTTTTGAAAGACAAAATCGGAGAATTTTTTCTGAATCTTTCTGCTAAAGAAATAAACTCGATCTGTCCATTGTTTACAAAGATATTGGTCAAAACAAATTTTTGGCCGATATCCAAGTACTAAATAAACTACGGAATTGGTTCTTACACAGATCGATTACAAATATTTTTCTTGAATTTCTGAGTTATTGGCAAATTTGTTTCGTTCTTCGTTCTTTCACAGAAAAATTTTAAATTTTTTAAGAATTTATTAACCGAGTTATAGGCCATAATGCGTTATTAGATTTTCTAAAGATCCTATATGGGCTATGTGGCTCATCATTTTGTAAATCTACTACAAATATTTTTTTTTCAAATTTCGGTTTTTTGCATCAGTCAAATCGATCCATAAATTTTCCTACATACCTTTTTTAATTTATTATTGTCTTACATTTATAAAATATTTATCTGCACCGAAGTGATTATATCTTCCTTAAATATGTGCGAAATTTCGTAAAATTCCAAAGTATTGGATTTTCAGTTTAGTAGCTTTCACCTTTGTATTTCGCCTCCCTTTTTGATGCGATTACTAAATTTACTTTATATGGGAGCTACTACTCCCTCTGGACCTATTTAACCTTTGTGAAGTTTGATATGAAAATTCTTTTAAATTTTTTTATCCGTCCTATTTTCATTTTATCAATACAACAGTACAAGATAAAAGTTCTCTCAAAATTTAAGCGCTCTCACTGTAATAGTTCCTTAGATATGTCATAATAAATATTTGCCTTTTAGGAAGGGATGGTACTACACCCGTGCTGCGATCTATTTGATCAGTTCATCCTTTTGATAGTTTTAAAAAAGTAGGCGTAAATATGAATGTGACATCCGATCAAGATCCGATATAATCTAAGACATTATACAGTGCAGACACTATCTGTACATCAAATTTCATATAATTTGTTTCATTAGTAATGTGTAAAATTGAAAAAGTTGATTTTTTTTTTTAAATCAATGTCCAATCTAAATTTAACAAACCAAAAGCCACCTCTGGATATAAATATTGATTCTATTTCAACTTTATATGAAAATGCAAATTATATAAAGTTTTCAGTATTTATGGAGATATAGTATAGATAACGTATTTGTTAATTCATATAATATAAAGTATTTTATTTTCATATAACACATCTCAACACGGTTCAAATATTTATAAGATTCGGCACAGCTGAATATAGCACTCTAAGTTTTGCAAATTACAAAACATCATAGTTTTGGACCAGAAAAAGCCCTAACTTTGAATGCTTATGTTTAAGAAACACTACTAATGTCTTCAGTGAATTTCGTTGAAATCGGAAATATTAAATCCGAAAATGGCTCTTGTCTGTCTATTTTGTTATGGTAATTTTTTTCTAGTTTTGTGCAGTTATCGACAATCGAGACATTTTTGTTATGAATAATAAAATTATGACAAAAAAAAATTGAAAGAAAACTTGCAAAAAAAAAAATAGAAACAGTTCCCAAAAAGGCTATGTGAAATTAAACACAAGACTCATTTTGTTAGAGCATTTCATATATGATATAACTGATTTTTCTGATTTAATAGAGCAGCAACAATATGTATATTTGTAGATCGTTTTAAAACATGAAACAAAATTATTGATTTTATCAATGGCATTTTGATTCGCACTTAGATACCTCGGTGAAATTTATAACACATTTAGGACATGGAACAATTTTAACCCAGTTTTTCATTTTTGATCTTTTCTTTTTTTTGCTTTTTATGTATTTATTTTAAATTGAATTTTCATTACTGAGTTTTTTTTTAAAGTAAAGTTAGGTCTTTTTGGTAAATTTTTGATAATAATGGAACTACATCTTTGGCGAATTCTTAGCTATTTTTAAGAAAGAAATGTCGTTTTAGATTATGTTGACCTATGACTATGGTATTCATTCGAATCATGTTTGTTTGAATTATTAGAACACTTATTACGAATAATTATTCGATGAATTTAAAAATGGTCTATAATGAATAATTCGAATATATTTATATCGAATATACGATTTTTTTTCTTGTAATTTGAAGTAATTATATTTGATTATTTACAAATAAATAAATATATATATTCATAAAAATTTATATATTTATAAAAATTTTTTCCCAGTACTAAATTTAAATAAATTCACTTTTGGCTATTTCGCTAACAAAAATTTGAGCTTTTTCAAAATCAAATTTTATAAAAACAAACGAACAGAATCGTCTTAAATTTACTCATTTCAATTTAATTTTTCTTTTAGATATAAACACAAAAACTAAAACTATATTGGCTTATGGAGTTGTTTA
The DNA here is from genome assembly GCA_932274085.1 of Protocalliphora azurea. Lineage (NCBI taxonomy): Eukaryota > Metazoa > Arthropoda > Insecta > Diptera > Calliphoridae > Protocalliphora > Protocalliphora azurea. The sequence continues at coordinate 149,673,394 of OW026520.1, forward strand.
GACCAACTTAAGTTAACAATACCGTTCGAGGTTTTGAAATTAATAGATGAAGACCAAATTTTTTTTAAATTTTTCAATCATATTTACGATACAGAACAATATCCCCATAAACGGATTAAATAAACATTTATCACCATACCGAAGAAAAATAATACGCGTAAATACAATGAACATAGGCTAATCGGTCTAATGTGTCATGTGGATTTTAGTAAGTGGCTCAAATGTGTTGTTGACCTGATAAGAATAATTCAAAGTACTAGTGGAAATTGTAAGAGTGAACCAAAAAGAAAAGTTGTCCTTTATGTCGCTGAGGACCAACAAAAACAAGTATGCCCTATGCGCCAGGCTAATCATAAATTATTTGAGTGCAGAAAATTTTGTTCATTAAGTGTGCCTAATCGGTGTAATGATGTTCAAAAATAGAGGTTACTTTTTTCCTACCTCGGTGATGGCCATTCAAGCAGAAATTGTCGTTTCCTAAGAAAACATAACAAATTATTATGTGATGTGAAAGTTAATAATGGTGGATGTAATTTGAGTTCATCTGAGTAAGATACTTCAAATGGTTCAAGAAATGAAAATGAGTCTGTTTTGAGCTGTATGTCTAAAGGTGCAGTCAAAGGTGTGTTGTTGTTCCGTGTGGTGTCAGTGATACTTTATGGTCCTAGTAGCAAAATAGAAACCTATGCGTTATTTGATGAAGGTTCTTCAGTTACTATGGTGGACAGCTCCTTGGTGAAGCAACTTGGTCTTCAGGGGCAACAAAGTAAATTAAATTTAAAAGTGGTACGATGGTAAGGCTTCACAGGAAATGGCAACAATGGTTAATATGCATGAAGAAAATATGCTTTGAGAAACGTTAACGGTGTTTCGGATTTAAAGTTGCCGGATCAGGGTTTTAATATGTATTTAAATGGTCTCCCTGTTGTTGTTCCTAAAGTATTAATTGCCATATTGGTCTTCCCGATGAAATTGTTCCTCTGAAAGAAAATGCTCCTTACGCTGTTAACATCCAGTTAGAATTTGGTAAAATGATGGGTAAGTCATCCAATCCTCATTTGTGTTTATTGTCATTTCAGCCAGAACAGAAGCTCTATGACTTGGAGGCAAATTATTTTGAGACGGAAAATTTTGGTGTGAATTTATTATTGGTTATAGAATCAAAGGATGTCTTACGTGCTCGTCAAATAATGAAAGAAACTACAGTGATGGTAGATTTTAAACTAGGCTCTTGTGGCGTTCTGATGATGTTGTGCTGACTGACAGTTACTAAGAATAATAAATAGAAAAATTTATCTAAAATGCGAGAAATTCACGGGAGAAACACAATTTGGTTTCGAAGAAGGAATGATTATCTGAGAAGCGCAAATAAGTATCCAGGTACTAATACAAGATAGTCCAACATAATAGAAATAATCAAGAATGCGATGGGATGGGAAATTAAATGAAAATATTCCCATATCGAAAGCAGTATATATAGGGATGTATATCATCGCCACTATTATTCAACGTATATTCAGAATAAATATTTAGAGATATGACAAATGGAGAAAAACTTGAGATAAGAATAAATTTTATAAATGATATATTTATAAATACCATGTGATATGCTGACGACACTACAACATTAGCTACCAATATATCTGGCCTACAAAACTAGTAAACAAAATTACTGGTTAGCGAACAATATGGTCATAAAAGAAACATTAAAAAGACAAAGTATATGGTTGCCAGTAGAAAAAAATCTTATTCAAAATAAAGTTACGGAAATCGAACGAATTGAAAATTTCAAATATCTAAGAGTCCTTATAAACGATCAATGGTATATATCATATAGAAATGGCTAGAAAAGCATTCTTTAAATACAACAAAGTATTAACTAGTCACGACATAGTCCTCGCAACAAAAATTTGTTTATAAAATGCTATATTTGGTCCATGCTGTTATATGCACTTGAAATATGGATGGTAAAAATCGAGGACGAAAAGAGATTATAGACTTTTGAAATATGGGTATACCGTCGGTTATTGAGGTTTCAATGTCGGATCGAGTTTCAAACGATGAAATATTAAAAAAATGGACGTTGGTCGACAGTAATAAAAAGTACACAGAAAAAATGTGTACATAAATATAAAAATGTACTTGCATTGATTTCAGTTCATAACATTTAAGCTAATTTCTTAAACTTTAAAACTTTTTTTATATTTTTTCAAATGAATAAAAAATTAAGAAGACTTAAACAATTTTTTTTTGAATTTTCATTTATATTTTCAATTTGTAAATGCATGTTTGAAATTTTCTTTGGAGTTTTTTTTTATGATTTTTAGCCACATATTGGAAGCGTTTTTATTTAAATGTTGCATGTACTATAAAATGGCAGCAAATTTATGTAAATTTCTAAACATTATTTCTTAACAGCTTTTTATTGGAAAATTGCAATTTAAAGGGATTTTTTGTTAATATATTCATGCATAACTATTTTTATTTAGCATTTGAATGAAATCCTATAAAACTAAATTAAAATTTGAGCAACATTTTTGCAAAATTTAATAAAATTTTCATAAAGTACAATTTAGTAATATCTATGAACAAAATTTTATTTTTTATGAAAAAAGTTTGGGAGAAAAAGTCATGTTCGATTCATAATATTTATGAAAAAAATTTTCAAATATATGAATTCTTTCTCTGTGTATAAGATCCCGCAGATACTTCTCAAAAGCAAAATCGAAGGAAAACGGACGAGCGAAAGTAGATGGATTTTCTAAGACATATTCAAGAATGGACAGAATAGTCAGATGAACGAAGTCTTCTTAATGCTGCCAAGAATAGAAAACTCATCTATGCTGAATAAAATATTGAGTATATTTTATAATACATATGTATATTAATATCAGTTGTAATTATATTATATTATCGCCAAGATCGGATAGGCAAGTAAAGAAGAAATTTTGCTCATAGGACTTTTGATAGGTTGGAGGCTTTTTTAGTTATGAAAGGGACCTTTTGAAGACGGATTGTTTATACCAATCGATGACATTATAAGATTCGAATATATTGATTGTTTAAATTTAAAATTTACTTTTAAATTTAAAATTGAATCTTAAATTTCCCAGAAGAATCAGAGACTTTGCATTGGAGATTTTTCCTACGAAAATATTGCAAAAACTTTTACGTTTATAGGTAAGAGGTGTAGAAAAGCAAGCGGGTTAAGAAAAGTTGTTCGTTATCGCAAAGGTGGTAATTTCAAAGGATTTTATTCTTACGAGGGTGCTATTTATGTTTTGCGAAACAGCAAAACTACGCAACTTGCGTTAAATCTGACACCGGAGTTTTTTGTTTTTAAGGTCTTACTTTCTCAGAAATTTGTTTATACGAAGGCTATTTCTGCTTACAAAACTTACTCAAAAAATCGTTTTCGTCGAAAAAAAAAAATTACAATAAAAACATTTTCATGGAATGTTCTTTTATAACATTCGATGTATATTAAATCAAAAACAATATATTTTTAAACTCCAATTAACCATCAGAAATGGAGCTCCATAGGGACCCACCTTTTATCGATAGTATGAGCAAATAAATTATGAACACCATTGACTCCATAACGAATTTTATGAGGGTCTTCTAAAAACGGTTATTCTGATGCCCTGTGGCACTGATATGCAACTCCAACATATAACATATCCTGCGGTCGAGAAATGTTTGGGTATTAATTCCACAAAACAAGTGTTTAATATTTTATAAATATTTGAGCTCATCAAGAACAGTTTTTCTGTTTTAATCTCAATGAAAGTAAACAAAATCTAGCTAAAGCATTTGATTCCGAAATATTCCGCAGTATTACTCTTTTAAAATTTTTACCAACCCCATAAAAATTGCACACTTTCGAAATATTTAAAATAAAACGTTCGGTTGTTTCTTAAGAAATCCGGACACTTTGGTGGCATACATTTAATGTGTTCAAATACTCTAAGTTGTGAATAGTATATAATCATATGTTTGCCAAATCTCTACCAAGAAGTAAAGAAAATTAACGGCAGAACATGCATTATTCTCCTCTGCAGTAATTTTAGTTTTTATACATTGATTAAAAAAAACACCAATATTATCAGCGCAAACATCGAATTGTAGAGTTGTTTGTCATGTAAGCTTAAACTGTTACCCAATGACTTCATTGCATTACCCAATATCAAAATAAATTTCAATACTTAGAAAATCGGTAATTGTAATAAAAAATACCTATTTTTGAGGTGCTTTGCTTAAAGCGAAAAAAACTGCCTTAGACTTGGTTCAAACCTATCAGAAAAGAACTGTCTAGTAAGCAATAAAGTACTTTTTTTGCAAAATATAAAGGCACTCGTTGTACAAAAATTTTTTTGTTAAAACATATTAAACACAAACAATAAGTCTTCTTGCAATTTTCCTGCAGTTAAAATCGAATTTTTGCAAGCTGTCGAATAATGAACTCTACAAAATTACTTTTGCTACAACAACAAGAGCGAAAGTGGACAGAAAAATCATTTGAGAACGCAGTATGAATATTGAATTACAAAATCCATAACAAAATTTCAGTTTATATCAAACCGTTTTATGACAATTTAGTTGAAAACTTATACTTCGTCACGTTGCATATATGTGACAGTGGGCTTTAATGGGTTAATTTACCATAAACTTCGATGTGTAACATATTTAAGATAGAATAATTATTTATTATACATTATAAGAAATTATTTGATCTCACCCCTCAAATTATTTTGAAGCTTTTGCTTCATTATATAAATACCTTAAATATCCATTAGAACCAATGTCGCCAGTTTAGACTTTTTAAGGTTAAATCTACCCCCTTTATTTTGCTTTTAGCCTCAAAATTTTCGTTTTAGCTTCTAGCTTTTTTTTCTAGCCTTTTTAAATCTACAAAGTTAAAATTTTAGTATTTCCACAAAGAAAAAAATTCTTACATCCTTTTATTAATTTTATTTTTACAGAATCATCTACTAAAGTATATTTGTGTATGTATATTGAACAAAACTTTTCGCCTGCGGTTCTTCATTCTACAAACTTAATTTATTGACTTACTTAATAAATTGTTATAATTATTTTTTAATAAACTTTAGAAACCATTTATGAATATAAATAAAAAAAAATTATTAAACATATTAATTACAATTCAAAAATAACGAAAAATCACTTCAAAACATTAGGTCAATTTTCATATGATATATATTCCAAATTTGTATAAGAATTTAAAACTAATGAGAAAAAAAAATAATAATAAAAAATAAAAAATAAGTTTTTAAATAAAAAATATATCTGCTTTTTTCTGGCCTTATTTTTTTGGGCACTTAGTCTTTTCTGACGTTTTATAAAGTCCAATTTAGACCTTTCTTTCTCACCTCCCGGCAACACTGGTTAAAATGACTCTTATAATTTTACTGTTCTATTTTTTATTAAATATAAAAAATGTAAAACAACTATAAAACTGATTATAAATTAGAAACAATGTTGCCAGAAGATGAGAAAAAAGTATAAATTGATCTTAAAGAAAGGTCAAAAAGGACTAAATGCCCCAAGAAATAAGGCCAGAAAAAATTTAACATTTTTTTAACTTTTTTTTTTTTAATTTAGAGCTTTATTATCGTTCTCATTAGTTCTTGATATTTGCTAAAGAAATTGCAATAAATGTATAAACCACATCCCGGAAAACGCCTCAGTGAAAAATCATCCAAAAATTTGGGTTATATTTCGTAGGAAAAATTATCCAATGTTTTAATTGATTTTTTGTAATTTTTGTACTACAATTCCGGTTTGATTAAGTATTTCCAAATTCTTGGTTGAATTTTTTGCATTTGTAAGATTTCTTTTTTAAGTACTATCATAAATAAGTAGTTTCTATGGTTGATGAAGTATACTAATCGACTTCTTAACTACATAAAATTAGTTAAGGGACTTTTAATTTAGAGACTGAAGCGCGCAGGAGAAATATTTTATTAAATATAAATAGTCTCGATTTTTTATGCGAATAAATACAAAAGTGCTTAAATAGATGATTATGTAAAAATAAAACAAGTTGGAGTTCTATATTCGGCTGTGCTGAATCCTAGCCCTAAACCCAGTTGAAATGTTATATAAAAAATGCATCTATCAGACATGACCAAATTGCGGCTCGCAATTTGGTCATGTTAAGATGATTTATTAAAATCATCTTAATCGAAAATGTGTACAAGTGGGATAATTCCCGTAATTGTATACAGTTTTATACAGCAAGTATGAGCGTTAAAATGTCGAAATGCGTGTTGTTTTTGTCGACAACAACATCAACGTCTCGTAGCACCGCCTTCACCACACCACGCTGAATATAAACAAAAGCAGCTGATAAAAACAGACAACAAATACAGTAGAATGAAAGAATATAAATTGTATTGTTAGGGTAATCACTAAACTAAAAGGAAAACAAAATAATTCCTATTAACAAATTTTGAAATAAGAGAAGATCATCATCGTCACTGGTTTCTAAAATAACATATTGAAAAGATTGTATTGCTATTTTCCGATTGAAAGGTTATATTTGTTGTTTTTGTTTTAAGTTACATCTACAATTATAAGTTTCTGTGTAATAATAGTGAAATTCATTTTGATCATTTCAAGGTAATTATTATTAATTAATAGAATAAATTAAGAATTCTTTTCTAGATTAATTGAAATGTTAAATATGTCGCCAGAACAAAAAAAAAAGGAGATATGAAGAAGAACATCGTAACTTCAAGCAAGAATGGTAAAAATCATTTGCATTCGTCGATAAAGGTTTTCCCTTTGTGTCTTATCTGTAATCAGTCACATGCTCATTATAAAGCCAGTAATTTAAAACGTTACCATGAGAAAACACATAGTAAATTTTTGGCTAATTATCCGTTAAATACCAACATCCGAACAAACAAAATAAAATTTTTAAAGTCTGGATTAAATAGAAAGCAAACATTTTTATTATCTTTTAGTAAAGAAGTCGATAATACTACAGAAGCTAGTTTTATGATCGCTTGGAACATCGCCCGTGCTAAACGACCTTACACTGAGGGAGAATTTATTAAAAAGAATATGGAGCAGGTAGTTAAAATTCTGGATCCATTAAATATAACACTGCACAGACTACTTATCAATGTTCCAGTATCACGTCATACAACCGAGCGACGTATTACGGAAATCACTAAAAATTGTAAACTGCGACTAGAAGAAGTTGTAAAAAATAGTGTAGCTTTCAGCTTAGGCCTTGATGAATCAACAGATATATAGAACAGTCCACAGTTAGCTGTATTTATCCGATATGTTTCCGCATCTTTAATTGTGAACGAAGAACTACTGGATTTGGGAGCAAAAAATACTACCCGTGGAATTGATATTAAGAGTGCACTTGATAATATTATTGTCAAATACTGATATACATATATGCAACTGAGCAATTTGGTAAGTGTAGCAATAGACGGAGCACCTGCAATGTTAGGAAAAAATGTAGGTCTTATAGGTCTGTTAAAAAACAATTCAAGAATACTAGAATTTTTACCACTTCATTACATTGTTCATCGTGAACATTTAGTTGCTAAATATTTTAAATATGAGAACGTAATGAATACTGTGCTACAAATCGTTAACTATATTCGTACGAATTCAAAAATTCATTGCCAATTCAAGAACTTTCTTGAAAAATTGGACGTTGAAGTTCATTCTCAAAATATAACATTTCACTGCCTAGAGCGATGGTTATCCACCTATAATGTTCTAAGCCGATTTGTTGATTTAATAGAACCTATCAGCAATTTTCTCTAAGAAAGAAAAAAAAATTGTCCTGAGTGGATTAATGATGGTATGTTCTTAACTGATATAATAGAGCATCTGCAATCCCTCAACCTAGCATTACAAGGCAAAGATAAAGTTATTACTGATCCAAAGATGATTTCAAACTGTTCTAAGTTTTATTAAAAAAAATTCAGCTTTTTAAACGCGATTTAAATACAAAAATGTTCAATCACTTTCCTCGACTGAGAATAAGGCTCTCTAAAATTGATAAAAAAAAAGCTGAGTGAATACGATAGTAAATTATGACAATTATTAAAAGAATTTCACTTCCGATTTGATGATTTGAATAATTTAAAGATTTCTCTAAACTTTCTTGTAAATCCATTCGAGATTGACGTAGTTAACGATGAATTATCGATTTGTCATTATGTTTTGAATGAAAGTGCCACAGGAGAAATGGAATTATTAGAACTTAAAGAGGATCACAGTCTTAAAATATATCACAAATCAACACAATCTGCAAATCTAGTATCATCATAAAAATACCCCAATTTAAAGAAATCTGCTAGAAGATTACTGTCCATATTCGGCACTTTTTTCAATAATGAAGTTTGTAAAATCAACCACCCCTATCAAATATATTTAAAAGCTAATGAAATAACAATAATATCATTAAAGAAGTATAATACCACTATAAAACATTTATTGAGCGATTAGATTGATTTAAAAATTTGAAGTTCATGAAAAACATTTGTAACTTTTCTATATAAAAACTCAGTCTGAAGCTTATATAGAGGCTTCAAAAATACAAAAAATGCGTTATGGCCCATATTTTAGATACTAATAGAGCGATTGAATTTATTTCTTCAGAATAAACATTTTGAAAAATTCTGAAGTCTCTAGCTTATAGAGGGGCTTAAAAATTTGAAAAGAACCAAATATAATACTGGTTATTGTTGTTGTTTTAGTTTTTCACTGTCCATAAAAACAACTATATAGAAAGCAGCCATTGAATAAATAAAACAAAAATGATTTTTTAATAAAATAAAAAAAAAAATAAAAATATTTATTGCAAATCTATCTATATAAAAGTATATAGAGGCTTCAAAAAGTTTAAAAATGCGTTTTGGCCGATATTTTGGATACTAATCGACCGAACGAGTTAATTTCTTTAGCACAAGAATTCCAAAAAAAAAAAAAATCCAAATGTTTTATAAAAAACATAGTCTCAGGTTTATATAGGAGCTTAAAAATGTCGAAAACAGATACGTTTTTAGAGGTCTTTACGTTTTTTGGCGATATCTTGGTCATGAATGGATGGATTTTGTTGACTAAGGATTATTCCCTATAATTTGTTGTATAAAACATATATATCAGATAACTGGGCCTTCCTAAAAAGTGATTATGTCGACTTCCCTATCAATAAGGATCCAGGATATAAATACTTTTTGTGGTCCTGGATGAATATTGTAAAAACTTCAAACAGAATGACAAACATATATATACCCTTTCCATCTGTGGTGAAGGGTATAGGAATTAGTAATAGCAAATAAGAAGCTATTTTCTTGGTTGTTAAAATGCTAAAATTTCTACCATTTCAAGGCAAATTTAAGAATCAAAATAGCTAGAAAAAAATCTGGATGCTAGAATTAAATTTTGATGTCAAAAGCAAAATAAAAAGGCTTTAAAAGGGCTGATATGGTAACACTGTTGAAAAATAAATGTTAAAGCATCTGCTTCTTATATGATCGCAAAACCCTAATTAACCATTGATGCATTTTCGCAACACCCGATATCTTGGAAACTTAAATAGCTAGGAACCCAATTCTTTCTATTATATCATAACAGTTACTAAGATAGGCGCCACACTAAATTTTATTAATTTATCTTAACAGGATCAGGTAGAGGTTGCAGAAAGGTTAAAACAATACAAATTTTTTTGAAATATTAATAAAACCATAACAAACAATTTATTTCTCAATTTAATTTCTAAAAGCAAAATCAATATTCACTCAATATACTTTGTGGTATTACCTAAGTATTGGAACTCATACACATATAGACAAATCTTTTTATTTATATTGTAAAATCTTAAACATCAATATTTATAAAACCTGCTGATGTGGGTACATGTGTATGTGTCAATTTTATGGAATTAAATTTCCATAGTTTTATTTGATTTTTGGACTATTATTTTAAAACAATTATAAACTTTTATACGACAAAATATTTACATTTAAATGATATTTGTTTTAAGATATTTTAGCATATGCTATTACATATATATGAATATATGTATATATAATAAAATTTTTTTATATTTCAAATTCATAAAATAATATTTATTTTAACAAAAATACACAAATAAAAAGAAAAAGAATTAAAATATTAAAAACTCATAAAATAATAATATTTTGAACAAAACCATTTAGATTAAACCATCAGCAAATAAATGAAATATGTACATTTTTAAGGCCTCTAAAAGATTAAGAAAATTATAAATTTGTTTACAAATTTCAAGAAATAAAAATAAAGCACACAAGCAACAATAAAACAAATTGATTTGTAGCGACAAAATATAATAAAGATCTAACTAAATACAAGAATAAATGAATCTGTCGACACAAAATAAAAAAAAAAAAAAAAAAAAATATTTTTGCTGAAAATCAAATTAAGCACGTATTTGAACTTTTATTCACATTCAAGCTGTTATTTATTTTGGTTGCTGCTGTTTAGAAATCTTATTTAAATCATGGCCTTAACAATATTTGTTTAACCATAAGAACACTTTTTTTTTTCTTTTTACTTCTCCTCCTACTAGTTTCTTTTTTTTTTATATATTTTTGATTTTGGCAAATGACACTAATATAATGTGTAACCATTAACCCATGTCAAACTAAATTCTAGTCCAAATTGTCACAGTCAACAATCATTTATTGTATCTTTTTTTTCTGTCATTTGCTCCATTAAAATATTTTTTTCACAAAAGGTTTATGCGGGTATAATTTTTAAGTAAGATTTTTTTTTTTTTTTCGTTAACGCCAAATTCAAAAACGTGATAGTTTTTTATTATAGATTAGAATTTAAATATGAAAATGATAGTAAAAGATTTTATATATAGTTTTAATGTCTATGGCTGTAGTAAAATAAACATAAAATAAAATGCAATGAATTTTTTGACTAAAGTGTTTTTTATTTAAAGCGTTTGAATTTCTAAATATAAATGAAAATTTCCAAAAGAGAAAATTCAATATTTCCTAAAAATGTGAAATTTCAGTGTATTAAACTTATTATATAGATGTATAGATATATCTGACTGATCCAAGATTACCCTTCCCAAATGCAAAAATGTGGAGGTATGAGATTTACTTCGTTTCCCACCGTAAACAACCACTGGAATTTTTATAAACTTGAGCATTAAAATCTGTTAACAATAAAACAATAATTTGACGTTTTATTTTATTTATATATACATAATCTTACAGATTACATAAATCAATTATAAAAAAATAATTAAAATTATCTTTATTTACATAAAACTTAAAACAGGAGAAATGCTACACTGCTGCATTATAAACGCATTTAGACAAAAACAATTTTGTTGCAATAATTCTCGATATAATAGTAATTTTTTTGTGTAAGAAATATCTGTTTCTTGCTTTTGTTGTTTTCTTTAATTAAGTTTCGGCTGTGAAAATTTTTGTGTTGCGATTTTATAAACTTTTTCAATTAAAAACACTATCTATAATTGCCTTTTCTGGTTATTTTATTTAAGATAAGTATTCCACATATATATCTTAATTAGAGAATATTGAAGTTCATTGAATTGGATTCGCAATTAAGTCTTAATTAAATTTGTTTTATTTATTATTTTGAATAATATAAATAATAAATATATACTTTAAGACTTATTTTTGCATTTGTTTTTATATGTTCATTGACATACATTTGGTATAGTTCTATTTGTCAAATAAAACAATCTGTCAGATAAAACATCTCCGTTTTATATTTTCCCTAATATTACCACTCCGTTTTCCATTATTAAGATCAATATTATAATTAGTGTCCTTGATAATTATCTGCTGTGTTGCCATTTAATTAAATATTACTGGTTTTAATCCTAGATAATATTTGTATTGGTGTGTGTCCTTAATAAAGTTTGAGATGGAATGTATGAATAAAAACTGCAGTATTTCCGGGGAAGAACGTATGGTTTCCTGTTGGTTGTGTTTGGGAAATTACCACTTAAAATGTAGTGGCCTCAAAGCTCGTGATGCTGATGCATTATCTAACAATGCCAAAAACTTACAGTGGACTTGTCCAAATTGCAGAGTAATTGGCATTGAATTTTACAATTTTTTCAAAAGCTATAAAGCAGAGTTCGATGGAATTAAAAAATACTTTTCTTCTCTACAAGCAAAGCTAACTAAATATGGTGAACTTTTTTCTAAATTCAAAAATTTAGATAGTTTTGCTGCTTCTCCGAGACCAAAACGTAAAATAACTGCTAAGTCATCATCAACACCTCCTTGTATTCCTAAAAATACAGGGGTTATTACTACTAATAATTATTCTATTCCTTTACCAACCGCAAATACAAGTAGTTGTCCTGCTGCTGTTGTAACTCCTAATACAAATAATTTTATTCCGCCTCATCATACTTCAAATGCTTCCAATTATAATATAATTCCGTCAGAGTCGACTTCAGTTACTCCTACGGTATCTAATTCGTCGATCTTGCCCATGATTCCAAATTTTATTAACTCCCTCATCGTCAAACATCCCAACTAATTTAAATGTGGTCAACAATCCTCTTGTAAATCCGTTTACAACAGTAACTCCAAAGCCTCTAAAAATTATTGCTCCAAGTAGATACAACAAAAAATGATGTTGAATTCTATACTAAAACGAACCTTGGCATCGAAGATTATAATAATGTCCAAATTTACAAGATAAATGCGCGCAATAGAGCTTCATTTAAAATAATTGTCCCAGAAAGTATTTTTGATCGTCTCGTTAATCCACAATTTTGGCCAAAAAATACAATTGTTCGACAATTTATTTATCGTGATGATAACAACGTAATTCTTCCCAGGGCTTCTGATCAAATCCAAAAAACTAATTGAATTAAATAATCCGTTAAATATTAATATTTGCCCAAAAAATGATTACAACTTCTCAGCTATCCCCATCGCATACCAAAATGTTAGAGGTATGAACACAAAGTTAAAATCCCTTTATTTAGAGAGTTTTAATATTGAGCATAATATCATTGTACTCACTGAAACGTGGCTCCGAAATAAATCTGATAAAGAAATTCATAATTCTGAAATAATGTGTAGTAAATTTCAAATCTATAGACGTGATAGAGTGGGCAAAGAATGTGGGGGAGTTTTGATTTCTGTCTCAACTCTTTTTCCTTCAGAAGAAATATTTTTTAACAATGATCAAAATATTGAATTTATCGCCGCATGTGTTAAAGCCAAATTTAGAACAATTTTTATAACTTGCTCTTATATTCCTCCTGGGTCAAACATTCAAATTTATGAACAACATGCAAACGCGATAAAATTTGTAGCTAATCAATCCAAACCTGGAGACTTCGTAATTGTTCTTGGTGACTTTAATATTCCAAATATTAAATGGTGCGAAACTCCTGATTCATGCTTTTTAAGTCCATCAATAAGATCGGAAACATCTATTGAATTACTGGATGCTATTGCTGATATAGGACTATTCCAAATAAACAACATAGCAAACAAGCTTGGCAAATTACTTGATCTTGTATTTGTTGATCAACCTGAAGAATTTAATATTCTCCGCATTAATCCATTATTAACACCTGAAGGTGCGTATCACCCCACTCTTGAAATAAGCATATACGTTGAAACAAAAATATCATTACAATCCAATGTAAATAATGAAATGGTTTCTGATTTTAGTAAAGCTGATTATTTCAAATTAAATCACCTACTTTATTCTGAAAACTGGTTTGAATATATTCCTTACAACAAAGTATGCCCTCGTAATATTGAAATCATTTTGAATAAATTCTATGATGGCTTATTTAAATGTTTTAAGAAATCAATACCAATGACGAGAAAAAAAATTACACATGGACCGCCTTGGACTACAAAGCAGCTCAATGGCTTAAAAAATTTGAAAAACAAACATTATAGAAAATACAAAAAATCCGGTTTACCTATTGATTATATGAGGTACTCCATATCAAGATCAGTTTACAATTCGGAAAATATCAAATGTTACAATAATTATCTTTTTAGGGTGAAAAGAAACTTTAAAAATAATCCAAAATATTTTTACCAGTTCGTAAATTCTAAGCGTCGAGTCTCTGAATATCCGTCCATGATGAAATTTGGAGATAAAGAATCTTCAAACGATGCAGATATTTGCGATATGTTTGCTGCTTTCTTCTCATCCGCCTATTTTGATAAAGATTCACATGAACTTTCCAATTATCCATATCCAATTCCAGCTGCAACCCTTATAAATTGTCCAACATTAGATAAATCGATGGTACTGAGAGCTGTACAGAATCTAAAATATTCTGATAAATGTGGACCTGATGGTGTTCCAAGCTGTGTTCTTATAAAATGTTTACATTCTCTTATATCTCCAATAACATACTTATTCAACATATCAATATTTAGTGGTTACTTTCCTGAAGTTTGGAGGAAATCTTATATTATACCTTTGTTTAAATCCGGTAGCAGATCCAACATTTCCAATTATAGAGGTATTGCAAAATTAAGTGTTATTCCAAGCATGAATTTAAAAAAGGATGTTCCATTACTACTAACCTTTTGGAGTTCACAACCTCAGTTATAACCGCATTTGATTCCGGTTTACAGACAGACGCAATATACACATATTTCAGTAAAGCCTTCGATAAAGTAAATCACGATCTCCTACTGTTCAAATTGGATAAACTCGGATTTTCTTCTGTTTTCCTTAAATGGATTTCCACATATCTTAAAAATAGATGCCAATGTGTATTATTCAGAGAATGTACATCAAAATCCATTCTTGTTTTATCTGGTGTTCCACAAGGTAGTCATCTCGGCCCCTTATTATTCCTAATATTTATAAATGATTTACCAGCTTGCATTAAGAATTCTAGAATATTAATGTATGCTGATGATGTAAAGCTGTTCCATAGCTTTAACTATTCCTATCAATGTTCCTTACTCCAATCAGATCTTGACAATCTTTATGATTGGTGTATGATGAATCTAATGGGTCTGAATTTAAAAAAGTGTAAACACATGATGTTCTATAGAAGAAGTCCAGTACTCTGTAGATACACAATAAATGAATATCAACTTGATCTAGTCGAAGAATTTCTTGATCTGAGTGTGTTACTTGATTGTAAACTATCGTTTAACTCCTACGTTTCGCAAATCGTTAATAAGGCAAAAGGAATTCTAGGTTTCCTCAAGCGCTGGGGAAGAGAGTTTAATGATCCTTACGTTTCCAAGCAATTATTTATATCTCTTGTAAGACCAATCCTGGAATATGCTTCCGTGGTCTGGGATCCTCAATACGAAGTCCATATAAAGAAAATTGAATCGGTCCAGAAACAATTTCTCTTATTTTTTCTTCGTAATCTTCCATGGAATCCTAATATTAATTTACCATCATATGAAAGTCGATAACAGCTTATTGATCTCCCTACTCTTGAAAGTAGGAGAAAATATATGAATATTTCATTTGTAATTAATTTAGTAAACGGTTCAATTAATTTTGAGTTCCTGCTTCGTAAGAACGAATTCGTAATCCCAAATCGTCCAACTAGAAATTATACTCCTTTAAAAATAAAATATTTTCAAACCAATTATGCCAAATTTGATCCCATGAGACGTATATGTAATCAATTCAACAGTTTCTATCCATATATTGATTTCTCATTAAATCCAATCCGCATTAAGAGGAATATTTTTAACTTAGTTAAATAATAAGTTTTTGTTATTGAATGATTATGAAAATATTTTATTTTTAATAGCTTTAAGAATAATATATATGCTAACCTGTAAGAAATTGTAATTTCATTGGCTATTAAATAAATAAATAATAATAAATAAATAATAAATAAAATAAATAAATTTGTCTAAAAAGTTATTGAAAAAAATAAAATAAAAAATAAAAATAAAAATTTTTAACAGTTTTATTGTTTGTTTCACCTAAGATAAGTTCTTGATGACAACATCTTTGTTTACTGGAAATATTTTTGTTTTAATTGGGAAATTTTATCCGCTTAAAAGATACCCTAAGGAACTTTTCTTATAGATCAGGAACAAATTCAAATTAAATTTTTTCGTGATGAAGGCTATTCTAACAGAGAAATTGGATGACAAATTAATCGATCGGAAGGAGTTATTCGAAGCATTCTTAAGAAAGGACAGAAATACAGAGTCAACAAAAGGTAATAAAAAATTAACAAAAGGGCAAGTTAATAAAATAAAAGAAGAAGCTCCCCACAAAAAATAAAATGTTACACAAATAAAAAAAAACTAGACCTTCCTGTCACTGTTAAACGTGTTGCATACATTTTGCGAACAGATGGTAACATAAAAATGAAGAAACCAAAATGTAAACCAACGTTAAAACAGCATCGTAAGTAAAATCGTTTAAAATTTGCCGCAAATACACGCAATGGACAGATAAGTGGAATAAAGTAATCTTTTCTGATGAAAAGAAATTCAATTTGAACGGTCCCGATACATATTTTTACTATTGGAATAATTTGAGTTCGAACGTAATTCGTATGTCGAAATGCAATTTCGGTGGAGGTAGTGTTATGATTTGGGCTGCCTTTCAAAAATATGTTTTGTTTCAACTAAAATGAACAGTGCAATTTATAATGATCTGCTGGAAAATGCTCTTCTCTCATTTATGGATAAAAAAATAGATGAAAATTGCATATTCCAACAAGATAATGCCGCAATCCATGTCTCGAACCAATCTAAATCGTGGTTTAATGAATATAGTATTCCGCTATTAGACTGGCCGGCTAGTAGTACGGATTTAAATCCAATGGAGAAAAAATAATGTACCCACGTACATGGCCCGTAAACTTTACACAAGAAATGCGCAAAGTTGAAATGTTATGACAATAACGGAGGGAAAACTAAAAATTAAGTAAGCCTTTGAAGAAATTGACTGTGATTTTCTTAAAAAAATTAATCGAATCAATGCCAGACCGAATTTTTGAAGTTATCAAAAACAAAGATTCATCAACACATTATTAATAATGCTAAATTATTAGTAACGCTAAATTGGTTAATTAGTTCAAATGCGTATATAGGAAAATGCCATAAAAATGGCATTATAATACTAAAATTACAATGAAAAAAAATTAATTAATGTATACTTTAAGTTTTTTGTTATTAATTTTTTAAGTGAAGTCAATAAACAGTTTTTGGTAAGTGGATTAAAAAAATTGATGTGCGTTTATAGGAATATGCACCAGTGTATTGCATAATTTTAAACATCTTGCAATTGGTTCATTTATATCATAGTTAGTTCTATGAAAAGTATCATCATGACCAGACAAAATATTATAAACAAACACAATACAAATGTAAAATCTACGTAAATGTAATGTTTGAAGATAAAATAACTTTCTCTTAATATCATAGAAGATAACATTAGGCCATAATAATAATTAATTTTTTTTTTTTTTTTTTTTTTTTTGTAAAATTTTTTTGAATGCGCTCTAAGCGATCATCGAAACCTTTTTATAAAATTGACACCAAATTATTGAGTAATATTCTAAAATGCTGCGGACAAATGAAACATAGAATGATTTAAATGTAAAAGGGTCATTAAATTCTCTTTAACTTTTCCTTATAAAACCAATCATTGCGCAAGTTCTAGAAATGACGTAATCAATATGATGATTAAATGAAAACTTAACGTCAAATAAAACTCCCAAATCCCTAAATTCATCATCTCGCTTTATATCTTTATCATCTACAAATTTAATAAAATATAATATGTTCCAAACGTAGCGAGATTTGAAAGAAACTATACAACACTTAGGAACTTTAATTTTAATATCATTATAGAAGCATCATTAGGACTTCAATTTTCAGCAGTCAATTATATTTTATATATTTAAGAACAATTTGAGGTTATCCGAAAACTATAGGTATTTACTAAATTTAAATATAGACGGTAAATCATTTAAAAATGATCAAAATAATAACGGTCCAAGATGTGCCCCCTGAGGAATACCAATTAAACAAACGTTTTCAAGCAAAATTACCAATAACAACTGATAGTTTTCTATTCGTTAGAAAGTTAAAAAAAAAATATAACAAAATATTGCCAGTTATACCAAATTTATAAAGCTTTTGCAGAAGGAGAGAATGACTAACTAAGTTAAAAGCTTTCGCAAAGTCTTTTTATATAACGTTGCATTGAGATTTACATTCCGTGGAACTGATTATTTCATGAGTTACTAATGACAAATTAGTAAATATAGATCTACCTGGTATAAAAAAAGGAATGAAAAGTTTATGCTTAATAATTTTATCAATTAGTTTCCAAGAACCATTTTGTTAAACGATAGATCTATAGTTAGTAACTTGACTACGATCACCTATTTTAAAAATAGATACTATAGGACAAGATTTTAAATAACTTAAAAATTGGCCATGTTTAATGCAAGAATTGAATAAAATCAAAATTGGAGCCACAATATGCTTAGTACAATTTTTAGAAAATATAGACGGATAGTTTCCAACTGATGACTTAGTATCATCACTTAAGGAATTTATAACATTAACTATATCTTCTACTTAAATAATGAAATTATGCAAATTATCAGAACTACAAATATAGTTGTTAATGTTAAAATTATCAGAATTCGGTTTAGTAAAATTGCTTTGAAAGTAATCAGCGAACAACTCACA
Organism: Protocalliphora azurea; assembly: GCA_932274085.1. Classification (NCBI taxonomy): domain Eukaryota; kingdom Metazoa; phylum Arthropoda; class Insecta; order Diptera; family Calliphoridae; genus Protocalliphora; species Protocalliphora azurea. The sequence goes on from OW026520.1 coordinate 149,692,116, forward strand.
AGATACCTGAATACCATTAGAGGATAAATCTCCATAAAACATGCGCTTGGTAATATTATTATCTTTCTTGTACTGAATGAAGTGCCAAAAAGCGGAAGAATCATATTTTATTTTCCTTTCCATATTGGATATATACTAGACTGCTCCAAAATTTACCGACTTTTAAATTTTGTCCCTAACTCTCCCTAGAATAGTTCACTGGGTTGTAAAAATATATTGTGTGAAATATTAGTGAAATCGAATATCGTTAACCCGTGCCGTATCGGACCTGAAATTTGTATAGTGCGTTTATGTGGGGAAAGTATGGATTTTTTATAGTTTTTAGAAAAATTTAGCTATTAAATGCTTTTCTTTGTAACAAGCTATTACAAAATCGTAATCGGCACGTAATTATCTAACAAACAAGACATAAAAAAATCGGTTGAAAAAAGTTTTAGCTATAATAAATTCCCCAGACCAAAGTTAATCTTTGTCCAATTTTCTTAAAAATTTCAGAATATATTTCCTGAGATATCGTTTAACTTATTTAAAATGACTTTATAACTATAAATGCTGAAATCCGCCAAATTCAAATCGCAGGTTCGGCTTAGTCACACCTAGTTCTTTTTTAATTTTATTTCCTGTGCTATTGTCTACAGTTTTTAATAGTTTTGCAATTTGTGTAACGAAATTTTTTGAAGTTTGAAATTGAATTTTCGAAATCCAATAAAGGGTTTAAAGGGGGTAAAAGGGGTTTAATTGAAATAGCATTTAATTTAAACAGCTTTTTAAAAAATGAAAGATTTTTTTTGTAAAATTCTTACACAAGTCTAAAACACATTATTGGTCTGGAGAATTCGTAATAACTTAAAAATTTTTTAAGCGATATATTCTTTTTCTGTCATGTTTGATATGTGTCGATTACGACTCTTTAATATTTTGTTGCAAAGTAAATCACTATATAGCAAACTTTTTCTAAAAACTGTGAAAAAAAAACATATTTGCCACATGTACACGTAAAATACAAAATTTATATACGATGCGGCACGATTTCACTAATATTTCACATAATGTATTCTTACAACCCAGTGAACGTTTTTAGGGTACTTACGGTCAAAATTCAAAAGTCGGTAAATTTTAGTGCAGTCTAATATATACTATTTATAAATAAAATTAAAAAAAAATAACTCAAATTTCTGAAGGTCCATATCTTCACCAGATTTTTATTTTTAATTTCTTGTAAGCTTTATTCTTCCTATTCTTCAGCTGGTACAAACTTGAATTGAGCCAAACTGGTTTATTTATAATAAGTCTCAGTTTAAACAAAAAGCTAAAATAAATTAATTAACACAATTAGTTAAATTTAATCGAAAATTTCTTCCAGTTATCTTTTTTTAACTTTTAGATTTTAAAAAATAAAATAAAAAAAATATGTTCTAACACAAACATTTATATTGTTCCATATATTTATTAAAAGGACAACACGAAAATTTCTATGTTAACTTTTAGATCAAATTTTGTGTCAAAACATCTTTTTGAAATGTCACATTTTGGTAATAAATTGGTTAAACGTTTTTAAAATACCATCATAAAAATATTCTTTTGGAATGAGTTTGTAAATGACCTAAATATGCCACATTTATACAGAAATCGAAACAGCAATTTATATCGCGAAGATTGATCCATATTTGACCATATCTGCTATATTTGTTTCACTCTGAAGAATAATGTTCACATATCTCCAATAAATTTAATACCTGGTGATGAAATTTGATACAAATAATTATCAATTGACCAGTCCTGAACTTAATTATACCCAGATTCCTGAACATCTCTCTTATTCCTAACGAGTGACCCTATCAGAATGAAATTGATTTAATTGATTGTTTGTATTTATTGAGCTATCACGTTATAATTTTTATTTTATTAATCAGATCTAGTCGCAGATATCTTTCAATTTTGCTGCATTTTTCGAATCACGGTCCTTAGTATGTAAACTTTTTAAGACCCCAAAAATAAAGTACTAGACACAGAATATCTTTACTTACATATATACATAATGCAAATTTTTCAGTTTCCAGTAGATGAGGCTAAAACAAACTATATAAGCTTTTTATATACAGAATAAAAAGCAGACATTTTTTTCATATAATTTTTTAGCCTTCTATGAATTGTTGTGATATTATAAGCAATCATAATAAAACTGTATACATGGACTTCTTTTAAAATATACCTCGTTTTAATATAGACCTAGCGTGTTAGAAATGATTTTTATTATTTTATAGAGTAAGATTTTAGTTTTTAAAATCAATACATTTTGCAAAATATGTTTATTATTTTAGCAATTATGAACCAAAATCTGAATTTAGGCTATCGATTTTTAATTTTTATTTATTGTACAAATATTGGTATTAAATTCAGGGTGTAGCGTGAAATTTTGGATCATAATAGCGAGTATTTTTATATTGTTGTCGGATTAAATTGTCACACGAAATTTAGGTCTTGCCGATTGTCCGAAAATTATAAAAGTTGACATGTTAATGTTTTTACATATAAACACTTTTTTTATTTAGTCTACCTTAAAATTCCGTGACTGTGCTGGTTTTTTTTTTTTTATTTTAAAGTCATTTCCGTAAAGATACCTTTCGGAAAAGTATAATATCATTTTTCGTGTTTAGGAAAAATTTATTTTAGAGAAAAAGAGCGTAGATAGGTTTTTGCCAAAAAAAATAAAAAAAAAAACACAAAATTTGTAAACCTTTGCAATTTTCAAATTCAAAATTGTTTATTTTTGGGCTCAGAAAAGGTGCCGACATCAAATTTCTTTTATTCTAAAAATAATTTTATTTTTTAATTAACTAGGAAAAAAAATTTAAACAATGTATGAAAATATTAGGCTGTATATTTAAAAAACTGAACCAAGATTTTGCAAAATAAAGTAGTTAAAATTTCAAATACAAATAGCCAAAAAACTGTAAGGGATAAATAACCCTTGCCAGTATGATTTTGATACCGAGAGCTTTAAGAATAAGATCATTGGTTAAAAATTTTCTATAAGCCACAATAGGTACGCGCTTGAGGGGTTTGTAAGGTCCTCCTTGGAAATTTAAAATACTATGCTCTTCTACGGCTATGTGAAATTTTATGAAGATCCAACCAGACGATAAGAAGTTACAGATTTATTTCAAAAAAAAAATCGATTCTGCTCCACTGTTCACTGTTCTGTTACAAATTTCCTAATGACATTTGATATTGCCCTTTAAAAAAAAGTCCTTTTCTTTTAACAATTCCTGCTGTTTTTAAATAAATTTATCAACATAATTTCTCTTCCTAATTTTCCAATATTTATCTTAATTTCAGCTATTTATACGAAATTTGTGATTTTATAACTTTTCTTTTATGAAAGAAAATAAAAGAACATGATAAATTCCTATGTCCTTCATTTCACATTAAAAGCAAAAAATATATATATATATATATATATATATATATATATATATATATATATATATCAGAAAACTCCAATGAAATCCTTCATATACTTCTTTAATATTCATTAAATCCTTTTATCTGTTTTCATGTTATTGAGGTTATAAATCACTGTATTATAAGACATTTACGAGTGTACGAATATGAATGTGTATGGAATGTTTGTTTATTATTTATGATTTCTGCCAATATATTTCATTTATTTTACTTTTTGTTGTTATTGCTATTGCTATCGTTATTGTTTTTGTTTTTCATTTCTTTTGAAGAAAAACATTAAAAGTCATATATTTATGATCGAAGTTTTTTATGTCTCTGTATTTTTTTTTTTTCTTTCTTTCTTTGTATTGTTTGCAACTTGAGTACTTCAGTAAAGGAGAGAGAATGTATGAATGGAAGAAAAAAAACCAAATAAAATGTAAAAAAAAGTTTTAAGAAAAAGTTGGCCAACAAGTGAGTAAGAAATAATAAGACCACTAAACAGGCATTGCATGTGTAATGCAAGTGAAAAAGAAGTTATGCGCTAAAATTTTTAGCTAAAGAGATCCTCAAAAAAAAAAATATATGATATTAAAATATAAAGTTTTAATATAAAATATTACAGAAAATATTTGTTTCTGAATATTGCTTTAAAAATGACCCTTTGTGACCTTATTTACTGCTTCTTGTGGAATTTATATAAAAATCTTTAGAATATAAATTTTTTTATTAAACATAAATAAAATTGCAACATAGTTCACCATCAAAAGTTAATAGTATTTGTGTTGGTCGATGAAAAGATGTTGCATAAAAACTATTTTATTGCAATATTTCATACATGTTGGCATCAAAATGATGCATGATTTAAGCTTCGTATGACTTTCATTATAAGTATAGAGTTCTTTTTGAGTTATTTTAATAGAATTCTTAATTTTAGGGAAATGTAAAAGTTTTTATTGTAATAAAAATAAATAAGTAAATTACACCAAAAATACTAGATTAAATTAAAATTAAATCCTTTTTAAATTTAATAATAATTAATTTATATTTGGGTTCACAACTTATAAACTTGCATTTTTACACCAGTTTTGCAATATTATGTAATATTTTAAGCATTTTAAAAATACCATTTTTTGGAATATAATGGCTTGGTTTTTAGATGTCCAATTTTGACCCTTGAACTTTTGATATAAACAAACATTATAAATATAATATCTTTGTTTTTATTATGAAACTAAACCCAGCGATTTACCATGTATATTTTCGGAAGTTATTAGCAATTAAATTAAATTATACTATTGTGAAGTTTTTAGCTTTTCAAAACGTTATAATTTGCACTAGAAATGTCTCTGAGTCTAAAAATTTTTAGCCTAACAAACACTTCCAATAGCCAATGTCTATAGTGAATCTCATTGAAATCCGAGATTTCGAATCCTCAAATGATAATTTTCTGACTATCTTGATACATGATCACCCAAGAGATAATATTGTTTCTAAGAATTGTGTCTTTTAAACGTATAATAGGGGCAAAAAGCTTTGGACTAGAGTCTAGTACAATCAATATGTCCGAAGTAACACAACATGTGCAGTAGAATTATATATGATGAGATTCATAAGAATGGGTCGATATTGAAATGACATATTTGTGTCAGAGGCATTAGCGAGATATAAAATCTTCATACAACTACAACTGCATTAAAACTTACAAGAAAAAATATATACAAGTAAAATCGAATGATTTTATTTGTCACCTCCCCATTGAGGGAAATAACAAAATAGGAGCTAATTACAAATGTATTTTTAAAACTTTTTAAATAAGGACTGCGCTCGAAAAATTTAGTGCATACAATTTAGCTTTTAGAAATTAAACCAAAGGGTTGATCTCTTAAAATTTTTTTTGTTAAAGGCTGTAAAATTCGGGTTTTAAATTTAAAAGCAAAATTTTCTTCAAATATTTTTTTTACTATGACCCAACACATTTAAAATGGACAGAGTTCTATACAGTATAGAGGATTGACCCCCTTTGGCCTACAGCAGTACCATTTGTTTTATACCACTCAGTTACTTTTTTGTTGTAATAATGGGAAGAGATATTAAGAAAAAATAAGAATTCGTTGTGTTTTTTAACGATAGAAAGAAATCGTTTCTGACGTCATTCATTTGTGAACATTTCTCTGTTAAAAAATTTATTCTTAAAAATGTCTTGCCAGACTAAAATTTTTTTTTTTTTTTTTTTACAATTTGGATATTTTTACACGACATTTATCTGACACATTTCCCATAACCTCCTTGATATCGAACTCATGACCAGCACATAGTAAAAAGTCCACCAGAACGTACTTTTTATCATCCATTAGTTCATATTATTTTGTCTGCGTTTATACTGTCTGTAAATCAACAGGAGTTTTTTCGGTTTTCGTTAAATCTTTGTATTTTTTATGACTCAAGAAACTGTATTTCCCAACTAACCTTCGAATTATGTATTTGAACGAATTCTGTTAAATTTTCTTTTTAAGAAAAAGTAATTATTCTATTACAGCAACAAAAAAATTACTGAGAATAATAATAATTGTGTTGACACTAACATTTGCATGGAATTTTTGCACTTCAGGGTGACTAAAAGAAGTGAGCCGTGCCAAACAAGAACCTGGATATGACTAATATGACACACTAGCATAACTCTAAAAATCTTAGTCGAATTTGGAAAAATAAGACTCTAGTAGATGCCGATTATCTTCAGATTACCTTTTTATTTACACAATAGTTTCGCAGTTATTCGGAAATTAGTGACGAAACAAATCAATTTTTCAATGAAAATTGCAAAAATTTCGCTCCTTAAAAGTTAAAAAATTAAAAGTGACAGGATTATATTTTATATCATAAAACTAGATATGGAAGAAAATAAAAATTTGTGATAGTTTATTTTCTATTGCGGTTCAAAATTTATTTTTTTTCAGAATTTTTTTTTAATACATTAAATTTTAATCCATATATATTCGGACTTTGATTTAAACCAACTTTAGCTCTAACTGATGCTTAGTAAATCTAGTTTCTATTTATTTTTGAAAAGATGATATTTTTCAATTGAAAAGAATAATGAAATTAATAATTATCCTTGTGTCAAGAATATTAACAAATTATGTCCCTCTTTTTTGTAATTTATGATTAAAATATTCCGTAAATAGGAAAAAGAAAAAAAAATTAATTAAATTATCAAAATGATTAAATTTGCACTTCTCAAAAGTTACTATATCAATTATATACACTTTGCTTATTAAAAATATATATATATATATATATATATATATATATATATATATATATATATTTTATATATGTTTATGAAAAAAAATGTTTGAAAAAATATTAACTTTAAACAACGTGTTAATTGAATGAATGAAAATGTTAAATGACAAAAATATCTGTATTTTAATTACATCAATCAAGTGGATGATTGAATGAATCAAAATGTTAATTGAAAAATATTTGTTCATTTTTACTGAGTTTGTGTTTTTTTTTTTTCAATTTGAATCATCCATTCGCAATGGATTCAAGATATTTTTGGTATTCAAAATCTTTCATTGGACTAATTAGAGATGCAGGCACCGGCAGACGCCGCGATATGCGGTATATCTAGACAAAAGATAAATAAAATTTTACATGAAAAATGTCACTCAATCCATTAAGAGATATAGAAAAAAAATTATATTTGCCTTTTGTTGAACGTCCTGTGCAATTCTCTCCATCAGCAACTAAAATTCTCCTCCATCCATTCGGCTTTAACAATGACGATTGACCTAAGAAGACAGATTTTGTGGTTCAATAGATTTCAAATATAAGTACAATTCTTGAAAGCCACATTGATGTATTAAATATATGTTTTATAGCAGCCGTAGGATGTTCTTTTAAGAAACCTTTTATTTTGTCCCCCTTTCCTCTATTTTAACTCCTAGTATTTGATTGATTTGATTCGTTACAGATAGAATTAATTTCATTATTAATTGATGGTTCGGATCCAAAGATTGAATTATAATTTCTGAACAATAATTCACTTCCTTACACTAATCCATTTTAGGCTTCTTTAAGATTTTCGAAAAATCGAACACAACTAACTTCACTACTTGGTAATGACGTTCGCCATGCAATGCTATAGTATATGTACTGCCGGAAATCTTTCTGCAAATATATTAAGAGATTGATCTAATGTTGGAGTATGAATTTTCAGCTTGGAACGACTCTTGTAGCAAATATTCGATTGATTTATTTTTGCAAATAATTTGTGAAGGCACATCTACATGAGTTGTTGGAGTATGTACAGTCATGGATAACATGAATGCGGTTGCCTTGGTATATGATGATGAGGATTGCCCCTGAATATTTTCTGCATAATTGTTCCAAGTGAATGTCTCCAAAGTCATTGTCGGTTCCAAAAACATAGTGAACCATTTGCTGTTTAATAGGATTGTTACCAAATTCTTCAATAAACACTTGATTAATTCTTTATTTAGGGCAATTAAACTTTTCTGGGCATAAAGAAGGGAGTCTGTCAATGTATGTAGATGCCTTTTGGCTTCGTACTGTTTTTCCTTCAAAGAGAAAGAGATCAAAATCTCTAATAGTAGTGTAGTCGAATGAAGGAGAAAATTCCTCCTTCAAATTACTAAAAGAAGGGATAATAGAGATAAATGAGTCGTGTTCTCTGAAACAACACTCGCCTTCTTTATTTCCGCATCTATGTTTAATTTTTTCTTCTTCGAACTTTCGTTGATCTCCTCGGCTTTCTTTTTCTTCTTCTTCTTCTTAAGAATTACTCCTACCACTCATAAATCGCTTAAAATAACTTACTGCTGATGTGGTAATTTTTCGTTTTCGGACATCACAGGAGATTCGTTGTACAAAACTGCTGGTTCGCGAATTGTCACTTTCCTCGAACTCATTTGGAGAACAATTGAATAAACAAACACTGGTCTCACTTGTACTTTCAGTATCACTATTAGAATATATTTAAATATTATTTTTTCCTGGGCATTTTGATTGCAAATAGTTGACAACTCTGAGAAAATACAACTAAAACGTTTTTTTAGAGCAAGTTGGACTTCTAGTTTTTTTTTTTTTTTTTTTTTTTTTGTGGTACATACCATGATATAAAGAAACAAGGTAACAGAAAATTGTGTCACATATGTATTCCTTTCGCTAACAGCAAATATATCTTAAAAAGTTTATTTAAAATAATATTAATGGGATTTTCAAAAAATATTACAGTAAGAATATTAAACTTTTTTGTTATTATTTAAACTTGGGAATATAGAACGATGAATGCATCATTATAATAATGACTATTAAGTCACTTTAACACCGTATAATGAAGGATAAAGTATTAGATCATAAAAATGTATTTAAATAATTTTCATTATGAACATAAACGCTAAAAGAAAAATTGTGCTTCGTTTATTCTATTTTACTAACTAATTGAAAAATATAATTCATTTAAAATTAAAATAAAACCGATAATAAACAAAATAACTCGGATCTTTTTAAAAAAATATGGTAGAACAATAAAATAATAAAACGCTCAAATATCAGAAGGATATTATGGCGATGAAAAGAGAGAACGGCTTTACCTATATTTCTTTGTGTCATGGTACATGCGCTGCCTGCCACTTGAATAAGGAACCACATTTTTTTAACTTTAATTTAATATGGAGTTCAATTTCGCTAAATTACTTAGAGTTTTGAGGTTATTTCTAAAAATGGTGGCAGTACTCATCATTAATTGAATGCTAAAAGATAATAATTTTTATTTTTATAACCTAAAATGTAAAAATAAATTACAGTTTGCTTAGTTTTAAAATATTCCTTATTCAAGTGACACACGAAATAGTACCATACATGTCTTTAAATAAATGCATAATTTTAGTATAACAAAATATGTATATTTTTTATTTCTTCAGAAACCTAAAGCCAACACTTTGAAATTTGGTTGTGCAAAGAATTATTTTTTTCTGAACTTCAGTTTAGGAGATATACTTAATTAAATTTAAAAAAATGTGATTCCGTATTCAAGTGGCAGGTAGTGTATATACACCAGAAGCAGCGTTACCGTTGAGCATTTTTTAAAAGTTTCCAATGAAGGGTATCTGAAGAAACAAAATCACCAAGAAAGGGGATAAATTAAAAAAAGAGGTCAATTACTTCAATAACTAAAAAACTTCTTCAAATTTGTTTACTTCATAAAAGCAAAAACAAAAAAATATTAAAATTTAAGAAAAAATAATACTTTATTTATAATAAAATGATAAAAATAAAGATTTACTAATAATAGCTAATAGTTAACATAAAATTTTATTAAGTAATTTCCTGTACTTTTGTACGAAATCTCCATTCGGACCAGTCTTACAAATCCCCGTCTAACAAATTTAGGACTGAAAACATAGATTCACAAGTGTTGACCTTAAGTCTGTTAGATAATTTATTTTTCGTTAGTGATAATTTAGAAACAAAAGAGACACTGCTATGATCCAAAATAAGTATTGGTCAAATCTATTTTTTAATTTTCCCAATCCAGTCCAAAAACTTTCGGCATTTGATCTTTTTAATATTTGTTCATAAACTTTATCATTAGCTTTGATCTTCAACAGTTTCAGATCATTTATAAATTCTTCACTATTTAGTTTCTTTGTACATTTTTCATGGCACACTCTTTATATTTACTTAACAAACGTACTCAAGTCGTATGCTTTCATTCAGCTTAAAAATCATTTTACTTATGACTTTCTTTCTGATTTTTTTCATTATATAAATATAAGGAGTTCCACTTCGTTCCCACATTTTTTTTTTTTACTTTTAAGCCAATTAAAGTAAATAAACAAAAAAGCGTTGCCACAAAAATAAAAAGGGAAAACAATTTTAGGAATATTTTTTGTTATGTGTAATTTATATTTTGCAAGTAACAGCTTTTGTTGCATACGTGTTATTGTTAACACTTGAAAAAATGCACATCTGCGTTTTTGCTGAAGTACCTAGTTTTACATCAGTTACTAAGTATTTAAAAATATCCACTTATTAAAAAATTTTAACTAAAAATATCAGTTAAACGAAAGCAAAAAAATTAAATGAAAAATGAAATAGTAACAAACTATTAGATAATGCCATTTAATGGACTAATAAATTTGTTTGTCCCGTATATTGTTTAATAGATATTTGAAAGTACTCTCCGATCAGTTTACAAATAACAGATATATAAGAGTTTATTTAACGAAATTTTGAATATTTATGTCTCTTAAACTAAAATTTACTTGGTTAAAAGTTAAATGGTTAAAATAAAGCACTAATCTTAAAACAAAAAGTTCTATTAAAACTAAGAAAATGTATCAAGATCGAACATGTACATATAATTTTGATTATTTTTAATAATATTCTCAATGTACCTGAACATAAAAAGTAAACAAAAAATCGAATTTTTTAAATTTTTTACGCTATCACGGTTCAAAATTGTAAAATGACTTAAACGTCTGATGGCTATTATGGCGACAAAATGAGAGAGCAGTGCTGCCTTGTTATTTTTATATCAAGGATTTTTCTAAATCAATGACTCATTAGTAAATTGGCCGTAAAATATTTCACCAACATATGTGTGTGAATAGTAAGGGTCTTATTAGAAGCTACTTGACCTTCCTCCTGGTATCAAAAAGGAGAACTAATCTGTCACAAAAAAGTAAAAAATAAAATATAGTTAATAAAAAATAAAAAAAAAACACATTTTAAATACAGTATATCAAGATATTGTTTGTACAATTAATAAGAAATTATTATTTCAACTTTGTTTTAAAATATTCCCAATTTTTTTATAACATTGCAATTTTTTCTTTTTTGTTATATTTTGTTTTATTTATATTTCTTTAATATGTTAAAAAAAAAAAAAAAAACATTATGATTGTAGCTACGAAAGTACAATGACAAAACCTACACATACCCTTTAATCTACCAGTCAAGAAATTTCATCAGCATTCGTGCCTTATCCATTTTGGTTTCGTTGAAATCTAAACTTGGCGCCCGCCTTGCACTGGATGCAATTTTACTCAATAAGCAGCGTTTAGAGCAAGTAAAAGAGAGATTAAACCTAGCGTCGTAAACGCTGTTATAGATGTGATCCATAAACAAGTCTGCAATCCTAAACTGCTTTTTTGCCTCTGTTCGGCAGTACCAAAGCAGATTTTGTGGTCTATAATTAGACACAAGCAGAATGGAATACACTTTTTTAGTGCCGCTACACACTTCATCAGCATTCGTGGTGTTTATCCATTTTGGTTTCGTTGAAACCTAAACAAGTGTAATGCTTATAATCTCGTAATACCAGAATATGCATTCTGGTGTGAAATATATGTATTAAAGAGATTCAAGTGTAGTACTGAATGTATACTTGAAACAAATATAACAAATAAATACTTGTGAATATTGGTATAAATGAGAAAATGAGTATAACTGATGTTTTAGGATTTTGTTTTTACACACTCACTATACCCATAAAAACTGCTACAGTTATTTTTGGTTTTGCATTGAGGGAGAAATTTATTTGTTTTTTTTTCATGACTTTTTTTCCCAAATTTTTTCATAAAAAATAAAATTTTTTTCATAGATATTATTACATTGTTCTTAATGAAAATATTAGGAATTTTGCAAAAATGTTGCTGAATCTTTGATTTAGTTTTATTAAATTTGTTTGCAAATGGTACATGAAAATAATTATACATGAAAATATTAACAACAAAAGCCTTAAAGTGCTAAAACTCCAAGGAAAATCTGTAATAAAAATGTTTAGATATTTGCATTATTTTGCTCGGATTATGCAACAAATCATTTGGATAAAAAGCACTTTTGTTTTGTTGCCATGTATGAAGCTCGCTAAAAACTTAAAATTTTCCAAAGAAAATTTCAAACATTTTTTTCTGCAAATTGAAAATATAAATAAAAATTTAAAAAATTTTTTAAATTTTCTTGATACTTGATTCATTTAAAAAAATATAAAAAAAAGTTTTAATGCTTAAGAAATTATGCTTAAATATTACGAACTGAAATCAATGAAAGCAAATTTTATATTTATGAACAAACTTTTTCTGTGTATATACTAATGACTAAATTTCTATTTTCTTTTTTTTTTTTTTTAACTTAAAAGACTGAATTATTTTGTTAACTAAAAAATTTTGTTTATTTAAATCAATAAAAAAAATCTTACTACATAAAAAATATGTTTAATATTATTTTACGTACGTAATAATACGTTTAATAACATACAATAAGTACTAATAGTAAAAGCTTCTATATCCACTTTATCTGTTTCAGCGAATAATAGTAAAACAAATATGTTACTCTCCGCTCTTTATTTATTCACACCTAGTCTACTAAAGAAAAGAACAATAACAACTAATAACAAAAATACAAAAATACTCATCAATAAGCATTTAACTGGTAGACAAAGAAATAGATGTAGTTAAAGTGTAACTGTGCGAGGGTTTAATATGTATATCACCACTGATTCATAAATTATATATTAAGTATATCAAGTGAAGGAACTGCAAAGGATAAACCCTTGTAGGGTTTATTTAAACCCCAAACTGGAAAAAGTGTGTAAAAAAAGTGCATAAAAATATTCCCTATTTAGGCAAATACATAAAAGCGTATTAATTCGCTTCAAAAGCCTTTGCTTGAAAGATAATGTTAAATACGGACACATACAAACGTATACATTTAGTTCAAAGTAGTTAGAAATTCGGTATTTTTATAAAATAGTATAGATGTGCAACATCTATACTCTCTTTTAAGGCTCTTTTAAGAAAAAGTGGCAATAAAACTGAGTCAAAATTTAAGTTATGTTGAAATAATGACTCTAAGCACATAGGGACAAAGATTTATAAAGTTTAATTGCAAAAAGTATTGAATATAACAGCATTGAGTCCACACTTGAATCCCATATTAAATTTGTGTCCATATGTGAAGAAGAAAGTGTCTAAGAGGTATTAAAATATCATAATGAACTAAAAATCGCAATATTGATGGAATATATAAAATTGTTGAAAAAGAATGTCCAAGTAGTTATATATGCCACCTATTGTCATATAAAATTTTAGATCACGAAATTTTGTAATTTTCTTTATCCGTTTTATGAATGTAAAAGAAAGTTTTTGACAAGAAAATGTTTGTGTTTGTTTATATTTTGCTCTGGTTTTAATACTTTAAACCTTTATACGTTATTTTTCTTTGTGCTATATATTAATAAATATATTAGTTAACTTACTCGTCTTAAAAAATGTTAAATTATCTGAAAATTATATACTATTTTTAAAGCCAATCTATGAAAAAATCTTTTTTATTTCAATGTAAAAACTATTTCTTGTTACACTGTATATACAGTTTTAAACTCATCAACACATTTACATTTTAAAATCTATGCACGTGTTTATATATTAACATGATTTGAAATTTATTTGGTTCATTTTTCACACTTTTAAAAACACACAAAAAAATTCAAAATACCTATAAAGTTAATACGAATATAAATATGTATGTGTTAACACAAAAATTCTTAGGGCATTTTGCCAATAAAACCATACACCATACAAAAAAGTCCTTTTAACACATACATTAACATTCATACAAAAACAATTTAAATTCAATGTTTAGCATTAGTTTTCATAGAACATTTTCGATTTAATAAAAATCTTAAATAAAAATCTGTTTCACTTGAAAAAAATAAAATACAAGAAGTAGAAATGGAAATGGAATCCAAACGTAACAAAACATAAAATTCAAATCTTGAACACTTCTGTAACTGACAGTTTGTTAAGTGTATGGCACTAGTACATTTCTTATTTTTTTTTTCTGCTTCTGCTTACTCACCAATAGCTTACGCCTTAACATTTACACAACTTGCCACTTTAATTTTTTTTATAAGACAGTGTGTTGTAGTGTTTCTTTTTTTTTTTTTTTTTTATTCTGTCGTGTTTTCTTTTGCTTATGTGAATTTTTTCTTTAACAAATGATTACACATTGTTTAACGAAACCAAAACTCCCTGTACGAATACCTACTGGTTGATAGCTGGGCATACATGAGTTTACAATTTTTTTTTTATTTATTTTAGATTGTTTCTTCTTGTTGTTGTTAAAGTTGAATTTGAAAGTGTCTCAAACGTGAGGGTATTAATGATTTTACCTTATTTACATTTTTTTGTCGCTTGCTGCTGTTTTTGCTGAGGAAAAAAGGTCAAAAATCCATTTGCATATTGTGAAACGAGAAAAAACAGCAAAAATAATTGCTAAAGAATTAAGCTGAAGTATTAAACATTGTTGAAATTTATTTGTAACAATTTATCAAGCGACCTCGGAGTCGTAGACGTTTTGGTTTTAAATGGTAGATATTAAAGTTAAATTTAAATAGATTTTTGGAATTCCTTAGAGAAACCACTAAATTCTAGATAATTGGTGATACACAAATAAAGTTTAGGAATAAATTTAAATGCCTCATTCTATTAGGCATTTAAATTTTATAGCAGCATTTATCTAACAAATAAATGTAATTAATGCCAACCATAATCACGAGAGTCATCTATGGATGATTGGCACAACATTAATGTGTGTTATAATGGTGTACTTAAAGTATTCTATTAATCTCCATTATTTAATCTGTTTTTTTTTAACAATTAGCAATAACACTAGACAACTTTTTAATAATTCAGAACGGTACCAATAACAACGTGATGGAGTTAAAACTTGAAAGACAACTCAGAGTGGTTCCAAAACGCTTTTTTTTTCTTGCAATAATTCGGTAACTTGTGAACAATAAAATTTCACCTGGCCAGAGACGAGGAATTTTTGAGTTGGTTTGAAGGAGCATAGATTTTTAGTGGCTTATGGCAGAGTTGGTAGACCCCCAAAGTTTGCTATCTTGGATGTGCAATCTTTTCAAAAAATCTCCAAAAATTAATTTACGATTTAACAGAAAAACAAATCATATAAATAGACTTTGTAAATCTCTACAAAAAATATGCATATATATGTAGGTTATCTTTTTTAGTTTAGGAAATATTTAGGACGACATAAAATTTTCACTAATTTTTAGCCTCGTTTTTTATTAAGTTTTTTAACTTAGCGGGCTTAATAATGGCCATAATTATTTTTAAATATTCACTAGATTTCTACAAAATTTTTAGAACATGGAAAATCGAAATTAGTGAAAATATATAAAATACGGTCAAATTCTTCGGACCATGACATGGGAAACCTAAAATTTAAATTTTATTCATATTTTTTAAAATATAATTTTAATATTTGGACCTAAAAAATTTAAACCAGTAGAGATATTCAATGAAATTTCGACACAATATAAATAAACTTGCCTCAAAGTCCGGGAATTATAAACATATCCACTGTATTGAACCAAAATTCTTAAAATCCCGACCCGGAAATGACGTATTTTAAAAATCTACTATTTCCATTCAAATTGTTACACTCTCGTTATAGAAACGTTCGTCAGAAAATAATTTTTATATGTTTAACCAATATATGGGGGTATTTATTTAACATAATTTCTGTTTGCTTCCAGCTTTGGGATTTCAGAATTTTACGAAATAAATAAAAAAAAATTTTGGAAAATTGACAAAGTTTGGATAGAGCTCGTGGCGGGACCGTTGTCCCAAGTGCCTTAGTGTTTACTTTACACACATCTACCGGAAAAATTAAAGATTTTCTAAATATATTTTTTAGATATAATATTAATATTTGGATCTAATTAAATTTAAACAAGTAGAGATATTCAAATAGAGAATTAAAAACATACCCACTGTTTTGTACCAGAATGCCCAAAATCCCAACCCGAAAAAAACGTGTCGTTGTAAGAGCCGTTCATCAGAAAATAACTTTTAAGTGTTTAACCAATATATGGAGGTATTTAATTAATATAATCTTCGCAATTTTATAATTTTACAAACGAATTCAAAAAATTTTGCAAAATTGACAAAGTGTCAGTTTTGTTTTGTGCTGATCTGCATTAAGTTTCCATTTGAAAACAATAAAAAAATTAGATAAATAGGCCAGAACAAAAAACAAATTTTATAAGTAAAAAAATATTGGCTTTTTTTTTTTTGAAAAAAAAAATTAAAGTTCCAACTTCATATTAATATAACTTTTTGTACGATCTATATATCTATATGTTTCTTGCAGCAGTGTTATTTAGAATTTTGTAGAGAATCCGATAAATAATAAAACAATTTTAGGGTCAATAAAAAACGAGATGGAAATGAGTGAAAAATTTATTTCGACCTAAGTGTCCTTTACATTAAAAAAGAAAAAGAGACAACTTACGTTTGTGTACGTATTTTTGCTAGAGATTTATAAAGATTATCCATATATAATTTTTTTCTGTCAAATGATAAATTTTTGGCAATTAAAAAAAAAATTGCACACCCGAGATGACCAGCTTTGGTTTACTCACTCTCCGCTAATCCGTGCTCCTTAAAATTAACTTGAAAATTTCCGGACTCCGGACAAGTGAAATTTTTTTCAGATACAGTTCACAGTCCCAAAAAAAAAAACGTTTTGGAAGCTCTGTGCAACCTTTAGCAATATGAAGGCAGAATTTTATACAAAATATTGATTGATAGATAGATTGATAGAGTGAAAACATTCGTAGCTGCGAGCAGGCGTCCAAAGCTCCAATTGGAGCAGTATCTTAACACTATCGAAAGAGGCTGTTCTAAAAAGAGCATCTCAGAAATTGATACAAAAGTCTGAACAATTTCTCTTCTCTTATTAATTAAATTTAATAACGGTTACTGAACTTACATCAACGTTTCGAAAGACTTAATTCATCAATTCATTTTTCAATATCGAATAATATTTGGCATTCTGTTATTTGTTACAAGCATTAATAATAATTCAATTATTAGACTTAAATTTTATATATTTCACATAAATATATTGAGTTAATTCCTTAAATAATTTACAATCAATTAAAATATTAAAATTTAAAAATATGTATTATATCTTCAAATAAAATTTATTGAATTCTATTAACAAATAGCTTTAGAAATTACATACTAATTTATTTTTTAAAATATTAAAACGCAAAAATATTAAGAATTAAATGAAAGTAAAATATTTTTATTCATTTAGAGAAGATCTGTATTAACCAAATATTTGATCATATATTAGCTTAAAGTAATTCAATAAAAAATTATTTATATTCGAACAATGAGTCTATGAATGTAGCTGTAGAACTAATTTTTTGGGAATGGTATTATGAAATGGGTAACTAATATTTCTTAGTTCAGAATTAATATTTAAAAAATTAGCTTACCTTTTTTTGTATTTGTATTATTTAAACATTTTTCATTATCTTTCTAAAAATTACATCCAACTCAAATCTCATGATCCAAAAATATATTTACACTTCCATGACAAATATCATTTCATTGAAGCAACAAAGTTTCAATGTCAAAATATAATGGAAATATTATCAAGAATATCACCTTGATCCAGACTTTTTTAGATTTATTATAACATTTTCTACTATCTCATAGTGCAGGACAACTTAAGACCAAACTTCACCCCAATTCTCAAATTCTTCATTGTCACAGTCAAATGTCAGATAATTTAGTGGCAAAGTGCGATGATTATTTCCACAGAAAAAAAAAATATCTTTTTAAGGATTACATAAATTAACGAAAAAGACAAAGGAAAATATAGTATAGGCTTCCCTATCTCACTCCTTGAAAAATAGAGTCAAATAATAGAAAAATAAAACCTGCTTAAGTCAAACCGCAACAGCACCGAAAGAAACAAAAACATAAAATGGAAATGAAAAAAAAAAAAAGAAAAAGTAAAAAAGCATTAATGCAAATGACGTTGCTGAGTACCATTAAAGCAAAGGAAAAGTTACGAAGAAAAAATAGGAAATAAAATAAATAATATGGTTGGTCGGCTATGAACAGAATAAATATAGCTTCTTTTTTTTTTTTTTTTTGTATTGGGAATATTTTTTAGTCTGTTTCATCTAACCTTAAGATAATGTTAATTTCAGTCTGTTTTATACTCCTAAAATTATTTCAATGCCACTGGGGCGTATACTTAATGGTTGTTAAAATAATTTTACTCTTTTTTTGCTTTTTCTTTTTGGAGACATGTATGTATAAAGCAAAGTTTTGTCAATTTTTCTTATTATCGTAAGGTCGAACGTGAATATTTTATTTTTTTTTTCATTCAACTCATTTTAGTTTTTCATTTTGTGCTATTTTTGCATTCTAATCGAAGACGTGTTTATAATTTTTGAATATTTTTTTTGTTTGTTACAGCAACTATATTCTTACAAATAAATATTAAATACATCTCAAGACTTGCAATATAAAATTGTAACAAATTTACTAGAGATACAGTGGATGAAATAAATATAAGTTTAAACATAAAATTCAGAAGAAAAAAAAAAATCAATTGTAGAAATATATTTTGATTTTGTTAATTTTTCATTAAACTTTACATAGAAAAAACTAAAAGTGAATTATATACCAAAATTTAAAACAAAAATTTTACAAAAATAATAAAAATGAGGTGAAAAATAAAGATAAGTTCATTAAGCAAAAGCTTGACAAATTATTAATTGTTATTAATTTTTCAACGAACTAACAATTGATGTTATATTTTTTGTATTTTGTTACATCAAAAATTTTTTGAATTTAATAAATCTTCGAAACTTTTAAAAAAAAATTATAGACCATACTTTTTTTACAGCGTTTTTCTTGTTGTTTCGTTTTCATATTGTTCATCATTGCAATACACTTTGCTCTCAAGTATTTCAAATAAATTTTTATTGGATATATAGATGAATACGGGCTGGCGCACTCAATTTAGTTTGTAGGGAATTATGGATGTCGGCATTGTCCTGCTGAAAAATTAAGTTAAAACCATTAAATTTTCACTATTTTCAACTAACAGTATTTTTAGCATTTCCACATAAGTTTTGGTATATATTCTGAATGAAATTCTTGCCAGTATAAGCTTCCCTTTGTAGCCAAAGTTTTTGCTTATTCTGACTTCGTTTTCTCAAAGTAAGTCTTGCAAGTAATACTGGATTCCACGGTGTCCATTCTATTTACCATTAAAAAGTAGTTTTTCAATTTTTTTCTGTAATTCATGTGATTTTTTTAACCAACTCAAAGGATTTTTTTTTGCGAACATATTTTAATGAAGGGTGCGTCATTCCTGTTTAAAAAATAAAATCTTTTAAATTCTTCTAGTGATTACTGGAAATCAAAAATGACTCCTGTTTGAGACAAATATATTAATGGTATGTCGATTAATAACCCAAAGACAACATTGGATCTCGGGCGGAACTATTTTTAGTGACATAATTTTATTTTAATTTAATAAAATTATTAGCTACCTATTATTTTGGTAATTGTGGAATTTGAAAGTTGTTGATCTCTAAAATCAAAAAAATTTCTTGTTTGTTCTGTCAACAATGGTTTTCTACTAATCATTTTAAAATAACGTTCACCTCTTACTCGCAATTTAAAATATACACCTCTTACTCGCAATTTAAAATATTGCTATGTAAAAATTAGTAACTCACGAAAACTAATCGCGACTGGTGAAACTAATTTCAAGTAATGTATATGACGTTGTCACTTCCTTGTATATTCATAAAATTGTCTATGACAATAGTTGTATTTTTCCCATCTTGTAAAATAAAAAAAAAAAGAAAATACATTTCTTTTTGCAATTTGCATATAAACGATGAGTTAGTTATTTGCAAGTTATTTTTATGTTCAATAATAGTGCGTATAAACGTAGTATATAATTTTGTAATACTTTTATTTAATCAACCAGTAAATCACTCTTATTTAAATAGAACTTTTATTTATTTTGCACTAAAACAGTAGCAAGAACAGGAAAACCGATAATTTTCCTTTGCTTATATATTAAAATATAACAAAATATAACGGTGTATTACAGAATTTGTCACTGCATTATATCGAGCTAAAAAATAATATATACCCGCTTCTTTACACAAAAAAAAAGACATTTTTTAAAGTGAACTTATATATACTTCGTTCACTTTATTTATCTTATCATAGAACTGCATTTGAAATTCGTTTCTAAGAAATTTTATATATTCAATACTATTTTAAGATAAATATACTTTGTCATCTCTCTTATATCATGGCCTTCTTTCAACGCCTTTTTGCCTTCGGTTAAGATTATTATATTTTATCTTTCTTCTATTTCATGTTGACTTTTCTTTAATATTTTTTGGTAGCTGGTTACAGTTTCATTCTCATTTCATTAGATTTTATAATGATAATAATCATTATTTACATTTGCTACTACTGCAAGTGACGGCGTGAATGATGATAAAGATAATAACGTTGCTGGTATTTTCGTTTTAAGCTGTTTATGCTTTTTATAACTTGAGGGTCAAATTGTCAATTTTTTAGTTTTTAACTATTTTGCATAAATTTTTTAAGACATTTTGTGAGTCAAAAAAAAAATCAAATGATCCTTCACCATTATTTATGTAACTTTTTTTTCATACTATCTCTTCTTGCCCTTGACGTTCACAGTTGTCTTCTCGGCCTGGTTACTTTAACAAATTCAAAACATGTCTCTACAAAATTTATCAAAAATTATCACAAATACTTTTATACATATACATACGCACGCCATTATACCAAAGGATGAAAAACGTAAAATATCCTTTTTTGTATGAAAAGATAATAAAAATGATTTTTCAATAATCGCCGGAAGTTAAAAATTAATAAATGAAAATAATACGAGGTTGTTGGGTGGCAGGGGAAAAAATTTTAAAACTAATCTTATATTATTTTCCACATAAAATCTATTTGATGGAAAGGTTGAATAAATTGAAATATTTTAAAAATTAAGCTACAGGGTTTGATGGGAAAAAAATATTATTTTTGTATAGAAATTTTCTAATCCTTGTTAGTTTTAGAAATAAGTGCAACATTTTAAATTGAAAATTTTATTCATCATAAAAGTAAATATTTTTACAAATTTTGTCGCTTGAATAATAACGTGAAAATTTACCTGCCAGATTTGCTTTTCTTTATAAAATTAAATCATAAGTAGTCAATATGTTAGGAAATTTTGAGCCATAAATTATATATAATATCAATAGTTTGTGAGTACCTAATTCAAGTGAATAAGGGGCGAATTGCATCCACCTATGTACATTTTTTATTTCAGATGTTTCGGAGGAAGATGGAGTAAAAAATGGAACGAAGAGTTCCGGAGGTCAATGGGGTAAAGGATGGAACGAAATGTTCCGGAGGTCAATGGTGCACACAGAAGGCAAAGCATTCTACTAGATCAACGAAACTGTTACAGCAACGAACATAAATTAAAAAAAAAAGAGAATGTTCGATGCTACAACAGCTATCGGTTTGAAAAAAGTGCAAGAAAACTACAATAATATTAGGTTTAAGAAATGTATATAAGCTAGTGTAAAGTTACAATCGATCTCTCCTCTTCTTTTCTCTCTTTGGTGCTGGACAGTGACCAAGACAGACGTGGTGAGTAGCCGGTTAATAAAAAAATACTGATTTACAATCTGTAGGATTAAAAGCTTTAGCAAGATTTACAATCTGCTTGAAGTGGTAGGAAGCAAGCGCTGCTCAGGGCCAAGTGATAGAATATTTTCTTAGAAGTCTTAACTCGGAAAATACAGGGACCAGAGAACTTTCGGATTACATTTAAGATTTAAGAATAAGTAGGAGATAGTAAATAGGAGGTCACGGAGGGTTCACGAACAAGGTAACTTTCAATTTACAAGTGACTCAATAAATAAAGAAGAAATAAAAAAAAAATTATAAAAAATGAAAAGATAATAAAGAAACAATAGTAGAATTAAAAGTGTTGTTTTTTATGTAACCTTGGACATGACTGATTATACCCCAGCTACAAACTCGGGTAACCGGAGGTTCCTTAAAAGTTCATGATTTTTGTTATCTTCAATATGAAAATTTTACATTAGCCTTTAACCCATAAAAATTAACGTTAGTCAATACCCTGTTACCAGGCTCCTTAGCGGGTTTTTCGTTGATTTTATGTAAAAGTTTATAATTTTATATTAATTATTTATTAGTATTACTTAATTAGTTACAAACCAAATAGCAGACTGGTAAATGCAGGTGGAGTATATTCACGATGGTCGTCGGTCTGTCCGTTCATGTTAAAATTTAAAATTTAATGAAGCGGCAAGTCTCAATTTTTAAGATAATTGGATGAAATTACGCTTATATGATGTAGTAACGAACTCTGTTCAAATTAGCTGACAATAGTTACTTACTTTAATCTAGCCCCCATACAAATTTTCCCCTAAAATAGAGTTTCAACGCAAGTATTTTTTTTTTTATATTACATAACTCAGTATATATAAAAGTTTTATATACGTTAAAACCTCCATCTCATAGCAAAAAATGTTTATCAGGTTCGATACTCACAAATCCATAGCTCACATAAAATCCCATTTTCGAAAATCATTATAAAGTGCATAAATTAGTATTGATAGATACTTTTTTTATAGATCTAAGATTCTATAAAACATAAATTAAAATTCTAAACTTTTCGACAAGAAATATCCACAATAAAACAAAGGTTTCATATAGAAAACTCTCCAAAGATCGGTCAAGCCCAACTATAAAGATATTGTTATTATTCAAATTTTTTAAGCATGTTTCGTAAATCTCTAAAAAAAAATTAATTTATAAAAAATTCACTTAAAAATTAAGAATTTAATAGTTGTTAAAGTAATAGCTGATGACCGCCTTTTCTGAAACCCTTCGGGTAATTCAAACGAGTTCCAACGATATTAAACTATTTGTATTTTAAAGAATAACCAAAAGCTCTAGCAAATTTAAACGTACCTAAAATTATGAAAGGCCAAATTCCAAATTCGTACGATGATTGGAAAAAAATGCTACATTGCCGATATTTTTATGAAAATTTATGTCTTCAATGTTAATGTTAGGTAGCAAAAGTAAACAAACTTGTATTTCGTAAATTTTCCAAAAAAATTAATATGAATGCAACAAAATTTTTATTATTAAAATTAAATGATAAAATGTGGGTGTATTACTTTTTCTTTAATTTATGTATCATTAATATTGGTGAAGAAAAAAATTAAGATTTGTTTTGGGATTTTCAACAAAAATGGCATACTTTAATTATCGTAGGACAAAAGCGATATAATAAATAATAAAACTTAACCCTACGGTACATATCCATGTACCTAAGTAACATTTTTGAATTTAAAATATTTGCATTTCTTCAAAAATTAAGATATTTTCACAAAACTTCAGATAATCGCGACTAAGAGATTTTTAAAGTTTAGAAACTGAAGAAATCATGAATTTGAAATGGCCTTAAAGTTGACAGCTGCGAGAGTCAATACCCAGGGTATAAGCGTATAATTTTTATGTGTTTTGCGCTAAAATTAAAGTTACTTTGCAATAATTATTATTTTTATTGCTTTTTGCTTCATTGAAATTGAAAACTAAAAATTGGTTTTGTTTAAACTAGTGAATAAACCTGTCCATGTTAGACATAAGTGTTATTGTATAAAATCTGGATCTGTTAGGATTTAAATAAAAACTAGTTTCATAAGCAATCTAATTTTAAACTTTCCAGATTATTTAGGACTTTCATAAATAGGTATAAAAAGGTATTTTGCGACAGTCTTCATGATTATTTTTTTTATCCTTCAAGCCATTTTTACATCCTTCAATATTTTTTTGTACATCATGTAAAAATGTTCAAGATTTTATTCTAAAGTCTCAAGATGTTGATATTATTTCCGCTATTCGTTTCCGATAGCTGCAAACTTCACAGGACGCTGTGCCATCACTAAAAATATTATCTTCGATTGCTAGATATTTATAGTGGGGTTTTAAACGATTTTCGTAGAAGAGGCTATAGGGAATCTATGCTCAATTTTTGGATCAGGTCAGTGTCATCACTGACAATATTCTTAGGATAACAATATCTGAGTAAATATTTTGTTATTTAATTTTTCTTTATTTCTGCCTCAAATATGACATTTTTTACGATACATA
The DNA here is from genome assembly GCA_932274085.1 of Protocalliphora azurea. Taxonomy (NCBI): domain Eukaryota; kingdom Metazoa; phylum Arthropoda; class Insecta; order Diptera; family Calliphoridae; genus Protocalliphora; species Protocalliphora azurea. The sequence goes on from OW026520.1 coordinate 149,716,676, forward strand.
TCTTTAAAATAAGAATAAATATATTGCTTAATATAGTGCCGCTATTCACAAAACTCTTTTATAATATACAAAATATATGCCAGTATTCATTTGAGTTGATTAACAATAGATCAAGCAATTGATCAAATTTCCTTTACCCAGTATATTTACTATCCTGTTTTCAATCTGCTAATGCAAAAATGCATATCCTATTGTGTTCTAAGTTTTTCAGCTAAGTGATAATTATTGCTTTTAATCCGAGAACCCGGCAATCCCGAGAGGTACAAAAATTTTTTCCGTTGTCCCGGGAAATCAAACAATTTCGGAAAATTGCGACCTCTAATTATGAGTCCTATTTTATACATTTTTTTAATAAACCCTTTAACTAGTTTTAACTTACATATTATCTACGTGATTTTAACACTATTTAATGTTGCAAAAATGGTATAAGTAAAGAAATATATGTATGTATGTTTTTAAGGGATTATATATTAAGTTATCTCATTTTATTCTAAATAAAATAATATTTCAAACTTTGTAAACTAGTATGAGGTCTTAAAAAAAAAGAAAAAATTCAGAGAGATTTACATCAGAGTCAAAATTACGGAAAAGAAGAGGGAAACAAATTTTAAAATGGTGAATAATTCAGTGTGTATGGAAGGTAATAATATGGTTAAAAATCTACGTCGCTAAATTGACTTTAAATTTACAAGACTCTATAGTGCAGAAACTACCCTAAAAGCGGCTTTTTGGAATATCTTAAAATTTTATAAAATTTCTAATGCCCTCAAAAAGACATACAACTCCTATTAGATTATTTTCCGTATAAAAATATAATGTGCTATTTTGTAACAATGTGTTTTTTTTTTTTTTTTTTTTTTAATATACATATTAGGGTATTCAGCCGAATAATGCTTGTTCGAATAGTCGACAAATTAAAATCAAATAACTGTTCGACTATACTAAAATCTGTAATTTTGAATAAGAATTTATTCGAATAAAATTCAAACAAAATGCAAATGCTTCAGTTTAAAATCTAAAAATGTCACTATATTTTGGAATTATATTAATAAAATTTCTTTAGGAAAAAGAAACAAACATGTGTTTAAAGTATAATGCATAATTGAAGTTATAGGTCGTTTTTTAATTTAGATTTGGAGGAGGTAAAAATATTGAATTTCTTATATTCAATTTTCAGTAAGAAAGGAATAGGAAGATTTTGAACTTGATTTTAAAAAATATATTTTTGGTTCTACATACGATTGATAGTGTAGCCGATATACGTAAGCGTGGAATATATATACCAATAGAGTCTCAGCCTGGTTTAGAGGATATGATGGTTTCAATGAAACCTGTCATCGCTGAACTTCTAACAAACATAATTTGTTTCTTCTGACAAGAATTATGTATTTCGCTAAAACAAAGCCTTTTATTTATATTTTAATGTTATAAATTAAGGCAAAACCGAAATTTACCAACTGCGTTGAAATTTTAATCTCCAGTTTTTATTATATCAAATGAAAAATTTATTGATCTTCCATTTGCTTACCAATCCAATGCTAGAGCAGATATTATCAAAATTAACATATGATATCACGAAAAAAAAAATTGTTTTTACAACATTGACTAATGCTATTTGGACAAGTTTAAGGCTAAAATAGCTTTAATGGAGATTTATTATAAATCACTTAAACAATATCTATGGATCTGTTTCCAAATCTTCAGTCTTGTTGTTCCAAGCCAAGCTCTTCAGCGGAAAATCGTATTCATTAAAATTAAATTAAAATTTTTAAAAATAAAAATTTTAATTTTTTTTTATACAATTAAATTTAAACAACATCTTATGAGGTATCAAAGAAATATATGCTTAAAATTTCAAAATATGCTCTGAAAGGTTTAAATATGCCCCAAAAATTAAAGGACGTGCCTCAAATATACATTGAAAATCGCTGAATGCAAAAATATGCAGCTAAAGATAAAATATGCAAAAATATGCACATAAAAATCGAAGCCAAAATCCTTTGTTTGTACTGAAACGGATGAATATTTTATCGATAGCTTCATTGGATGTTCCAGAAAAAACTCGCAAATGTATTCTTGTGGTTTGCCTGCGTGACTTTTTGCTGTAACATCGTGTTATATTACAATTTTAAAAGTATATTCTTTAGGAGTATTTGTGGGAATGGAGAGAGATTATATTGGTATTTATTCCCAAAGAGTTAAATATAAACCACAGTATAGCAAAGGAACCAATTACTTTCATCGTTCTCACTGAAAACCTCAAAAGGACTGATTGATGTCTATGTCAAGTAGAATTTTTTTTAATCGACTTTTTAATTAAAAATCGTTGCTTGCTAAGAAATTAGTTTTTAAATGAAATAAGTTTTTCTACAAATTTACATATTTTTTTCAGTATATATTTGTTATGATAAAAAGCTTCTATTATTTTTAAATTGGCATTATATTGTTTTATACAAAAATATAAAAAATGATATCAATATTACTATAAAATTTACCAAAAACTACTATTAACATACAATATACATATATTGTCCTTGTGTTTATTTAAAGTCAATATTTATAAAATCTTCATTGAAAAATAACAAGAGTATAAGTTTTATTTTATACACATACAAAACAACCACAATATTTTAAAGTAAAAATGAAATAAAATGAAACAAAATAAAATAAAATAAAATAAAATAAAAAAACTAACTGACATCAATATTTACTCCTTTGTGTATGATGCTTGTACATATGTAAATATACATACAAAACATTTACATGAAAACTATGCATATATAAATAAACATGTATGTATTTTACATGTAGTAACAATGATCAATAAACAACAAAAAAAAAAAACATATGATGATGTACAAAATTGTTTGCTTTTTTTCATGCTCATGTTATTGTATTTTTAGCACAGTAATCAATATAACAATAAATGTTTTTAAACAAATATACCCAGCAAAAAACGAGCAAGCACTTCCAAAAAAGAACTTTTTTACCATATAAAAAGTAAAATTTAATACATTTTTGCACTTTTTAGGAAGTTAATAAAAAGTACATCCAAAAAAGGAAAAAAAATAGATGTATTTTTGCCAAAAAAGGGGGTAATAATATTTCAAAGGACACAAATTTCAAAATATTTTTATTATCTATTAACAAAGCTAACACCATATTTTTATTTAAAAATTTTATAAATATAGTTTTAAGAGAAACATTTCAAACGCAATGAACAAGAAGCATAAGAGAAGAATAAGAACCAGCTCTTTTTCAGCACTAAATACTTCCTTTCAATGACAACCAAATGTTAAAATCATTATTTTTTCAGCTCTATTTAATTTTTTTTTTTTTTTTGATGAGAACATATGAGAAATTAAAAATAAAATAAAAATATTTTCATTTTTTCGATTTTTTTCGATTTGTGGTTCTATTAAGCAGAATTTATATATATAAAATATGTTCCTTTAATCATTTGTATCGATGTGGGCAAAAGTTAAAAAGGTTTAAAGTTGAAACTTAAAACAAATCTTATAAAATAAAGGTATTGTTTAATAGGAACCAAAATAACGCAATCTCATAGAACTTCTAAAGTACTATCAGCACATTAAACTATTACTGTATCTTTAATATTTATTGAAGTATGCTGAAAGAGAAATGTTTAATTTTATATTTTGTGCTATGTCGTAAATAGCAAAAAAATGTTTATTAGTTAAAAATCTCTAAAAATAATTAGTAATAGTAAATATATTTTGGGATAATTTGCTGAAAAAATCAAATGAATATTATTATATTATATTTGAAAAATATAATCATTTAAACTTTGCTACTCATGATAATATTCCTTAAAAAAAAACGCGATTTTTTTAAATGAATTTTCTCAAAATTTATTTTATTTAGTAATCCGTTTAACAGGGAAAATAGTTTTAATTATTTTAAAAACGAAACTATAATGTGAAATATGTGGGGATGATTTTTGATATTAGGAACATATTTTTTAGTCGATAAAATAAAATAAGCTAACGAACTCTGAATTTTAGTACTAAATAATTAAAATGCTTTCCTTTGATATCAATGCTAATGTAATTCTTACCTCGCGATAGTTAACAGTAAGAGAAATGAACAATGCTTCTGTAGCCAGTATAAATGATATTTCTTAAATCTTTTTCACATTATCAATTTTAATCATAAAGACGATCCTTTACAGATAATTTTTAATAATCTAAAATTGTAGTTATAGTGACCATAATCTAAGAGCATGATATGAGTATTATGATTGGAACATATGTTGATAGCGAAAAATATAAATGATTATAAGTACTAAGTATTAAAATTCCATTTTGCCATATTGTGTCCGATTTTACGGTCTGTTTTATCATGTTATAATTCTACTTTTGTATAAAATTGAATAATCTTACTACATCATTATTCCATTATATCAGATTATGATTTTATGTTATTATATTACTATTCTATCTTATTATATTATTTTACCACATTGTCATATCATGATATCATTTTATAATACTATTACGCTATTCTTCATACTATTATTACATTTTATCATATTATTATTGCATATTATAATATAGTTATCCAAACTTATAATATTATTATTTCACTTCGTCATGTTACTATTCCATCTTATCATATATTAAAATAAAATTTATTAATAAGAAATTGTTACTTTTATAAATTTATTATTGAAGTTAACAGAGAAGTGTTCATTAGCCAAAAAAAAGATATCAACCTATTAACTGTTCATTAATTATATTCATTCGTACTATCATATGTGATTTTAATGCAAGACACGTTTTTGAACTAAACCCTTTAATGGTAGTTAATCAATATCTTATATTGCTTGAAATATAACTACACCTTATCTGTTATGTTTTTTTCATATATAAACTAATTGAGAATAACAAAGAGCAAACAAACATTAAAATATATTTAAAGACAAAATATTGAATTTTTCCACTAAGTTTGTGAAAATTATAAGTATTAAATTTATTTGAAACATTTTATTGTAATGGGAATAATATGGTTTAAAAGCAGAATATGGTTTAAGAACAAGGTAAAAAAAACTGCAAATATTTAATAGTTGTAGAAATAATGATATTCTTCGTATTAACAAAATTTTGTTTCTGGTAAAAATACTGAAAAAAATAAAATATTTGCAGTCAACCATATTAAAAATTTTATTGACTATAAGTATTAAATGACAAAATGTAAACAAAAACATTTTTATCATGGACAAAGAGTTATTAAAATTTAAGAAAATTAATAATGATACCATAATATTGTTGTAGTTAGTAGTCATAATACAACAACAATATTTGTTCTCTGCGTGTGGTCTTAAAAAATGCAGAATAAAATTTTTAAATTTAGTAAAATTTTTAAAATGTGCATAAAATTTGATCATTTTAAAATTTATTTATTAAAAATGTTTTCGCGATATTTGGAAAAATACTTGTCCGTAGAAAAAAAATATTTTACAAATATTTACGGCAATTATAGGGAAGATTATGATATATATATATATATATATATATATATATATATATATATTCCAACTTCGGTGTAATCCAGTACAAAATTATAAAGTATATTACAAAATTTCTTAAAGCTTCGTTGAGCCTTTTCTGCATTTATCACAAAATTTAGAGAGAAAATTAATAAAATTGTAATTTAATTATATAACAACATGTTACAATAACTTTTGGTAACAACTAATTTCATCAAAATTATATTTGTGGATGCTTTGAATAAATTAAAAAAAATACTGCAAATGCTGCTAGGTAGGTAGGTAGGTAGAGAAGCGTTGCACAGCACTTAGAAGAGTACTTGTGCATCCACTCGGAGACCTAGAGGTCCATTGTGAATCCCTTCATAGAGAATATAGAAAGAAACTACAGACGAGACATAGAAAAGACCAGGAAGGAAAATGATAGAGAAAAACTGAGACCGTATTCTATTACTGAATTTATAAACTCAAATATTTTTTTACTGAAATCCGACCTATAACGAAGTTAGTAAAACCATACATTTAAATTCGTAAATGAGTTATTAAAAAAAAATAATAAAATTTTTCTTATTAAAATATTGTACTATTTACTAAACATGATGTTTGAAAATTATAAAAAAATTCAATAATTTTTTTTAATAAAAAGAGTAAACAATATTTTTGAGCTTGAAAAAATACTCCAATAAAATTATTTTAAAATCAATATTAAAAAACATATTTTAAAATAAATGTTTTTTTATTTATTTATTTTTTTTTTCACAAATACAGATTAACGTATTTTTATCCGTAATATATATGAACATCTTTGGACTTTATATAGTCCAATTTGTTCTTAATTTTAAAATCCCAATTTTATGTTAAACCAGAGTATCGATGTAATCTCACAGATGTTCAATATAATAAAACTATTTAGCTGTAACGATAAATCCTGATTATGTTATTGCCCGAGATGTAGAGCTATGACCTAATTTTATATCAAAATGATTTGCTGAAAAGATAAGAAATATATATATTTATAATTTATATCTAAATTAAAATATCAAAATCTTTTACCTATGTATATATTGTGCTTATATCCTAAATATATATCCTAAATAAATAATCCTGTATTTGCTAAATCAATATTAACCATTATCTTATTTTAATGAAAAAATATCGGAAGACCAAAATTGTGACCAAGCCAGTTTTGAAGTTAATATGTATATTGATGTGATATAACTAGTATTTAGATATCAAAATAAAAATATTTGCAAAATTGTTACTGCATCTACTAAATTTAATCTTGCTTAATTCCGGGCTCTTCAAATTATGTTGACATCTTCTTACTGCCTTTTTTTATTTCAAAAAAATTTTAATGAAAATCATAATTATTAAAACTGTCATTTTCTCTCTTTTTTTTGCTTTTCTTTTATTTATTTATTTATTTTTATTTTTTTGGTTTCTATGTCGATTTCAAAATAATAAAACAAAAAAATTTAATATTTTTTTTAATAAAATTTTTTCCAAAGTCAAATAATGTTTTAATAAAAAAATATTTGTCATAATCTTTTCTGCGCAGTATGTTATATAAAATAGATAGATATCTTTATCATCAAAATACTTTTCAAATTAAGATACAATTTTTAAAATTTTATCGGATCCCACAAATAACTTCAAAAGTGAGTTTGAAATTATCTTTGGGATCCGTTTTTACTGTCCGTAGTATCAACAAGCATGAATTTAGATAAAGTTGTCATATTTGAATAATTTAGTAAGATTTTGCCATATAAGGATTTAGTAAATTTATAACCCATTCTCTAATTACTAAAAGTTAGTTTAACAAATAAAGCTGATTCGTTATTTTTGATGAAAATAAATTTCGTCTTGATGCAATTCGAAAAGTCATGAATTTTTTTCCGGAAATGGTTTTTGAAGTTGAAGTTGGTTAGTATTCATGTTAGTGCTATATTTAGCCTTATTAAAAAAGTTTTTATAATTTTATAAAATAATTAAATGGCAATTCGATTAACATTTTTCTTTAAATTTAATTCAGCATGTCGTAACAATTACAATCAACCTATCATTATTTCGAAATTGTAGAGAATCATTTTGTCTTTAAAATTCTTATCTATCATCTAAATTTAATTTCACTTATGAGCACAAATTTTCTATAAAAAAAAATTTAAATTAAAAATTTTTGGTTTCACTTTTTTTCTTTTTTTCACAGCATAACTTTTTACCAGAATTGTCTAAGTGTTGTCTCTCTACGGTTTAGTAACTTGCATCAAAAAGACGTACATTTTCCGTGCATAACTGAAATCATTCAGAAAATTTTCGAAAATTTCAACTAAAATTTTTAATATTTTTTTTTAGTTCTAAATAATCGTATTTTCTGGAGATTTTAGGCAAATGATCTAAAATTTTTGATTTCTTAGGTATTTTGTTAAGTCTACTAAAATGCATCAACAGTTTTCCTGTTTTTAAAGAAAACTTCGGTTTCAAAGAAAATTTTTGAAATTCCTCATATACGAATATTTTTGGTATATCTTTTAGGCAGCACTGGAATATTGTCAAAAATATATTAAAAAAATATATTAGACTCACATGCAAGTAAAAATAAAACATTCAATATTACAAAAGAATGGCAGTAAATCTTTAAACCATAAGTGATATAAAAGTGTGTGTGAATGAAGGATTGCATAAAAAGTGTCCCAGCCGATCACAAACTTCGATAATAATATTTCATTTGAACACGTACATCTTTCTGACGAAACATTCCAGAATGACTTTCTTTGCCGATTCGAATATAAGGTCCTTGATTTGTGGCAGAAAATCTTTAGATCTCAAATGTTCATTTATCATATTAATAGTGAACCTTTAACGACATCAATAGCGAAACTTAAAAATATTCATCAGAGATTCTTTTTCGTTATCGAGGAATGATGAAAATTGTTCGATATTGATATTACTAATAGCTTGTGATTAATATCATTGGCTATATTTCGATAATGATAGTTTTCTATTTCGTTTCATTTCTATTTTGCTCCTAATCTAAAATTTAAAGCTGATTTATTTTTATACTCTACACCACCATAGGTGGTTGGGGTATTATGCATTTTTGATGATATTTGTAATACATAGAGCAAGTTATCCAACATCCACCTTAAAGTATATCAATCGACTCAGAATCACTTTCTAAATCGATCTAACGATGTCCGCCCGTCTGGCTGGCTAGACGGCTGGCTGGTTGTCCATGGAAACTGTAAACTGTGCACAAAGTACTGGTCGCAATTTTAAAGATCATTCAATAAAATTTGGCACGTAATTCTTTTATGATACAAGACGAAGCCTATTGAAATTGGTTATGAGTGGTCCATTATTTCACCCAGCCTCCATAAAAATGCCCCCGGAATAGAGTTTAAACACTCAAAAATGCCTTAAAAATAAAAATATTTTAATTAAGTTATTGTGCAAAGAAGTTATGTACAAGTATCAATCTTTGTATCAAAATTTATCGAGATCGGTCCGCAATTGACCATAGGTCCCTCTTCTGAAGATCACTTTAACGTGCATAAATTCCACACGAATGTTAGTATCAAGTTAATATTCTACGCAAATAAGTTTTATTTAAGTAGAAACAACATTGCAAAATTTTATGAGAATCGGTCCATAATCCTATAAAAACCCAATTCCAGAAATGGCCTAAGGTGCATGAAATCATCTATTTGTTAGCATCAACGAATTATTCTGTATTTGTATATTTTATTTTACATTTAGTAAAATTGGCCGCAGATGTAATATAAGTCCTCTTCCAGAATTTTTATGATTATACACAATGGTATAGTGTATCATATAGTCGGGCTTGATCGACTATATCTTTTTTCTCGTTAAAAGTTAGAAATGATTTATTTCAAACAACTCAATATATTAAATGTTAAGAAAGTATATGCAATAATAAATTACATTTCAAAAATAATAATTCATGTAATGAACAATAAAATTAATAATGGCATTTATATAAGAATGATAAAGTTTGAAATATTTTGTTCAAATTTCAACGTCACCCAGAGGTGTTATCAATCCTTTAGTGCAAAAATTTTCTGAATTAATCTGCAAGATATTTAGATGAATAACGATATTGTCTACCATTTTTTCTAGAATTTTATTATATTGTTTTTTTTATTAAAAAATTACTAACATCTTAAATTTAAAAGCGCAATATTTAGCTCCGATATCTCATTGAAAGAAGTTGAATATTCGATAGCGATATTTTTAAAATTCTCGAATATTTAATATCGAAAATTCTTCGCTTTTCGCGAACATTCTGTAATATCGGAACTCAGGTCAGGCGGGGTAATGAGTGTGTACATACATACAACTACATGTGGTAGCATTACAATAACAAAGCCAACAATTTAATGGTAACTACTTGTATCTCTCTCGCCCTTTGGTTGACAGACTTTTACATACTTTTATATAAAATCATACAAAGGACCTAGGTAAAGATATTTTTTTATATAAAATTGTATTTTTTTTTATCTTTTTTAAGTCAAACTGCAAAAAAACAGAATAAATTTCCAGTATACACACAATGGTTGTCCAACAAAACCCCAAGCAATTAAAGTCCAGTCAAATTTCAGTTATTTTGTCTTTATTGTCTGCCTTTGGGGTATTCGAACAGTTTTTCTTTTTTCGATTATTTTTGGTTTTTTGTTAAAAGTAGACACATACAGACAATAGAATGTAGACGTACTACGGCGTTTTTATTGCAGTTACTTTAAAACCTTGCTGAATGTAATGAAGCCTACGTACACATTTTGCCACAATTCTTCAAATATTTTTACCTATACTTATATGAGTAAACATTTTTTTACATCCAACTTTAATGTTACCCAGTAAACATTTATATATTAATATTATAAGAAATTAATATTACAAGGAATTATTTAAAAAATGTTTAAGTATATTTTCAGGTCGTGACGGAAGTTGTATAAAAAATTACATACTATTTACTGGGTTACTTTATAATATAATAGTTAGCATACTTGTACGGCGTACTTGCTTTAAATTTAAATTAAAGATAGTCCATAACAGTAAGAGCCTTCAAATTTCATGGGAACCTTTATCCATTTATATCGCGTTGATGAAACGAAAATAGTACGGATAGTTCCAGGTTAGGGGTAGCCCCTGTACAATGAAAATATAAATTTTCGCATCGAAGTACTAAAACTATGAGTCTTAAAAAATTAAAAGTGATTTTCATGCCAATTTTGGATAGGGTGTATACTTCCAAGGGGACCCCCAGCTCCCATATAAAGTAGATACTAGTTATCAAATCAAATAAGGTAGCGAAGCGTACCGGTAAAAGCCAGTAAATAACAAATGTAATACTTGAGAATTTTCAAAATATGGCACATATTTAAGGAAGATATAATCGCTTCGGTGAAGAACAAATATTTTTTAAATTTAAGAAAATATTCAATTAAATGAATGTAAGACAATATTAAATTAACAAAGGATATGCTGGAAAATTTATGGACGGATTGGAGATAGATTTGTGCAAGAATGAGGCCCCAAGCTTACATAGGAGTTTCAGAATTTTTAATAACGCGTTCTGGCCTATAACTCGCTTTATACTGGACCTTATTTCTTCAGCAAAAATTCTTAAAAAAAATTCTGAATTTTTGTGAAAAAACGAAGTCTCTAACAAAAAATTTAAAAACCATATATGCCTTAGTTTATTGTTGTTTTTCAGGATCTATGAAACAACAACTATGAGAGAAGAAGACATTAGATAAATAAAAAACAGATTTCTCAACCAATCTGGTTAAACCGAAAAGATTGATTCAAAAAACTGAAATTCAGAAAAAATACTTGTGATCACATATCTATATTAACGGGAGGCTTCACAAAAGTCATCTAATCCATTTTTAAAAATTCAAAAGAGCCGGTTTTTACACATATCTCCGCCATCAATCTTGCTGAATTTCAATAGCAAAATTCTCGAATTCCGATTGTTATATATATACATTAAATATTATATATTATATATTATATATTATATATTATATATTATATATTATATATTATATATTATATATTATATATTATATATTATATATTATATATTATATATTATATATTATATATTATCTAAGGCAGTTATTGTTGGGCCATTTCAACCAACGGACGGACATCGCTCTATCGACATCATTTCTTATAAGGATCCAGAAAATATAACCTTTTTTGTTTTCCGACGAAAACTGTGGAAATTGCAAACGGAATGACAAATTTATATATATTCTTTACACCTGTGGTGAAGGGTACAAAAATTCACAACTCTTGTCTACGAGGTTATATTGCATACTAGTCAATTGGTGGTACTGACAATAACTACATTTTCAACTTAATGTATAACAAAAATTTACAATAGTTTCATACATAGTCGTACACAAAAGAATAAAAAATATATAAAAAATCTACAACAATTACATTTGTGCATGATATTCACTCATTTTAAATCATAACGTCTAAAACTAAGACCAAAGTCAAATACCCTACTTACTAGATTAACAATGTAAATATTTTCAATAAAAATTTCTTGCATAAACCGAAAATAATATCAATACAATAGGCAACTGTATACAGAAGAAACTATTACTTTACATTTTTCCATTAACACAGTCGTTTAATATTATATCAAAATTTAATTAATATGCAACGGTATTTAAACAATTGAACTAAGTTTCTATTCTCATTTAAGTTTTTAATTCATTCAATTATCTACTTGATTGATTTAATAAATTTGTTCTTTGGAAATAATTTTCGGTTTTTAATTTTTTACAGTCTTTAGTAATTAATACAATAATTTTCATAGAAGATGCAAATTTAAACAATTTTTAATTGAAAGTATTATTTTGGAGATTGATGACTTTTTTCTTTGCAATTTCCATGTTGAGAATAACTATGAAACTTAAAAGATCCTCCACCTAACAAAAGGTAGGGTATTTTTTATTTAAACAATTCTTTTTCAGCTATTTAATTTTTCTATTTCAGTCTAAGTTATTTATTCTCCAAAATAGCAACCCATGCAGTTTTCACACTAAAAATCATTGTTCGCTTAACAATTCTGTCAAATACTCTATATACATTTTTTGCAATAGAAAACATTTGTATAGTGAAATTCATTTCATTTCATTTGTTTTTGTTTTTTTATTACTTTTTTATTTTTGTACCATAAACACTCTATCACTTTGTATATAATGTAGTTTGATTTTGTTGGAATTTGTTACTAGATACAATATGTAAGATAATAAATGAGAATTTCATATTCGGCTTGACCTCGCCATCTGTAACTTTTTAAAATTTAACCTTATATGGGAGGTGAGCAGTAAAGTGGGCGGATCAAGCCCGTTTTTGGTTTAATACTTCATATTGAACCTCGAATTATCTGTCCGAAATTTCCTTATCGCACATGCTTTTTTTAAGATATATCTACAGAAAATTATAAACGAAGTTACAACGGTCAGCCTATTTTAGTACTAACTTTTATTATTTATTAATCGATTTTTTCCATTTTCAACACCAAACAAACTTACATAAGATAAACCTAGGTTATGGAGCTAGGTACCCCGAGCTCCATCATGCTTTCAGCAGACAGACGGACAGATGAATAGATGGACGGACATAGCTAGTTCGACTCAAAATCTTAACAAGACAAAGAGATTATATATTTATCGGATCTTAAATGATTTTTCTTTTCACATGTTACACAAGAAATGACAAACCCAATATATCTTTTTGTTTGTGGATATAAAAAAAACTTAAAACTAGGCACAATTGGATAGACAATTGTGGATAGGGCTTTGAAATGTATCAACATTGTTGTTTTCTATTGTGCAACTATTGATGATGATGCATTGTAATGCTGCCTTAACAATTGAAATAAATTTGTTGGTTTTTAACATATCCTTTACTAGCAGAGTGGTTAACTAGTTAAAAAAACTAGTTAGTTTAACAACTTTATAACAATTTTCCTTTAAAAGATATTTAAATGTGACTAAATTTGTTTTAGGAATTACTTATGTTAAAAATATATATGATAAATTGGATTCTAGCAGTAAAATTTAAAGGTATATCAATGTAAATATCTAATAAGGAAACCTATTTGCTGCAATCCCTTTTACGCTTATACTATACACTAATGTGTCCCGTTGAAAAAATTTTGTAGGAAGACCGTATGCGTATTAATGAGCTGATTATGGAAAAAATATTAAAAAAATTGTTAAAATTAATGTTCAATTCTCTACCAGTGATTGAAAGTCACGACTTTAGAACATTTGGTGCAAAAAGTTAATAATTTTGAGCCAGTTATGAAAAAAGAAGTATGAAAAAATTGTTGTGCTATAATGCTACTCAATAAACTGACACTTTAGTAAATCATCTCAAAAAAATTCAATATTTTCTTTACAAAATTTTACAAATTTTATAATTTTTTCTCTTATAGGTAAACATTGAAGAGTTGTATTATAGTAAGTGTGAACCATAATAAATTATTAAAAAAAATTGTACAAATGCAATAAAAAAGTACTCTAGCGGAACGAAATCGCATGAAGAAAAACTTAAAAATATTTTTTCCATAGCAGGCTGATAATTGCGTATTTTTTGAGACTTTTTTCGCAAGATAAATTGAAATTATCAATCGATGATAAAGAACAGAAAATGTATATAAATGTATTTATTTTAAATATTTTTCCGTAATCAGCTTATTAATAGAGAACATTTGAGAGATCATCCTCCATCCTTGAGGTGTTCTGTTTTCGTTTTTATACCGTTCCTTTTTATTTTTATCAAATGAAAATTTTTATGTAAAATTAAGTAATGTAAAAGTTAACGACAAATTTGCCAAAAACGAAAATTACCAAAATAATAAACAAAAATAACCAGAGCAAAAAATGAGAAAAGCGCAATAAAAAATCGGCCTTTCCAGAAATGAGCGCCAAAATAAAAAAAGAAACCGTTAAAATGAAAAATTCGATAAAAAGAAAAAAATCAACAAAACGAAACAAAACGCTTAAATTAAAAAATAGAAAAAATAAAAAACACTAAAACAAAAATTCTTGGCGAAAAACTCATCTACAAAATGAAAAATCTCGAAAAATATCGTCAAAAAAAAAACAAAAAAAACTTTAAAAAGCATTAAAACGAAAATCTCGCAAAAATGAAAAAATCGCCAAATAAAAAAATGACCAAAACGAAAAAATCGCTAAAATGAAAAAAATGTCAAAATAAAAAAGGTCTAAACGAAAAATGAAGAATCGTTAAAAAAATATCGCCAAAAAATGCCAAAATAAAAAAAAACGGCCAACACGAAAAAATCCCAAATATAAAAAATCGACAAAGCTATAGTCAAAATAAAAAAAATTAAAATGAAAAAAAAAACCAGCATAAAAACATCGCTACTCAAAGTTTTATGCGCATCTTCTGCTTTAAGAATTTTTGGAGAGAAAAAAAGAGTTTATTTGTTTAAACTTGTAAGTGTTTTATTTTTATACTTAACCGTTATTTTATCTTAATCATTCGTACATTTTTCTATTTTTTTGCAAAATAAAACTAGGATCGATAACATTTTTATTGGTAAAAAATATGTAAAAAAAAGTCATTTACCGTTTTGCGATTTAATTGCCAATTCTTGGTCCCTTTCTTAAATGCAAATAAATGGCGCCTATTAAGATTACATGCTAAATGACAAAAAATTAAATTGTTTGAAATATTTCAATCCATTATATATTAATTCCAATGAGGAAAGATTTTTTTTTTTGAGATTGTTTTGCAATTCCGATTCTTTTGTTTTTAACCGGATCGGGAAAATTAAAAAAAAAACAGATTTAAAGAATACTTATATCCTAAATTATATTTTTACTTTGGGTCTTAGCAGTGCCTCGGCGGTACGTTTTTTTAGTTATCACTAATGAAAAATAAATAGTTCAACAAATTTAATGTTAATACTTTTGAATACATGCTTTCAGCCATGCTTTTGTTAAACGGGGTTTTTTAAGACTTGAGTCCAAATGAGGACCTCGTACAAAAATACAGAAGTCTAATTAATTAAAAGAGAATTTTATGATATTATTTTTATGTAAATAACTTATCTTGTTATCAATAACAATATTTTTATTTTTATCAAATAAACAAATTTTAAGCAGTGTTTTTATGTACTGAACACTTTCTAAAAATGCTCAAAAGTAACGCTAATTACAATTGGTTCAATATTCTATAATAAATAGATAACCACTGAGAATTTTGCAAATGTTTGAAAGGACATTAAATTTTTATGACAGATTTTCGCTAATTTTTCTTTTACTTTCATATAAAAGATCCTTTTTATGAAAGATTACACGATTTTTCAACCATTTTCTAACTCTAGTACAAATTTTAATGATGATTTTAAAACTTCATTTAAATCTCATTTTGGCTCTTGAAGGTTGAGTTTATATCATAAGCATAAATAATTGATTTTTGAAGCTGTGTAAATGATTTTGAAAAATAAAAATATGTGTAAACACTTTTGAAATAAAAAATGCTTAATAACTTTTCCTCTAATATTAGAAATAAATATGCTACTTTTTCAGTAGTAACTACAATCTACTCCACGCATTTCAAGTTTTACAACAACAAAACAATTACTTCAAAAAGCAATATTTGAAATATTTTTAAAATTTTTATAAAAATGAAAAAAAGTGTAAATTATATATGACTATGACTGTATATGTACAAAGTAATAAGTATACGCTACGTTAATATTTTACTTGAATTCTGTTCATATTATTAACCAAAAATGTTGCATACTTTACGGATGTTTTTATTCCAATGTATTTTCACGTTTGCGTATGAGTAATATTAATGGAAAGGGCAAGCAATAGTATGAATTTATGTTCTTATAAAACGAACAAAAAATTCGTTTCGACAATTTATATGGAAAACAACAAATAAATTTCAAATTTATTTGTTGTTTTCCATACAATTTGTTGAATTGAAATGTTCATTCGTTTTATGAAAACAGAGTGTAAATTAATATTAAAACAAAAACATAGAAATACCACAATCTACGGAAGTAAAATTATTTATTCTGAAATAAACAAAAGAAATAAAATTATTATATATAAAACCAAAATAGAACTCTGTTTTTTCAGATTATTATAAATTATTTTTGTTAGACAAAATATTTGTTATCAATCTAAAAAAATCTCATAAATTGCCTACAAATTTCAAAAATACTCATAAGAATCTGTTTAAATTTACTTAAAATTAATTAAATACCACATTTCCACCAAGCCTAAATCAATGTCTATTTTTTCAAATCCCCTCAATTAAACGAAAATCGTAAAAAAATCCTCAACAATTATACTACTTTAATTTAATGGCATTAAAATAAAAAAATCTTCTTTTAAACCTCCACATTAGCAGGTACCTGTTAATTTATGGCCAACAGAATAAAAAGAAACCAAAAAGAAAAACAATTTCTTAATGTCTTTAACACATTTTGCATACAAAATTCGCAAACTGAGTAGCGCGAAAATTATACTAATACCTTGAAAGCGAATGAAAGAAAGATATATGGGAATTATTTATAGAACTGAGAAAAATTTTACGAAAACAAAAAGGAGAAACAAACAGAATTAAGTGCGGCTATAAGAACAAGCGGAATAATATGAATTGACCGTAAATGTTTTAAAGGTAAAAACAAACTAAGATTATTTTTTTATTTTATGTTTTTAATGCAGTAGAAATGTAAAAGGGAAGCATCAAAATAAAAAAGAAATGAATATAAAAAGTAAAGAAATTAAAAAAAAAACAATAGCAATCTAGAGAAGTATTTTTAATAAGTAATAAAATAAGTCAAGAAGACAGAAAGGCTTGGCAAAATATTTATTCTAGAATTTTTTTTTAAATGCCTCTCAAATATAACTTCATTTCTCTAGGTTGATTCAACAGGTATTTATTTTTTTATTCATATCATTTTCATTAAATATAAAAAAACATACTTTTTAAAAGATCACAATTATTATATAGTTAAAAAATTATGATAATATATTTCTTGTAGCCCAAACCAAACTTCTTTCTCCTACGTTCTCGATCTTAAGTCTTAAGTTCCGTAAATTTTTAAGAATTTGTTATTTCCCCCATTTATTTTTAAACATTTCTGTTGCCACTAAGAAAAAAATCAAGATTTACTATTACCTCTGCATTTCTTTTAATTTATTTATTCGCCTTGTTTCTTTTTGCTCTGTCACAGTCAAAGAATTAAGACGGTGAAAAAAGAGATGTAAAATGTAAATGACTTAAAACTTTTAGCTATTAAAATACCTATGCACCGAATGTTTAGTATAATCTTGCATTATTTTTATTTAAATAATTTATAAAGCAAATGACCTCAAAAAAATTAAAAAAATATGTACTTCAGAACTAAAAACACATTTTAATGTTTAATTAACATATTTTTATATGAAAATTGTAATGTTTTATATGCACTAGTTTTTGGGAGTATCTTTCGCAGTATAATATGATGGTAATAGTTTTAGTGCAAATGACTGTGTATTTAAAATTTTTCATAATATACCATGGAAGTTATTTTTTTTCGTCACATTAAATAGACAGGTATCTGGGGACCATTATGGAATGACTGTGAAAAGTTATTAAAAGGCAACTAATTTAAACAAATAAAAAGGTATTCATTTACTTATTTTAATGCTGCACTTTGAATAAATTCTCTTGCGAAATGGTGGTTAAGTAAATAATGAAAAGAGAAATATAAAACTTTATGCAGCAGACAAAGAAAATATTTTGTTGGTTTTTAAAATACTTTTTTTATAAAAAATTAAATTAAAATAAAGAGGGCCAATAAAACAAATTTTTATTTAATTTATTATTAGAAATTCAAAACAAATAACAAATTACTTTTTACAAACCTTTGTATTTCAATTGTTTTTTGAATACTTTTCGTTTCATAGTGGAACCGATCGCAAAACTAATTTTTATAAAAACCTAATTAATTCCTAAACTGAAATTTCAATTGTAAAGTAGTATAGAGGAAAATTTCAGAGCCTTAAGAAAAATTCCTAAATATCCCCCCTTAAATCAGCTAAAAATTCAAAAACTCCTTAAGCATTTTTCTAAATCAATGAACAAGCTATTTTTGTGATATCTGCAGCATACTTTCGGGGGTAAAATTAAGAATGTATGTCAGTAAGTCAGTTGTTATAGAAAAAATCGTATAAGTTTTATATTTTTTGCCCAGTTTGATAAAAATAAACCTCGTCATATTTATAACAAAAATATCGTTAAAAAATGTAACACCTTATCTAATTTTTCTTTAAGTGTTTACATTACTAAATTATGTTATATAGTTTTTAAGATATTTGTACAATCAGGACTTTTTTGTTCTTCATTGCATTTTATTTTGGGCATATGATTTCTCTAAAAAGGATCATTTTTTACAAATACCATTTAAAGCCTGATATGTTACAAAGATATTTCTAGTTGTGAAAAAGGATCAAATTAAACACTGTAATTAGTATGCAAAAGTGGATTTTTTTTTAATTTTACATACATACATACATACATACATACATACATATATAAACACACACACATACATAAATACATACATATATACATACATACATGCATATATAACTAAAGCTATGTTCACAGTATGCTAATATTTGACGATTTTTGCAAATATTTGCCTTAATGTGAACGTGAAATATTTTTACGATCCAAACAAAATAACAATTTATTATGGACAAACAAAACTATTTTCACTTAACTAAAAATACCACTGGTGTCAACATTGCGTGAACTGAAGTTGTAAAATATTTGCCACTATTTGGAGTGAATTTATGTTTGATCTTACAAAATAAATGTATGATCAAAGAACGGTAGATAACAGCCAATGCCTTCAAAGGCTTGAGTTGAAAATGTTGTTATTTGTATGTACAAAAGCTTTAAATTGACAAAAAAAAAGTGTTCAATTTATATTTTATCTATTAAGGTATAATTTTTTTTAAATAAGACTTTCAATATATTAATATTTATTGTTATTTAACCACAATAATACTGGTTATTTCTTATAGTTCTGATTGTGGCGTACAAGAAAATACTGTTGTCTTGTGAAGGCAGGGATTTTTTGTAAATAAAGAAGAAAGTAAACAGGGTTGTTCTTGTGTATAAACATAAATTACTTATAAAGAAAAATTTAAATATATATTTTTTAAAATAATTTTTATTACTGCATGTATTAAATCTTGCAAAACCGCGGGAAACACAATGAAATACTTCGTTTCAAATATTTGCATAATCTGAAATTTACTCAAGTACTAACATTTTTACAGTCATACTTTTTTAAGATTCCATGAAAAAAAGGCAAAGGAATATTCTTTACACTTTTTCTAACAGTTCTACAAATTTTGCGCACTAAATTTTATAACTTTTTTTAAAAAACTATTTCCAGTATTTAACAAGTGAAAATGTTTTGTTCACTTTTTTGTGTCATCCTAATTTAAAATATCTCCTTATATGGGTGGTAAAGTGTTTAAGAGATTTCGCCGGAAAAGTATAAGCTATATAAGTACTCTATATATATAAATACTCTAGCCCTGTTATGTTTTCAGTAGACAAACGGACAGATGGACGGGCATTGTTATCTTGATTCAGAATCTTACCAGGACCCTTTATGGGGTCTTAAATGTTTCTTTGTTTTTCTACATGTTATGTACGGAATGATAAACTCAATATACTCCGCATCTTTTTTGATGGTGGTTATAAAAGTAGAAATAAAATTAAATAAAAACATACCGAAATCGATTTGACTCAACATCTATTATAACACTATGTAGCTCAACATCTATTATAACACTATGAAAATTTTTTCTTCTATCTAAGATCTTCTCTACTTTGCTTTTCAATCGGACTGGACGTTACAATTAAACAAAATTCTCTTACGTTATAGGAAACATTTTATACAAAATATTTCTAATATAACTTTATAGGAAAATCTTATTAAGGATCAAACAAAAATTCGGCAAACAAAATTTTTGGAAAAATCTTCAAATATTAATATGAACTTAGCGTTATGAACTTAATGAAAAAGTTTCCCACTCTAAAGGAATTTTTTAATATTTTTCTATATTTTGGTCAGAAATTTCTAGTGTTTGTGAGGTCTTCCTACAAAATTTTTCAACTATACACTCTAAATAATATCCATGTAAATTTTCTAAACAAAGTCTAGACAAAAATAAAGCCTGTTGATTATTTCAACTAGGCCCTGTACAAAAAGGGCACAAAATATATTTTATATAAGTTGCACCAAAATAATAAATATAAATTTTACTTTTTACAAAAATTGGTTCACAAATGACCTCAGGTCCCATATTTTGTTGTGATCGTTCCACTGTTTGATGGGATGTAATCATATTAGTTTTTCAGGTAAATATTTGATCTAATCAATTTTAATTTATTTAAATTAATTTAAAATTAAAGTCTAACATACTACTAATTATATTGTCAAATATCTTTAAATTAACCAACATTATGCTCATATACCTATTTTCTTCAAACACTCAATTAAATGAAAAATTTCAAACCAAAAGTTTAAACATTTTACAAAAACAATTTAAGTAGAAAATTTTGTCAAAACACCTAATTATTAAAAGAAAATTATATTTGTAGACATCTAAAGATGTCAAGATACAAAATTATACTCTAATGTAGATATTTTGTTATTTAAACTAAATACATTGACCTTAGGGAAAAAAGAAAAGGTTTCAGAAGAACTATTAGTTTTCTTAATATTAACATTTAAACTCAAACAACATGAAGGATTTACTAAAGCAGTAAACATATTGCTACTGAAATGTCTTAACAAATTAAAGTGTGTTTCTATAGTAGATAACTATTTCATCTATCATTTTATATTATAACATACATATGTATGTGTTTATGGTTTATGATTCTCTATATGGAAAACAAATCTAGAAATAAGCAAATTATTGTTGTCTTTTTATATATAGAAAAGTTCTTAAAGGACGTTTTCTTTCACTTATGTAATGACAACAATCCTTAATTGTAACTGATACCATTGTCCCTATACTAACACTTTTACATGCAAGACACTTAGAGTAAAACATACACATATATATTGAAATTAAATGGACTATAGATGGTCCAAGAAGTACAGTCAGAGGTTGAAAGTTTACGAGCACTTAAATAGCATATTTAATTTTGTATTAATTCATCACTTAAATAGTTTTATACCAAATGTATAAAAATACTGCCCTCTAATAAATATCTATATATAATATAAACTGATCTATATTTTATTTTGACAATATCATTATTTCATGTATGAAAACTTTTGTCGTACACTATTTTTAGTAAACATATATTCAACACTTATGCAATTTTAAACAAGGGCCAATAGATTGTATAACATCATTTTGTGAACCAAAAATTTTATGTTGAATTGTTTGAGTAGTTGTGGTGGTCTCACTCTCTATTACAAAATATCACAGGCTGTACACACATACATTCTTCTATAGTTTATGCATGTAAACAGTTACTTTATTTGGTGTGTATGTATTTGTGTGGCAGTATGTCTACATCAAAATACACTTCATTGGTGGCATCTATGTATTGTATGTAGAACAAGACAACAACAGGACATACTTACAATAACCTAAACACCATGCAGCAACATATAGTCATTGCATTTCAGTTTACAACTTCAAATGAGGATTGTACTAATTTTTTGGGGCCAGCAAAGGCAATAGAGTATATTTTTTGGCCAAAGAAAAAAGATAAATATTCTACATTCAGTCAAAACAGTACTCATGGTATACATCCCAATGACCCCTATGCGTTAGGGGTTTAAAAGGATTGAAACGAGTTGAATTAGTGAAGACTTGGAAATATATTTTAAAATTTCGGGTGAGATATGAAGCTTATGATTATAAGATAAGTACATTTTGATAAGTAAATCGTTGATATCTTCATTTATAATCTGAATTTAAATTTATAATTATTATAGAATATCATGGATACAAGGTGTAAACAGGATGTAGAAAAAAATCAATAAGTGATCATATATTGGCATTTTTAACAGAAAAATTAGAATGTGATTATTATTTTGAGCAAGTAGAGGAGAAATGTTAATATCGTGAATATTTTGTACATCGAAAATCAACATTCTTAAGGAAAATTTCCAACAAGAGAATAAATATTCTACGATTCGATTTTAAATAATAAAGCAAATCTATATAATTAAAAAAATAAACATTTTTGTAATCCCTTTTAAATCCACGAGAATAATTTTAATAAGTAATATATCTTTAGAAATGTAATTTTTCATAGATGATTAGAATATAAATCTTATTGAAATCTATTCAGTAGTTTAGTAGTTATAAGCCGTAAAATTTGCTACTAATATATACACAAAATATATACACAAAACTTTCATATGTATATGAGTATTATCCTCAAATAAAATAATGTTTCAAATTATTAAACTCTTCCCTATTTCATTTCCCATATCTTTCAGAAAACTCTCTCTGTTTAGGTGTCAACGAAACCAAAATGGCTAAGACACCCCGAATGCTGACGAAGTGTGTAGCGGCACAGAAAATACGTCTTCCTTTCTGCTGGTGCCTAATTATGGTTCACAAACTCTGCTTTTGTACTGGCAGACAGAGACAATAAGGCAATTTACGATTGCAAACTTGTTTCTGGTCCTTCGAACCAAATGTGACTACTGTAACCACATCTATAGCAGCGTTTAGACGCTAGGTTCAGTCTATCTTTTACTTGCCCCAAACGCCTGACGCTGCTAATTTAATCCCACAAAATTGCACCCAGTGCAAGGCAGGACTAGACACCATGAGTTATGACGAAGTGTGTAGCGGCACAGAAAATACGTATTCCATTCTGTTGGTGTCTAAATAAAGTCCACAATCTCTGCTTTGGTACTGCCAAACAGAGACAACAAGACAATTTACGATTGCAAACTTGTTTACTCTCTATTCGCAGCAGTATTATTATTATTATTTATTTACAAGAACAAATTAAACAAATTGTAATAATATACTATTGTTAACAGCATTGCCAACTCTTGCGAACATAAACGCGCAGTAATGATTGAAAAAGTCGCTAAAAAGGGCTAAATTAGAAACAAAATGTATTTATTGTATAATCAAAACATGTTTTGTGAAAAACATGTTTGGCTAAATGAAAAAAATAAATCAAGTGATTTCATATTTTTGGTGCCTATAGTCAGAATGAAAGATTAAATATAATCAGGTTTATTTGAAAGTATCGCGCAGGGACTCTCAATAGTTTCCATGGCTATTCTTTTCGGTTTTTAGAATTTTTAATAAAATTGGAACAAATATTTAAATTGAGTTTTCTGAGCAGAATATTAAAATATTTAATTTTTAAAGCAAACACCTTCTACTTTGTAACAATAAATTGAAAAAGTATAAGATAAATTAGGGAATTTAGTAAAGTGTCACTTTATTTTGTTGCACAAAAACCACGACCAAAAGAACACTTTTATTCCAAATACGAAATGCAAACAATTCAGAAACTTCTTTTGTTTATTAAATTAAATAATTTAAAACGGAAAATATCTGGACACAAAAAAATAAAGTATCTCATAATGCACCCAAAAGATAATTATTATGATGTAAATAGCATAAGTAGGAAACCGCAATTTACTTTGTTCGACAGTGTAAGAGAAACTTTGCATTACATGAAACCATAATTATCCACAAAATACATTAAAAACTACTAATTTAAATGCTTTTTATCTTCTCATAGTTCAAGAGTTCATAAAATATAAATTCTGAACTAGCTTTGCAAACTCTTTTTATTTTCATTTCATTTTCGGTTGAAATCATTGGGGCAATATATAATGATCCAAAAAAAAGTTCCAAACTTGAATAAAATTATTATAATTAAAAAAGTACCAATTCTTAAGTTTTCATAAAAACAAAAAATTATATTTCATTCATTCC
This sequence comes from Protocalliphora azurea, assembly GCA_932274085.1. Taxonomy (NCBI): domain Eukaryota; kingdom Metazoa; phylum Arthropoda; class Insecta; order Diptera; family Calliphoridae; genus Protocalliphora; species Protocalliphora azurea. The sequence continues at coordinate 149,741,231 of OW026520.1, forward strand.
ATGAAATAATTCCCAAAAATTTTCTTTAGGTCTTCGGAGTTTAGTAATATTTGAAAAACGCATACCCTATTGAGCTAATTGAATACCAACATTTTGTGGTCTTTTTTTCTGAAATTGTAAAAAACTTGAGAATTTATTCACGATTTTATTTTTTAAAGTAAAAAAAGAATTAGAAAAAGTGTATAAATCTAAACACCAATAACTCTTTAAGTTGTAAACAGATTTTAATGATTTAAGTTTCATATAGAAGATGAAAATATCCTCCTTAAAAACAATAATTTAGAAAAAATATTATAACTCAAAATTGCATTCATATAATGTACTGTCTTAGCAAAAAAAGAAAACATCCAAAGAAGTCAAAAAGATCCTGAACTTATAATTTAGATGTAATGCAAATTCGAATCATATCAATTGAAATTTAACATAGACTTTTCATTGGAAGACGTTCTCTTTTTGATACCTTTTCACACAGTAGAAAATCGTGTTCACGATGTCATATACTAGTTGTTTGTTTATATTCTCAGATAATAAATGGCAAAATATTGATTCTTCTTTTTTTTTCTCTAAAAAAAGTTTTTATTTTAGCCCCTTCAGTAAGATGTACTACAGATATTGTACTATATTTAAAATTTCTGGTTTAACTATATATAGAAAATTTAATTTAGTTTATTCCTATATTAACTGAATATAATATAATTTAATTTTTAATAAAATACCAAAAGTGTAAAACAGGCCCTATATTTTAGTACATTTTCATTGAAATCAAGATACAAGTTCTTTAAGAAAAAGTAACTGCACAGCAAAAACTTTGCTTTCCTGGTAAGCTAGCAGGTGTAATTGGAAACAAAAATAAACTACTTATTTTTTGCCTGAACAACTAGTTATTTTTGTTCGACTTGTCCACAAATTCATGTAGTTATTTTTTGACTCCAGGGGTACTCAAAAATATGTACCTAAACGAAAACAAAAAAAAAAAAAAAAACAACAAAAAAAATTTTTGCCGTCAATGAGACTCGAACTTGGGCACACACTAACCATTCGTTTTTACTGACTAACGTCTTACTCAGTACACCATCCCGCACATAGCATCCTAAGCGACAAAAACTCGATTTAGTTTAAAATATCTTTTTAGACATTTCGTTATAAAAAACTAACAGCCTCAGAATGGGTTTGAACCAACAACCTTCTGCTTGCTAACCCAGCGCTCTAGCCAACTGATCAACGTGATTGCAATATTACTGTCCTATTATACTATTGAGTACTTATTTATTAATACAGAGTAGGCAAATAATAATGACGCCTCATTACCAAGAAACTACTTTAATAAGTAATTGTTATTACCGAAAACCAAAAAGTTTTTGCTGGGTGTTTATTGTAATCTTAAAAATTTCAATGTATAGTTTTATCAGAACAAAGTATTGTTTCATTAAAATAAAGGCATTGCTTCTTTAATTCAACGTACTTTTCACTGAAATTCATTAAAGCAAAATACAAATAAGTTGAATCAATGAACTAGTACGTTGAATTTTAAGGTTGTATAATTGTTAACGTATGGCAATACAGTATTTCAACGTACCTGTATGTTAGGTCAAAATTAAGAAATAAATTAGTCAAATTAACGAACTTCTTCGTTGTATTTATGTAACTTTTTGGTTCAGTGAAAATCCACAAAGTTCTTCCAAATTTAGTTCTTTTAAACCCAGCACCAATTTAGCTTTTCACAGTCTTTTAACATTAAATGTAAACCTAAAATTTATACAAAATATCAACAATGTTTGTATGTTTAAACTAGATAAATGTTAATGTATGTATAAAAATGTCTACATATGTTCATATGTGCGTGGGTGTATATATGTGTTAAATGTTACATTGTGTTACTTACTATGACCGCATTTCATTTTAATTGGATTGTTTGGCTTAGAGGCCAAATAGTCAGATAGATGTTTGTTAAATGTTTGTGTATGTTGCAAATTACTTAGACATACTTATACACAACAACAGCTGCAACAACAATAACAATTTAAATATCTAGTCTAAAATTTTGGATGGAAAATCTAAATGAAATGCAAGTGTAAGTCATTGTTCTTCTAACCGCATCAATATAATTTTATACTCATACACACAATCTCTTTCTCTCTTCTTTGTGCAATTTAACACCAGAAGTAAATTAAGATTTTCAAAACCGAAAACAAACGCAATGAGCGTAGCAATGCAATTGAACGCTTGGATGAAGTTCTTATTTATACAAAAAAAAAGAGGTATTAGCATTTTCAAATACAAATTATAAAGGCTCAAAAACACAGATATGTTCAAATGTATTAGAGCATTTTTCTTTATTTCTCTTAGAGCTATTTATGAAAATCTTACAACTATAATTTTATGAGGATTAAGACAAAAAACTACAGATTTAATAAAATTGTTTGCTGAAATTAAATTTATCGTCTAATATCACATTTTCTTCAAACTTATTTCAATATCCAATTTAAATGTCACTAAAATGCAACACAACATGCAATAAAAGGTTTTTTTCTGAGTGCTTTTATACAAAGTAAAATTCTTCGGAAAACAAGCCAGAAATTTCAAATGAATATTTTAGTTTTATTATTTACTGTTTACTTGTCAACAGTGATGCCAGTTTAGCTTTTTTTTAGCCTCAACATTTTTCTTTTAGCTTCTAGCCTTCTTGATTCCAAAAATTGCAGTAAAAAGGCTAAAATATTAGTATTTCAACAATTAAGAAAATGAACTATGGCTAATTTTATTTTTATACATTTTTGTGTGTATATTCACATTAAAAAAAGATCTATATTACTAATATTTAATAAAAATTTTTGTCTGCGGCGCTTCATTTATCAAATAAAAAATAACTACTAATTTTATGGATTTATTAAAACGATTATTGAAATTATTTTTTAATATAATTCATTAACCATAGAAACTATTTATAAACATAATTTTAAAACAATTATAATAGTAAAGAATCACCCAAAAATTTCGAAATGCTTAATCAAAAAGAAATTATAGTTTAAAAGTGACAAAAAATCATTTGAAAACATTAAGTAATTTTTCATATAAAAAATAACTCAAATTTATATGGGATTTTTTTTTTTGGGCAATTTCTTATGTTTTATTTATAAAATTATAAAATTATTATTAAATATTTAAAAAAATATCAAAAATTAATCAGAATAAGAAAAAAGAAAAAATAAGTCTTTAAATTAAAGAAAAAATTTTAACTTGTTTTTGGCCTTATTTTTGGAACATTTAGCCTTTTTTGTCCTTTTTTAAAGTTTAAATTTGGCCTCTCCTTTTCTCGCCTACTGGCAACACTATTTAGCAATAACAAAAACAAAAATTGTTATAAAAAGTTTTAACACAATAGCGAAAATTACAGTTTTTTTCTTTTTATTTCCAAGTTGTTTTTTTCTGATTTGTTGTTTGTTTTAAATGTTATTTTCAATCGTTTTTGCACTTTTTTATGTTGGAAAAGCTAAAATGAAAAGCGCAACTTTTTGCACTTTTCTCAGGTATTGTTGGTACTTTTTTTTAACTTTTTTTAAAGTTTTTTTGTACAAATTTTTATAGCTTGTATATAAAACTAAACACTGTGGGAAAATTGAATAGAACTAAATAAAGATTGTTTTAATCAATATTTAAATAAATTTGTAGTCTACTTAAATTCAATACAATCTAATATTTTTATACTTTCCATCAGTATATTATGGTTCCATATAAAATTCTGGTGCTATTGTATTATGTCCGTCTATCTGTAGGAAATATTCTTTTGTCCAAACTACCAACCAGAAATAAATAAAATTTAATTGGATTATTTTTTTCCTAAAAGCTTTGCTATTTAAAATCTGCTAGTAGAATGAAGGAAAGTTAAAAAACAACATCTGGATCAGCCTCTGAAATATTATGATTTAGTATTAAAATAAATTAGTATTTTTCCAGATGTACGGATAATTTTACAGAAAAGAAGTAACAGTGATATAGTCGTTCATGATCAATTATATGATAACCTACATGATAGCTGCAAAATAAAGTTAAAAAAAATGTCTATAAAAATTTTTAAATAAATCATAAATTTTTTGATGGCGTTTATCCATGTTAAATTTAAAAATATTAAATTTAGTGGATCACTGCTAAATGGAGTAATAATAATAAAAATAATGATAATAATTTTTTTATTTATTTAGATAATTAACAAAGGAATTTATACGGAAATCTCAGTCAAAAGAAAAAATGAGCTATTTCATCTATTTATATACATACCCAGTAAAAAAAAGAATTAAAAAAGAGTTGAAAAAATCAAGATTTTAATATTATGTTTTCACTGGAAGGAAGCACACAGTGTTGTCATTGGAAGGATATTCTTCTTTTATACTTCTTGTTCTTCTTATTTATAAATTTATTTAATAAAATATGTTCTTAGCCATAGAATACAACTAGAAGTTTATGCGAGATGAAGTTTCGGTCCATAAAGTGGTGTTTTATGTTGAACGTATTCATTTAAAATTTATTAAACTTTTTTGAAGAAAATCCTTTTAATCTTATTTGTCAAATGCACTAGACCTGTGACTTTTAGTATGTAACTATTTGGTATGTAACTAATGAATTAAAAAAATCTATATATTTTTTTCTGTGTTCAGCTCTTCAAAACGCATAAATTGAGGGAACCTTCTACAAAATACATGGCACTTCACATGCATTTGATATGCACAAATTATAGTGAAATAATATTTCGTCACCTAAAATGCAAAAAGCCGTAACCCTACTTTTTAATATTTTACAGAAAGCAAAAAGCATTATAAAAAGTCAAAAGGCCGTGACCACGGTTTTTAATTTTTGGCTTTAAAATTAAACAATTAAGTATAACTTTTTAATCGTTTTCTTAAAACAAGATGTTAATACCAAAAGCCTTAACAAAACACTTGTTTGAAATTCTCTCATCTCTAAATAATTGTTTCATATATATGAAGACTAATTGTTCTAAGGTAGATAGTTATCGAAATAACTATCTATCTCTTTTACTTTAATGCCTAAATTTTAAACGTCAAATTGGTCAAAATGTCACGGATGCTACTTCCGTTTTCCCTAATTATAATTTTGTTCTTCTTGTATTACCCACAGCAAAGCATAGAGGTAATTTCTTACTCCTACAATAAAAATCCTTTTTTTTCTTAATAAATCCTAATTCTGTGTTTTCATTTTTTCTTCTCATTTCTATTGAGATTTCTTTTCATCTTCTGAGCAAACAAAATAATTAAACTTATTTTGTTTACCGGCTTAGGAAACTCAGTGCTTTTATATTTCTCTCCAGCCTTCCAACCCTCCTTGATACTGAAAGAAACACAAGAAGAGATAAAATATAAAACTCTCTTCAATATATTTACGACTGTTTCGTTCATGAAGTTGATGTTACGGTCTTTTTTTTTTTGACTTTTGTTAATATTAATGTCATTTTGGAAGATATGAATATGAATTTTTTTTACGTAGATGTTGGTTAGGTCAGTTCATTATAATCATTTTATGTAACGATTTATAAATTTGCAATGAACTATTTTAATGCAATATTTATGTACTTTTATTGGGAGAAATATTTTTGTATAATTGTTTCCAATGGTTGCGGCCTTTTGTATTTTAGGTGACGATTTGTAAATTTACAATAAACAATTTTAACGCAATAATTATGTTTTTTTATTGGAAAAATATTTTTGAATAATGGTTTCAATGACGATTTGTTAATTTGCAATAAACAATTTTAACGCAATATTTATGTATTTTTATTGGGAGAATATTTTTGAATAATGGTTTCAATGGTTTTACCGCAATATTTATGTATATATTTTAGTTATTTTAAAGAAAAAATTCAACCAACAATTCAATAAAAAAATTTAATTAATGCAAGCAATTTCGTTATTGAAATCCACATCCATTTTTTCTATGTTGGATCTGTGTGCTTCATCGAAGACCACTAGAGCTACTAGAGCTGTCCACAAGGTGGCGTTTTATCGCATCTTCTGTAGATTTTGGTCATTGATAGACTTTTGAAAAAGTATGAATTCTCAAATGAAGTGAAATAAATTGTGTTCATTCTCGATGGGCCTATTACAAGGAATAACCAAATGTCTAATGTTACCAATAACGCAATTAGGAATTGCGTTATTGGTAAGCGTCTCTATGATAAAATGTGTGATCTTTTACCCAGAATGATCTACCGGTGTTTTATTACAATAATTAGACCAATACTAACCTATACTGTTCCAAAAAAAAACAGAAAATTGCGAAAATTTTACTAGATAAAGTCTATCTCCTCACTTGTATTTCAATAACATGCGCAATGAACCTATCCCACACTTGCCCTTGTGGCCATCCTGTTTATTTTTTCATTGCCCATTTTAGTGATTGAGGAGGCCAGTAGGAGTGCTCTTAGAACAGGGAAAATTTTCTCAGGTATAGAAGAATGCCTCTAGATTAAGATAGGCGAAGAGGTTTGTTTCGTTATCCATTGGAAGATCCCGGAAGTTGCTATTTCTTAATAAGAGTGAATTCAGAGTACTAACGGGTCTATTTGTAGGGAATTGTGGTCTTAGATACCATAAATATATCTTAAGAAATATTGAAGCCTATCAGTGTAGATTCTGTGTGATGTACGATGAAACATCTGAATATGTTCTATATGAATGCCCTGTTATTTCAGCTCATAGGTTAAAATTCCTACGGGAATCCATAGTATATCCAAAAAAGGCATTTGTTCTCTCATCAACCAAGATAATTGGCTCTGTCCACTACCTCAACTTGATATGGTGAACGTATAAGGCTGCACAAAATGTCCATTTATCAATCTATCAAATATTGTCACTATTCTATTTTCAAATAATTGAGAGTATATTTTCTGTATATTTTAGCGTGTTATAGAGAAAGTATATATTTTTTTTTAATTTTAAATATTTTTAATTTCCATTGTTGCATGCAAAACAAACAAAGTGAAAACAATAATAATAGCAATAGAAACAAGAAATGTAACTGCATTTACAATATCAACTAACTGTTGTAAATAGCTAACAAAATAAATAACGCTCTTATTATGTAAGTATTTGTATTGATTTTAGTAACGGATGTACCTCATTATAGACGTATATATAATCGGAGCGCTGACTAAAAGTCCTATGTGTTTTTTTACTACTTTTCAGGAGAAAATAAAAAGTCATAATATTTTGTCAAATCACAACATTTTTTTGCTTTAATTTTCATTTTTTCTTGTTTTTCACTAGGGCATTTATCAATTTTATGTCTTGAAAAAAAATTGATATCTTTTCATTCCCTCGTATGGTAAAAGAAATTAAAAAAATAAAGAATAAACATACACATATATTTTTTATGGTAGATTTTTATTTATTTTTTTTTTTATTTCAGTTTTATTGTTCTTAACAAAAGTCCTAATAATTTAAGAGCAACTAATTATGATTGAACTATATTTTTACTGTAAAAATTTTATATTGTATATACAAATTCTATCATGTTATGATCCGGTTTTATTACATTATGATCTAAATTTTGCATATAATGATTAGACTTTATTATATTATGAAAGGGTTTTATCATATTTATTATATAAAAAAAAAATTATCAAAATTTTAATAAAATATTTCAAATTTATCTTATTATGATCAAGTGTTACTTTTTCATTAAATATTTATTTGATTCATTATGTATTGTACAAGACAATATCTCATATACTTTGAAACACAACCTTGTCTGCTTATAAAAAAATTAATGAGATAAACTAAATGAGAATTATAATGAAGGTGAAAAACAAACGTTAGAAATAAAATTTGTTCAAAAACAAACATGTTATGAGTTTTTTAACGATATTTGTAAAAAGCATATTTATTTTTAACATTTCATTTTTATAGGAATAATAATATTATTAATATGGTTTAAAGACATAATATGTTTTAAGAACAATGAAAAAGATTGATAATATTCAAGTGAATTTTCTTTTCTTCTTTTTTTGTGTAAAAATATTCAAAAACATAAAATTTTTGTTGTCATCTATATTAAAATTTTAATTGAATGCAGACATTGCATGATAAAACTGAAAACAAACATTGTTGTCATGAGCACAGTATCATTAAAATTAATGAAAATTAACAATGAGAACATAATATTGTTGTAGTGATAATGTCGTAACCATGTTTTTTCTCTGCGTGTATGTATAGTAGAAAGAAATGGTTTTTTTTCTGAAGAAAATCTACACATAGGACTTTTTGTAACATCCAAGTCTGTTGAGGTAATAAAAAATGCTACAATATACTATAATAAAAAAATTTTAAAAATTACACATAGGTCTCTTCGTCAGCGTATCTACAATATGTAACGTTATTAGAATGCAAAAGGTTCCAATTAATATACCAAAAAAATTTGGCAGGGATTTGAATGAAAAAAAATTAAAAGAACAAATATAAGAAAGTGATAAATTTTTATACTTGTTAAGAGATGTGCTAGTGTATTTTTAATAATTTTATTTAAATCAGTTCCTTTTAATTGTTTGTTTAATTATTGATAACTTATTTAGAGAAAGATTTATTTGCATTTTATATGAACATATACCTGTACGAATTAAATATATATACGTATGTATGTTCATTTCTTTCTCTATAAACTTGTTTTAAAAAGTATATGTAAGTATATACTAATGAAATATATATAGGCCATTATAAAAAAATTTTAACTTGGGTGAAACTCACTTTAATCTTTAATAAGCAGGTTACAAACTGGGTACAGACCGGAACTCATAACAGCTAACAGAGTGCAAAATATCATTAATTATGCAAAAAATTTACTTTTTGCACAATACTTGGATATATAGATACAAGAACGGCGATAAATATAATTGATCATGACCATAAATAATTTATATTCGAATACCATTTTTCACAAAACTTTTAAAAATCGCGATTTTTAGTGCAAAGAAATTTATTTTTAATTTTACTAAGAAATTATAAAATATGCTACACTAATACTATTAAACATTAAAAATATCATAATTTTTATTTGAATAACTCAATAGCTTTTGATAGTGCACATAATTTTACCAGAATTATACATAAACTTCTAGTTTGTAAAAATCTGTATTTGTACATATGTATGTACGAAATGATTAACGTGAACTGATTCTACATGCATGCGAGTCACTTTATATTTCTACAAATTGATTTTCATGTGCCATCAAAAATAAAAGAAAAAAATTTAAGGTCTAAAATAAAAAAATGTTTTGAAAATGGCCCATATATTTATGTATATTTTAACATTAAAAGAAAAAATAAGTAAAGTTTTTCTATTACTAAAGTTACAAATTGCCTTATATTGTTTAATGTGTTCATATGTCAGCATACGTACACACATATATGTGCCTTGTTCATTTGTTTAACTTGTAAATAAATAGGTACAGTTTTCTTTCACTTTGTAAAAAATAAAAAAAAAATCTTTTTATTTTTTTTTTCTTTTTTTTTTTTGTTTTGTGCAGTTTTCTATGGAAAACTTTTATATATTATACAAGCTTAGCTCCCCTTTAATATTTATTGGCTGTTTGTTTTAGCAATAGTAGCAATGGTGGCATATATGCTTTTATTGACTTCTATTATTCTAAGGTTTTGTACAACGACTACTAACTAATATGAAAATAGTTATAAAGAAAATATATAATGTTATGTATTTCCTAATAGAAATCTAAATAATTGAACAAGGAATATTTCATACAAAAATGTTAGAAATAAAAGATTAATGGAAAATATTGTATAGAACGAAAATCTATGGAAAGTAGTCTCAGGAGAAAATTTAAAAAGATAATTTGTTGCAAATTTTTTATAAAAAGAAAACTATTTAAATATTTTTTATAAAAAGAACATTCATTAAAAATTTTCAATAGAGAAAACATTTATTGAAAATTGTCTCTAAAAGAAAAATTTATATATAACAAAAAATATTTAAAAATTTCTGCAGAAACAGAAAAAGAAAATTCATTGAAAATTTTCTATAAAAGTAAAATTCTTTGAAAATTTTCTACAAAAGTAAAATTCTTTGAAAATTTTCTATAAATGGAAAATTCCTTAAAAATTTCCTATAAAAGAAGGATTCCTTGAAAATTTTCTATAAAAGAAAAATACCTTGAAAATTTTCTATAAAAAAATTAATTGAAAACTTTTTACAAAAAGAAAAATTCATTGAAAATTTTTCTATAAAAAGGTTATTAATTGAAAATTTGATATAAAAAGAAAATTTGTCAAATATTTTATATAAAAAGAAAATTTATTGAACATTTGCTTTAAAAAGAAAATTCTTTAAAAATTGTCTATAAAAAGAAGATTTATAGAAAATTTATTATAAAAAAAAATCTATTGGAAAATTTCTATAAAATGAAAATTTATTGAATATTTTCTATAAAAAGAAAATTCATTGAAGATTTTCTATAAAAAGAAAATTTATAGAAAATTTGCTATAGAAAGACAATGTATTGAAAATTTTCTATAAAAATAAAATTTATTGAAAATTTTTTTTAAAAAGAAAATTCTTTGAAAATTGTTTACCAAAGAAGATTTATAAAAAATTTGTTATAAAAATAAATTTTATTGAAAGTTTTATATAAAATTAAAATTTATCGAATATTTTCTATAAAAAGAAAATTCACTTAAGATTTTCTATAAAAAAATATAGAAAATTTGCAAAAAAAAAAGAAAATTTATCGATTTTTTTCTATAAAAAGAAAATGTATTGAAAACTTGCTATATAAGAAAATTTATTGAAAATCTGCTGTGAAAAGAAAATTTATTGAAAAATTTCCATAAAAGGAAAATTTATAAAAAGTTCCTATAAAAAGAAAATTTATTGAAAATTTCTAAAAAAAAAATTATTTAAAATTTCTAAAAAAAAATATTGAAAATTTTCTATAAAAATAAAATTTATTGAAAATTTTCTATAAAAAAAATTATCGAGTATTTTCTAATAAAATAAAATTCATTGAAGATTTTCTATAAAAAGAAAATTTAATGAACATTTTCTATAAGGAGAAATGATCGAAATTTTTCCACTACATCAAATTTTCTAAAATTTTTTTATTTAGAAAAAATTTCGACTACATTTTTTATTCAGAAATATTCGACATATTTTCAGTTTTATTACGAAGATTTTTAGTTACACTGTTTGCTATTTTATAAATTGAATCCATGTACATTTGTGTGTTGCTATTGTAGTTTTTTTTATAACCTACATCGCTATAGGTGGCGAGGGTATTATGCGTTTGTGCTGATGTTTGTAATACCTAAAAATATTGGTCGAGAACCCACCCTAATATATGCCAATAGGATTAGAATCACTTTCTGAGACGATATAACGATGTCCATCTGTCTGTCTGTAAAACTCGTAATCAAACCATCATTCCATTCCATCCATTGTTTCATCTATTCCTCTTAGATAGGCGTTTAACGATCATAAATGCCTTAAATATAGTAATGTTTATTTAATTTGGCATTTTTAAGTTTTATATCGGTAAAAATCAGTATTCAAAATTTTCCGAAGATCGCCTATAATTGATCATAGCTCCCATATAAGCTCCTATTACCTAAATCTCTTTTACGTGCACGAATATCAGTATCAAGTTAAGATTTGACCCAAATCTGTTTTATATATGTAGAAACCGAAATACTTCCATATAAAATGCATAAATAACATCATATAATGCATACGTATGTATCATAGAAATATATAATACCTTTAATACAAGTATCGGTCAACAATAGTCTACAGGTCCCTATATTTTCCTTCTTGGTTTTTTATTTTTTATTTTATTTTATTTTATTATTTTTTTCATTTTTAGCGTGCGTTTTATTTAAGTTGCTGCTGTGCTTTTGCTCTGTTTCTTTTTTTATTTTTCTTCTTTTGTTAGTTTTATTTGGCTAGCTCATGGTTTGTTTAACAATAAATTTTGAATTGTGGTTTAATTTAAAAGAAAAATTGAATTGTGTGTATATTTATTACAAACACACACACAGCACTATATGTAAATATTGGCTATGAGTTTATAAACCGCAAACAAGTAATAATATACAAGCAATAATATATGATAAAAATGTAAAAAAAGGACAAGAATAATTTTACAAAAGTTTTACATTTTTAAAAAGTTTAAATTTCTAAAATTTGTTTTTTGAAATCCGTATTATTTTTCAGTTCAATAAAAATACAACCTTTTACAATTTTAAACTGTTTGCGTTTTTACTAAAACAAACCCTTGCGTGCTATACGTTTCTTAAATTATTTCTGCTTTTTACTTTTTCTTTTTAAAATTTCTGCTTTTAATGATTTGAAATAAAACAACTAACTTTTATATTATTTATAACTTTAATATTATTTCCCTTTTTTCCTCTAAACATAAAAACTTTATTCATCAAAAAACCCAAACACACTCAATCAGTCAGTATTTAGTTGTAAAATCAAAGCAACAGTTACATTTTAAGTACAAATAAAATGAAAATAACGAAGGAAATTGCCGCATTTTAAGCTTCTGGCAAAATAAGTTTATTTGCTAAATTCCTTCAAGTTAAATTACTCGTAATTTGGCAAATAAAGCAAAAACAGAAAACGAAAAGTTAAAAAATAATAAGATGAAAAACTTTGAAATGCCATTCATACGCATTTTCATTCACACTACCCACATTCGTTAATATTTGTTAAACTACCACATACATGGATGCAATATATGTTTACATGTATGTGAAAATGTATGTTTGATTTCATGAAAAATGAATGATATCGTGTTAGTGTTAATAGCGCTACAAAACTTCAAACAGCGGAAGGCAAAAATATCTAAATATTTTAAATAACAAACATATTAATAAAATGTTCAATACACTAAAGCTATTTTAATTTAACTTTTTTTCTCCACTGTTATTTTAAAAAATAATCTTATAAGTAAACTGCTATTGTAAATTGCATGACTTAAAAGAAGGAAAGAGAGAGAGAGAGAGAAAAAGAATTTAAATCATGATTAAATCTTAACAATAAAATTAAGCAGCAACAAATAAATAGAAAAACTACAACACACATATACACAATTTCTCAAAGTAAATAAAATCCTAGTTTTATGAGATTTTTACAATGGTTAAGTAAATGCAAGTAATTAGTTCTATTAAATTTTATTTTTGTTCTTAAGCCAAGTAAGCTGTTTATTTTTAGGATATATTGGTTTAATATTAAAATTTTTCTCTTGTAAGTAGAAAAGGAATTTTTAAGTTTTTTCTTCCTTTGCTTATTTAAAGACGTTTACGTTACTTAAGCAATCAATTTATTTTCAATAAATTTTCTTTTTACAGAAAACCTTCAGAGAGATTTATTTCTAAAGAAAACTTTCAATAAATTTTCCTTTTATAGAAAAATTTTAATAAGTTTTCTTTTTATAGAAAATTTTTAATAAACTTTCTATTTATAGAAAATTTTCAATAAATTTACGTTTAGTAGAAAATTTTCAATAAATTTCCATTTCATAAAAAATTTTCAATGTTTTCGCTTTACAAAATAATTTTCTTTTTATAAAAAAATATAAAATTTTCAATAAAATTCCTTTTTATAGAAAATATTCAATAAATTTTCTTTTTATGTTCAATAAATTTTCTTTTTATAGCAAATTTTTAGAACATTTTCAGTAAATTTTCTTTTCATAGAATATTTTCTTTTGTAAAAAAATCTTGTTTTTATATAAAATTGTCAATAAGTTTTTATAGAAAATTTTTGATAAATTTTCTCCTTATAAAATATTTTCTCTTTAAAAATATTTTTTCTTTCTATGGAAAATTTTCTATGAATTTTGTTTTTATAGAAAATTTTCTATGAATTTTCTTTCTACAGAAAATTTTTATGAATTTTCTTCTTATAGAAAATTTTCAATGAATTTTCCTTTTATAGAAAATTTACAAAGAATTTTCCTTTTGAAAAAAATTTCCAAGGAATTTTCTTTTTATAGAAAATATTCAAGAAATTTTCTTTTTACAGAATATTTTCAAGGAATTTTCTTCTTATAGAAAATTCCAAGGAGTTCTATTTTTGTAGAAAATTTCTAAGAAATTTTCCTTTAATAGAAAATTTTCAAGGAAGTTTGTTTAGATATAAAATTTTCAATGAATTTTTTTTAATAGAAAAATTTCAATGAAGTTTTTTTAATAGAAAATTTTCAATTATATAAAATTGAATTTTGTTTTTATAGAAAAATTTCCCTTTTATTTATAAATTTTCAGTGAATTTTTCTTTTATAGAAAATTTTCAATGAATTTTCCTTTTATATAAATTTTTCAATGCATTTTCCCTTTACAGAAAATTTTTTGTGAATTTTCCTTTTATAGAAAATTTTCAGTGAATTTTCCTTTTATAAAAAATTTTCAGTGAATTTTCCTTTCCTTTTATAAAAAATGTTCAAGGAATTTCGTTTTTATAGAAAATTCCAAAGAGTTTTCTTTTTGTAGAAAATTTCTAAGGAATTTTCCTTTTATAGAAAATTCTCAAGGAATTTTCTTTTGATATCAAATTTTCACAGATTTTTTTAATAGAAAAATAGGAACACTCCTTCCTTTCATATAAAATTATCAATGAATTTTCATTTTATAGAACAATTTCCCTTTTACAGAAAGTTTTAAATGCATTTCCTTTTATATAAAAATTTTAGTGAATTTTCTTTTTATAGAAAATTTTCTATGAATTTTCTCTTTATAGACAGTTTTTTAAAATTTACTTTTTACAGGAATTTTTCAATAATTTTTTTATAAAAAATTTTTCGTAAATTTTCTTTCCATGGAATATTTATTTTCTATATAAGATGTCGACGTCAAATAAACAACATATCTAGATTCGTGGTTTAGTAAAATGTACCTATTTATTTTATTAGTTCTATTTTTAACCAAAAATCATTTTCTTATACGTATTCCAAACTATAAATAATATCTCTTAAAATAGAACATTATACGTCAATTTATAATTAATTTTAACCCTCATTTACGATAATAAACATACGAAATGGAAATGCATCATAAACTTATCGAACTAATAATGAAAAAATAATACCAAAAGAATATCAAGTTTAATAAATAATAAAATAAACAAAACAGGTGCTTCAATTCTTTACGAAAAAGTTAAAAAATACATAAATGAAACCAATAATGATAATGATTCATAAAAATATACAAAAAAAGCTAACAAGGAGTACTTAACTCTGTACCTACACATACAGACACATATGTACATGTCCTTTTAGAGCAACGGTTCTCAAATGGGGGTCACGAATACTATTTACATAAACACAAAATTTAAAGAATTTTATTTAATATTCAATAATTCAAATTTAGTTCATAAAATGACTAGAAGTTTAAGAATGATTTCATCGAATTAATCAATATATATATATATATATATATATGTATATATATTTACTTAATACGAAAGTATGACTCAATTAAATATTTTATAAAATTTAAAGTAATAATTTCTTTAGCAAGAGGAGAAATTGCGAATTGTATTTGTTATCACCCTGATTCAAAATAAATTCTTTAATATAATTTAAATGCAGCTATAAAAGCACAGAAGATAATTTATATATATACTCTAGAAAAATTATGAGAAAGGCAAAAAATATTATACATTTTCTTATGTGTAATATCAACAACAAATTATATCGGATCTCTTACTTTTTTAAAATTACATGCTGCTAGCACTTTTTTTCACTAGCTTGAAAACATCACAAAACAATTTAAAAATAATTTTTTAAGCACTTCTTAAATTTCAAGATAGTATGCCGGTTTTAAGGTAGTTCCTGCATTATAGATCTCGCAGCTTCATAAATTTAAGTCAATATAAGATTTTTAAATTGATTTTGAAAGTAGATAGACGTAGTTTTTTACTTATGTTCCTATGAGTATCTTTTCTATACACTCAAACTAAACAATAAATTATTCATCATTTTCAAATATATTTCACTTTTCTTTTTAGAAATTTTGACTTTGTGTAAAATCTTCTGATTTTTTTCTTAAAAACGATATATTTGTTTATAAAGTTTAAAATTCTATTTTGTTTAGAATAAAATGAGATATCTCTATATAAAATAGCTTAAAAACTGAAAAAGTTATTAAGCAATTTCTATTTTTTTCTTTAAATTTGAAAAGGAAAAATAAACAAAATAATAACAGAATAAGAAATACATTTATACAAGAACGTACCCAAAAAGCAGTTTATTTCGAATAACTCGAAATTTTGAGATTGTATTGCAAATTTTTAAAACTGGTCTATGATGTGCTCAAGAAAACCTATAACTAGTATTGCCAGCATAACATATTGAAGGCTAAATCTAACCCTTTTATTTTGCTTCTAGCCACAAAATTTTCGTTTTAGCTTCTAGCTTTTTTTTCTAGCCTTTTTTGATTCTTAAAATTGACCTAAAAAGGATAAAATTTTAGTATTTCCATAACGAAGAAACTAATTTCTTATTTGTTATTATCAATTTTATTTTTACGGAATCATTCATATAAGCATTTTTGTGTATTTATTCGCACAAAAAATCGAAATAATTTATGTTTATTAAAAAATTTCGCCTGCGGCGCTTCATTCTCCAAATAAAGTAATAAAATTTTTAGATTAACTAAGTCGATTGTTATAGATTTTTTTTTTTAATGCACTTCATCAACTATATAAACTATTTATTAAAATTAGTAAGAAAAACTCTTATTAATGAGAAAAATCACTAAAAATTTGGAAATGCTTAATCAAAAAGTTCAAAAATTACGAAGAATTACCTTAAAACTGTGTGTAATTTTAAATATGAAATATAACCAAAATTTGTATGGAAAGTTTTTTGACGTTTTTTCATTGAGTCATAACACCCATTAATTATTTATAAATGTATTACAATTTCTTTAAAAATATCAAAAATTAATAAGAACGAGAAGAAATAAGTTTTTGAATTAAAAAAAAAATAAAAATTTGGTCTAATTTTTTGATGCATTTAGCCGTTTTTAACATTTTTTAAAGTTAAGTTTAGCCATTTTTCTCATATCCTGGCAACACCGCCTATAACTTACTCTATGTCATTTCTCGAGTGACTTTTCACTGCAGAAGCATGTTAGTTATTATACTGCCTCAATAAATTTTAAACCTAATAAATTTATTATTTTCTATTAATTTGAAAATTCTGACTAAAGCTTAAGAATGACTTAAGAATAATATGAGATTAAAATACCAAATATTTTCTCTTGAATATTAATATATTTTTTGATTTTAAAATGTTTGATTTCAACTTGTGAAGTCATTATTATTATTACTTTTATTATTATTATTATAATTATTATTATTATTATTATTATTATTATTATTATTATTATTATTATTATTATTATTCTTCTTATTATTATTATTATTATTATTATTATTATTATTATTATTATTATTATTATTGTTATTATTATTTTAATGTTCATCCTTGCATAAAAACTTTTTTACAGAATAATTTCGCTTAGAATCTCAACTTGTTAACTTATTACACAAAAATATTGGTGGGTCGAGTTGTAATGTCTCATGGGGATCATGAAGCTGTCGCTTGTGAGAACCCCTGTTTTAGGGGAAATAAAATTGTTTGATTTGTTTGTTTCCATAATGTGTGTGGACTGTTTTATTTTGTCTTTGACTTTTGTTGTTTAAAAATTTTAAAAATATAAAACGTTATTTTATGTTTTACGACTCACGTTGTAAATAAAAACGATAATTTAAGGGAAGAGTACCACTATAAACAAGTACATATTTATTTATGCATTTGTATGTAGTTGTTTTTCTTGGTATTGCTATACATAACTCCTCTTTTTATTGTATGCCCTTGACCGCTTTTAACTATTAACTGAAACACATATGTTGGGGGGACTGAGAATATACTATAAATATTTTTACTTTTAAATATTCAAAGACCATCGCCACACAATGGGGCCAAATTCAACTACTGATCGGATCAAATTGGAATGTATAGAAAAGTTGTAGAAGAGGACATATGCTGTATTAACAGGAGATATAATTTAGGATGTCAAATTTGACTACTTCGAGTATGTAAAAGCTTCAAAAAATTTTAACTTATATAAATCAAATTCGATTTCAAAGATTTGTATACTTATGTAAAGTGCTTGATAAGATTAAGATAAAATAAGCTCACTCTCCTAAGCTATCTCTTACCCTATCTTGAACTTATTGTTTTGATTTTTTGCCAAAAAAAAAAAATTAATATTCCGTAATTTATAATACATTCGCTAAAACAATTTTTTAGTTACCTCAGTTCATCTAGACGTGAAAAATTTTCAAATTCGACACTATGAAATTAGTATTTACTTATTTTGTAGCCAATTAAATTACTATTTGTTACAGGCTAGCATACATATTATTCTTAAAGCTATTTACAATAAAATGTTTTTCATAATCATTCAATAATAAAGTCTTATTATTTGACTAAGTTAAAAATACACCACTTAATGCGGATTGGACTTACTGAGAAATCAATATATGGATAAAAATTGTTGAACATATGTCTCATGAGATCAAAGTTTGCATTATTGGTTCGAAAATATTTTATTTTTAAAGGAGTATAATTTCTAGTCGGACGATTTGAGATTACGAATTCGATCTTACGAAGTAGATACTCGGAGTTAATTGAACCGTTCACTAAATTAATTACAAATGAAATATTCATATATTTTCTCCTACTTTCAAGAGTAGAGAAATCAATAAGCTGTAGTCGACTTTCATATGATGGTAAATTAATACTAGAATTCCATAGAAGAAATAAGAGAAATTGTGTCTGAATTGATTCAATTTTTTTTTTATATGAACATCATATTGAGGATCCCAGACCACGGAAGCATATTCAAGGATTGGCCTTACGAGAGATGTGAAACGTAAGGATCATTAAAATCTCTTCCCCAGCGCTTGAGCAAACCTAGAACTCCTTTTGCTTTATTAACGATTTGCGAAACGTGGGAATTAAAAGATTGTTTACAATCAAGCAGCACACCCATATATTCAAGATATTCATCGACTAGATCAAGTTGATATTCATTTATTGTGTCTACAGAGTACTGGACTTTTTCTGTAGAACATCATGTGTTTACATTTTCTTAAATTCAGATCCATTAGATTAATTATACACCAATCATAAAGATTGTCTAGATTGGAGTAAGGAACATTGATAGGAATAGTTAAAGTCATGGAACAGTATATTAATATTCTAAGATTCCTAATGCACGTTAGTAAATCATTTATAAATATTAGGAATAATAAGGGGCCGAGGAACAGGAATTGTTTTCGATGTACATTCTCTAAATAATGCACATTAATATCTATTTTTAAGAACAGGAAAACAGGAGAAAATCCGAGTTTATCCAATTTGAACAATAGGAGATCGTGATTTACTTTATCGAAAGGTTTACTGAAATCTATGTATATTGTGTCTGTCTGCAAACCTGCAGTTATAACTGAGGTTGTGAACTTCAGAAGGTTAGTTGTAGTGGAACATCCTTTTTTAAATCCATGCTGAATATATATATATATATATATATATATATATATATATATATATATATATATTTACGAAAGTATAGTACATTTCTTTAATTTTGGTAACAAAAAAATTTACTTTACATATTTCGAAAGATAAGGCTTCTTATTAAAATATGTTTAATAGAGAAATTTTAAATTGATTTAGGTTTGCACCCTACATCCAGAATTGTTCGGAAATTGTGATTTAAAAAAGTATTATTTTTATCGATTAATAAAAAAATAAAAAATGGTACGCGAGTTTTTTTAATTTACTGACGATATTTAATCATAAAATAGATTTATATCAAGTTGACAGTAAACTGCAGATTTTATGAAAAAAGTCAAAAAAGTCGTTTTTTTTAATTGTAGAAAAAATGTATTGGGATAACACTTTGACTATTATTTCTTTTATGCAATGTATAAAATAATTATCCGTCCTTAATTCCTGCAAAAATCATTTAAAAGACTTTAAAAACCAATTTTTGGATTTTTTTTCAAAAATAAGCAATATTTAATAAATTTAATAGCTATTACGAATATTATTTCATTATACAAAGAAACAAAGCACCAAACAATAGTTGTGTTTTGTGCAATCTAACATATAAAATTGAACACTAAAATATTATAAAATAGCGAATTTAGTGAGAATTGACTTGAGTTGTCAGTTTTGTTTTAAAACATAATATATATACATATTATATATCATTAAATGTACAAACACAACAAGACCGATCTGGAAATTTCCATACAAATTTTTATTTGTCAGAAATAAATTTTATTTTAAATTTTCTCCGCATTTTTTTTTTTTTTTTTTGCTTTCATTTTCTCACAAAAAATATTACCACTTTTTTAAAAAATTTGTATGAATTTCGTAAATAAAATTGAAAAAATTTCAAGTAAAAAAAGAAATGAAAAGAAAATAAACAAAATTGTCGTTTATTTTCCGTTGCCGTCTAAGTTTTTCATTTTTTTTTTTTTTACATAACAATGCGGGCTATGAAAAGAATCCTGACTTGTTGTGCTTATACATTTATTTGATAAATAAGTCTATTTTTATAATCTTGTAATATTTAATAGTTTGAAAATTAGGCGGAGTTTTGCTTTAAAAAATCATAAATATTTCCCTTTTTATTTTCTTTGTATTCTTTTGTTTTCAAAATTACGAAAAATTGGTTTGTAGAGTTTTTTCTAATGATTTTGCAGCAACAAATGATTGCCATCTATTTTATACACTGCGTAAGAAATAATATTGAAAATAGTATGATAATATGCTCTTTTGTGCAATTTAAAAAAAATCATTTAAAAATTTGAATTTTTTCAAAAAATCTGCACTCCTACATTTATTTTTGGCCGGGTGGGAAGCAATTTAGTGTCAAATCGATCTAAATATATTTTACGATTAAAACTCACCTGATATTTTTTTATTATTATTAATCGATAGAAATAAAATATTTTTATAAAATTTACTTAAATTTAAAATTGTAAATAAAAAAAAGTAATTTCAGAGTGCTAACAAATCAAAAATTCAAGTCTAAATATTTTTTAACTGTAAGAGATAACTTAGCTGAGTAAGTTTATTCTTTCTTTGCCTTGCCAAGCACTTTATAGAAATATAAAAATCTTTGCAATCGGACTTGATTTGTAGAAGTTACGATTTGTGGAAACTTTTTCATATTCTAGGTAGTCAATTTTTTTTTATCCTGTAGCCTATCTGGTGTTATCACAGGGTGACTGCCGTATGATTTTTCTGAAAGCTTATGTCCTTCTCTACAACTCTTCCATACTTTTCAATTCCATCTGTCCAATGGTTTAGGGCATACTGGTTTATTGCCAAAAATTATGCGTTTGGCCCCACTATGCTACAGAGCAAATACGAATGCTTTGTAAATTATACAAATACATATTAAACAAATATTAACTCATACATGCGAATGAATCTTCCTTTATATGAGGAAATTGTATTTTCTAATAAATACACCTATATATGCACGTACATCCCAGCAATCGAAATGTTTGATTTAAAAATTTAGAGTGATTTGAAAACAAACTACTTCTAAAATATAAACGTTTTAGAATGATTGGATAACAATTTGAGAATAACAGCATTCTCAACAAAAAAAAGCGAATTTTTCTCAAATTTTGATTTGGAATTGAAATAAAATTTGAATTGACCTTTGGTATTACAGACAAAAGACATAATTTTTCAAACGTTTGCAATATGATGACTCTGTGCTTGCTGGGATTATGTGGCTATATGTGTATTTAAATTACCTGAAAATATTTAAGAGCAATAATAAAATATTAAATGAAGCCAGGGAAAAATTACCAAACTTTTGGGTTGAAATAAACGAAAGCAATATATCTAAGTACATTTAACCATTAAAATTTTTGATAACAAAATAACAACCATATTTAATGTGTTTTTTATGGTTGAGATCGAAGACAGTAAGAGGAATAATGTATGAAATATAAAATCAATCTTTAATGTTAACTAATAAAAAAATAACAAAAAAAAAAATCAACAGATGAAAGTTAGAATAAGGTATTAAGTTTTGGATGTTATTTTCAAAACCTTAAGATTTTTAAATATTTCAAAACTTTTCGATTTTTAATATTTCTAATTTGTTGTTATGTTTTAATTCTTTTTTTTTTTTTTTTTCTTTAAAATAAAGATATTTTAATTAAAAAAAAAAAAAAATTCAAATATTGTTCTTTTGAAAAAAATGTTTTGCTGTTGTTATTCCTAAAATGTGTACTTATTTCTTCAGCGATTAAGTATGATTTTTGGAAGGGTTGTAATGTTTGCATTATAAAAAGTGTAATTCATTAGTTCTATAATTCTTTTTCCGTAGCAAAACTCGCAGTTTTAAAAAATTTTACCAGAAAAATCTTATTTATTTGAATTACATAGAAAATTGAAAACAAAAGTAAAATAAATAATAATATTTTCTGATAATATTTAAAAATTGCATATTGTATTACAGAAAAACGATTTTATAAATATTGAATTACACTTTCTATAATGGGTGATGGTCTCATGTTCGTACCTTTCTAAAATCTTACTTTCTCGTTGAAGAAATAGAAAACTGCTGATTTATTAAATGATATTAAATTTAAATGATATTTCAAATGATATTAAATTTGTATGCCAGATTTTCGCTAATTTCTTTTTTGAGTGTTTTTATTTTCATATAATGAATTCCTTTTTATTACAGATTACACTTACATTATATCAACTAAATCTTAATTTGACTCCAAAATGTTTTTTCATCATTTCTTCCAATATTTTTATATTTTTGCGACTTATTAAAGTTGAGTTTGTATCATGGGATTTCATATTATCTTAAAGGCAAGATTTCGGACCATTATTGGTAATTATTAAGCGTAAATAATTGAGTTTTGAAACTATGTAAATAATTTTGAAATATAAAAGTGTGTAAAAATACTTTTCAAATAAAAAATGCTTAATAACTTTTAGTTTAATATCTGAAAAAAATTTTGCTACTTTTTCAGAAATTGCCACAGGAATCAGAAATTACAAAAAAACAATATTTTCAAAATATTTTATAACAACAATATTTCAATTCTTATTAAAATTAAAAAAAACATTAAAAAAGTGTAAATATTTATAACTGTGTGTGTAATAATAACTTTTATCGAAAATCCTAATTTTTTTTATATATTAATTAAATATAAATATAAGTAAATATTTGCCCTTTGAAAAACTATGCCCAAAATTTCAAATATCAATATGTTTCTTAATTAGAATTAAATATACGTATTTTAAGAATATGCTTGTCCTTCACTTTATTCGACTTTTATACATATGTGCAAATTATTATGAATATGGCTAAAATATACATAAATTTTATGCATTAGCTAGCAACCATAATGGCTTTACTCCCACTTTTTCCAATTCATGTTACATTCAGTGTATGAGTAAAAAATTTGAAAATTAAGAACGCTTAGTAAACTCCTAAAGGCAAACAATTTATACTAAAATAATGTCCTTGTACAATGTAAAAGTACTTTTTCAATTTTTTATACAATAAGCAAAAAGGTCATCGAGTTTTTCAACAAATATAAAACGAACTTTAAATTGAAAAACAACAATACCATTTTTGTTTCATATTCCAATGATCACAAGAGAGTCGGGGAAAGAAAAAGAGTGAAAGCACATTTTGTATTCAGTTAAACACACGTAGAGAAAAAATATAGTTGTAGTGATCTAAGAGCAACATATTGAGGTTGGAACATATGGTAACAGGTAAAATTATATATGATTATAAATAATAATTATTATGACTACAGTTTATCATATTGTATCCGATTTCATGGTCCGAGTTTTCTATATTATTATACCATCTTGCTATATTATTGTGTCATTTTATCAGAATATGACTTCATTTTATTTTATGATAATTCCATCTTATCATATTATTATTCCATTTTATCATATTATTATCCATCTTATCATATTATTGTCCCATTCTATCATATTATTTTTATCATATTACTATCCCATCCTATCATATTATTATCAATCTTAGTATATTATGATCCCATTTTATTATATTATTCTATAGATATTATAATAAAACAAAATAACTCAAAATGATTATTTTTATATTATTATTTTTATATTATATTATTTGTTGAGTCCATTACATTTGTTTCAAAATAATAGATAAAGATGTTTATTAAGCGTAAAAAATTATGCACACCTTATTTTTTCGTTAACTAATTTTACTCGTTTGTTGCGTATTAACTAATCAATATTTTATATTACTTGAGTCACACGAAATATAACAAAACCTTGTCTACTTATGATAATTCATGTATAAACTAAATGAGAATTATAGCGAAGGTGGAAAGGAAACGTTAAAAACAAAATGTATTCAAAAACAAACAAGTCATGAATTTGTAAAAATCATATTTGTTTTTAATATTTCATTATTATGGGAATAATAATATTATTAATATGGTTTTAAAACAAAATGTGATTTAAGAACAAGAACAAAGATGGGTAATATTTAATGGTTGTAGATATAATGATATTATTATGATATTATATTAATAAAATGTTATTTCGGTTAAAAATATTTAAATGTAAGCATTGAATAATAAAACTGAAACAAAAGCATTGTTATAATGAACACAGTATTATTAAAATTAATGAAAATTAAGAGTGAGAATATAATATTGTTGTAGTGGAAATGGCATAACCATGTTTTGCTCTGCGTGCAAATACTGAGTTTTTATGTAAGTTCTCTAAGTAAATATGTTGAAATAAACAGCTATGTATATGTCTATGTTTAAATATATTTAAATTTATGTATGAGTATTTAAGCAGGTTAGACCATGTATTCCATTATATTTTGCATACATGCATTTCTATATACATGTAGTATAAGTATGTTTATATTTATTTTTTTGAGTATAAAACACGTTTTCATTAGAAGGTGTTTTTGTTTCTACTTTTTTTTAACTAATTTAAAAAGTTATTTAGGTTAACAATGTTTTAATTAGTGTTGATGTAAAATTTATGCTACGACAAATACACCAACATACGCATAGAAATACAAAAGGAACACACTTGCATCAAAATACATTTTAATAAAAAATTCATGAATTTTACTTGTAGAAAATAAAACAAAATAAAAGCATATACAAAGCCTTTTATTTTAATTTTAAATATTTAGTCATTATTAATATATCTAATATTTTGTGTACACAAAAAAAAATGCACATATTTGATTTTTTTTTTTTTTTTTCATTAATATTAAAAATAAAAAAAAATGATTTTTTTCCCAAAATTTTTTCATAAAAAATATTTTTTTTTAAATCTTTAATTTAGTTTTATTAGATTTGATTGCAAATGATAAATAAAAATAGTTAAACAGAAAATATTAACAACAAATGCCTCAAAATGGCAAAATTTCAAGTAAAATCTGTTAAAAAATAATATTTAGAAGTTTTCATAATTTAAGCTAAAAATTATTAAAAACTTAAAATTTTCCGAAGAAGATTTTAAAAATTTGTTTACAAATTGAAAATATAAATGAAAATTTAAACAATTTTTTCAATCTTTTTGACTTTTGATTAAAAAAATATAAAAAAGTTTTAATGCTTAAGAAATTATCAATAAAAGTAAATTTTTAAATTTATGTACAAACTTTTGTTGTGTGTATATGAATAACAATAATTTATTTTATAAATAAATTAATAGAAATTACTTTATTGTTTATTTAACGGAGCAAAATCTAAGGTGTACAAAAGAAAATATTGAATGAGTTTTTAAAGATTATTGATATTTTTTTTTATTACTATTATTTTTTTATTTATTATTATAGAAGAAATAGTAAAATAATAAAAAATACAGCTCTATATGCACTAAAATGTGGGCATATATTCTTTTACGAAATGTTTGTCGTTGTTGTATTTTTTATAATTTTTTTGAGTAGGGTGTGGTAAAATAATAGACCGAATATAAATAATTTCAACGGACTTTCTACCTGAAACAACATATTATTCACGGATAAGTTCATCAAGATATTATCAAAATTGTAATCTGTACTTTGCTCCAAGTTTCACATGTACACATAGCTATATGACATTGTTATATCGAATCAGAAAATGTCTTTGGGAATACAACCATTTTTTCTGTACTTTACACACATCGGCAGATGTAGTCTAGGGTATAACATATGGGTAAATTAGTTTCAACTCAAATTAAAAAATAAATATCTCAGAAACATAATTTTTACATA
Organism: Protocalliphora azurea; assembly: GCA_932274085.1. Classification (NCBI taxonomy): domain Eukaryota; kingdom Metazoa; phylum Arthropoda; class Insecta; order Diptera; family Calliphoridae; genus Protocalliphora; species Protocalliphora azurea. The sequence continues at coordinate 149,767,606 of OW026520.1, forward strand.
AAAAGTGGGCGTAGCAAATTCTATTCTCGTCCATATTTTTCAAAAATATTACAAATGTTATATGCTTAGTGTATATAAAATGTCAGTTCTTTATTATTAAGTTTAGACTTTTGTCACTCTGGGTTGGCCAAATGTCGCGGTGTACATTGATCTATTTTTTTTAAGCTGAGTTTTACGCGTTAATATTTTCGTGCGCAGTCCTTATGTGTTCATAATCACAAATTTTAATTTTTTCAAGAACAAATTATTAAAACGTTGCAATTAAATGTTTTTTGTTAGTAGTCTTCAGTATATATATATATATATATATATATATATATATATATATATATATATATATATATATATATATATATATGTATATATATTTTTGTTATCTAAAAACTTATTTTAATTTTTGTTTTTTTTTTTCATTAGTTTCAAATATTAGGGACTATCTATGTATAAATTTTTTTCAATTAAAACATAAATGAAATTTTTTCGATTTTCTAAAAAATTCACATACCCGAGGTGACGAACTTTGGAGGTCCAACCACCCTTCCCAGAAATGCTAAGTACCTGTGCTCCTCGAAATTAACTGGAACAGACCTCAGGATTCATTCAATTACATCCAGCAGTTCTAAAGTGACAGAATTATTTCCAAAAAAAAAAAAAAATTAAAATTATTGAGAAACTGATTTTTTTAGAAATATCTATTATGAAAAAAATGTTTATCAGTTATAACTGTTGTAGGAAGACGAAAATTTATATTTGTTAAAAATAACTGTTATTTAAAGACGTCAATTTTTTTTTTCGTTTTAAAAAAGTTATGAGCCAAAATTTTTAAATAAATTTTGTAACAGTTATGTCTCTATTTTAGACCAATTTTAAATACAATTGCAAACGCTTCTAAATAAATATATTTTATTTATATTTTAAAATATATTTTCTGCAAACAATTTGAAATCCTTTTGAAAAAATAATAACACTGGTAGGCAAATAAATCCTTCTCTAAAGACGATTAGTTGGGCCGTATGGATTTTGATGTGATAAACATAAATTTGGTTTCATTTTTTCCATCAGCTCTAAATTTTTATGGGCGTGTCTAATATTTCGCTCATAATAAGGCCATTAGTATATTTCATCATAACTCAAAAACGGTGTGTATGATTTATATAAATGATACACCAAAAAATGTGGACCAAAAATGTCTTCAAGCCATCCTAATTTAATAATATTTTTTATATGCTCAATATTTTCGAAGTTATTTTGAAATTAATGTCCGAAAGATATTTTTCTTTGCAAAATTTAAGATTTTTTTTCTTAAAAGTTCTTTTAAAAAGTGAAAACGCCAAAAACATCTCCGTATTTTATCTTTAGTATAATGCAGGTAGTCCTAAGAATAACATAAGTCAAGTGTTATTAAAGTTGATACAGAAATCTTGATTTTATTTACAGTTAAGTGAAAATACAAGTTGGTTGTAGACATAAATGGTTTGGAAAAAAATATATTTTTTCTTCGTTAATCAAAATAGACAGACTAGATGGAACTTAATAAGCTAAACAAGAATCTGCTTTTATTTTTTTTTTTTTTTTTCTGTCACGTACTGATTTTTTTTTATTAGCATGACTAATAAGACGAGCTTATTCAGCGGCTATATTTGTATAACTTGAGCATGGTTTATCTAATTTAGATATACGAAATTACTATAGGTCAATATTTTCCGAGTTAAGGGCTCTTCCAATTTTTCATAAAATGTTTATATTTTTTCGACACTAATTTACGAATATCTCCGAAAGTATTGAGTGGATACACAATACTGTTAAGATGACTTGAATACATTTTTGTCAGCATGTTTTGGTTTTTCAATTATTTAAATCGCACAACCTGTTCGCGAGTTATACTGAAATATGCTCCTGTAATTGTTTTATTAATGGGGAAATATTAGACTTGCCCAAAAAAATCATTAACTGATAGATAAAACCTGCAGGCAGATTCGTGCGCAGCGCATCAAATTCTACGTATTTTTGTTCATAGAAAAAAAATTTTTTGTTTGCCCACCGTGTAGGTATTCATGAGCAATTTCGCTTAATAAAAAAATAATAAAATCAAGATTTGTGTATTAATTTTGACAACAGATAACTTATTGTATTCATAGTAATACCAACCGGTTTCATTTCTTAGAAGAAATTTTCCAGAAAAAAATTCTTCAATTTTACAAAAAAAAATAGTTTTTTCCCATACTAATTTCTGAATAACTCCTAAAAAATAATGTTAAAATGACTTAAATATAATTTTCGTTTGCATCTTTTAGCATTCCAATTGTATAAATCGGACAACCCGTTCTCGAGGTATGGTAAAATATACTAGTGTATTCACTGAAGAAAGATTCGTGTTTATCAGGTTAAATTCTATCTAGTCCACACATATATTTTTTTTCTTTTTTTAAGGACGACCAGTGTAATTTATTTGTCTTGTTATATTAATATTAAATATACATACTAGGGTATCCATTCGATTAAACGTCATTTGATTATCCGATTAATTGTGGTCTGTTTGAATAACTTATTAATAGAAATTTAGTCTTCTGGTGTCAACAATTTCGATTTTTTTTATTTTTTTTAAGGGACATTTATATCAACATCATCTTTTTTTAGATGTCTGTTATATAATGGCAAAAATAAATAAAATTACTTTTTAGATAAGTATTTTTTACTACTTTCAAAGTATCAATAAGTGTACGTTTTCTTGGGCTTAAGAAGTAATACAAACATCATTCAAATATATTATTAAAAAGAGATTTAAATAAAATTTTCCTGCTATAAAACGTTGAGATTCAGTTGTTATTTTTATAAGTATTTATTACTAAAAATAACTGTTTTAAATAAATAAAAAATAATGTTATGTATATTTTTTATTAAAAAATGTTGATTCATAAAGAATAAAACTAATTTCCTTGCGCTGATAAAAAATAATTCGAAAGTTCATTGCAATTTTGCATAAAATCGTGAACATGACCTTCCTCTCGCTGAATAGGTATCAAAAAAAAAGTACATCTTCGATAAAGCCTATATTCATTGGAAATGATCCGAATTCGCACAATTTCTGGTTCACAAGTTCAGGATCTTATTGACTTCTTTGGAATTTTTTTTTTTTTTGGCAGAATGTTAAACAAAATGCGACACATGAAAACACTATAATATTATAACTTCTTAAATATTAATAGATTGTGACAATAGCAATTCTACAAAACATAGTTTTGAGTAAAATAAATTTAAAATTGCATAAGTAATAAAAACTTTAATTTTCAACAACAAAAATTAAAAAGACTGATTTATAAACTAAATTAGAAGAATATTTGGTAGTATTAGGTAAAAAAAATTAAATTTTTTAATACAAATGCACAAAAGATCTGATCTTATTATTTTTTTAAGTAACTATATCAATATATTAAATAACAAATTTAGTGTTATTTATATGTTTTACATGTATTACTAAGACTATTTGGTTAATCGAATAATTTGCCATTAATCGGATATTAACCGATCAACTTTTAACCTCGCATAATTATTTGTCAAAGTATCCATCTAATTTGAAAACCGAAATAATTGGATACTCTAATACATACGTGCATATGTAAAGGTATAACTAATTTGACAATTTATGTTTATACCTCACCATTATTGTACTGATGATGATAATGTTGGTGATTATCTAAAGGACATTTTGTAAACAATCATTTTGTAAACTTCATATATTATCATCCAATTACATTAAGTTGTGTTTTATATTTTTGTGGTAGACCTTAAAACAAAATACATAAATAAAATATATAGAAAGAATTTTATTGAATGTCAACGAATATTGTAAACACTACATAGGAACTATTGAATTTATATAAAGCAACTTGGCAACTTCGTTAAAATAAGTGTAATATAACTTTCTTTTACCAGCTTTCTGGAATTCATAAATCTTATATATTATGTTTCATTAACTTCGTTCTTGAACTGTTACAAATTTCTTCTCATATCTATAATACCTCATTCATGGAAGTATTTAAAAAATAGCTATAAAAACGTGCAAAAATTATCATGTTGCATTTAATATTTTCAGGGTTTTATTTTTATTTTCCTTTTTTATTTTCGTTCGAGTTAAGTACGAGAGTTTCTTTTAACTGTACGTAGAACGACTCACACACATAAATATTCATATACACATGAAAAATATTACACTAACAAATAAACATTATTATTAGCATGTGTACACAATAAATACTATAAATGTGTGTGTAGATGTTTATACATATAATTTTTAAATTGCTTTTTAGTACATTGTACGTTATAAATTTACATGTTCAAATAATTTTTATGGTTTTGTGTCCAAAAATACATATTTACTGACCCCCAACTGTTTTTACCATAATCATAGATCTTGCTTTTATTTTATTTTTTTTCTGATAAAAGGAAAAAATATTTTTATTTCCTTTCATATGGGGTTTCGACCACGTTATTTGTTTTTGTTTATTTTTATTTTTTTTGTTGTATTTAAAATTATTAACACGATACGAGTATTAAATTTATTGTGGGAGGAAGGTCTTCATGTCATTATATTTGTATTATTCATATAACACTCATGAATATCTATTAACCACTATGTAAACTAAATATGTAATAAGAAGGGAAAAAATTTATTAGTTCTGCAACTAGTTACAGAATGTAAAAATGTAGCCTGTACTCGTTCTACTTTGATATTTCAACCAATGATTTTTGTTTGAAATTATCATCTCCAGAACTAATAATATAAAAGTGTTCGCATTCTAAATAACGTGTTTTTTATGCGATAACAATATGAAAAACAGCTTCCTGTTTTGGTGCTATAACTAATGAATTTTGTTCACAATATTCAAAATTTCACCAGTTTTTATTCGGGTGCCAAAACAGTTATTTTGGATACTGATTATTTGTTTACGCATAACAAAAAATATTTAGCTCGGTTGTAATTAAAACTAACGTTACTACACTGTTTATGTTTGTTAATCTGTCGCCTTACTCGCTACACCATTATTTACTTGTCTCAGTTGGTGCAACAGTCTCTGATTTTAATACTAATTTTTTGTGTTTAGAAGCTCTAGAAAACTGAGCTACCGAAGAATGAAATTCCTTTTATATTTACTAAAAACTACTTATATAAGTACAATTAAGTCTACAATGTAATGGATGAAAGAAGATGTTAAGTTTATGTTGGCAACCCATTCTATGGAACTCTTCTAGAACTAGTTCTTTAACCAATTATTTTTGTTCAAAATTTTTACATTCTGAACTAATTCTATAGAAGCCGTTTCGAAACCTGTGTTTTTCCTATTTTTTATTCCAATGAGCCATTTCCTAAAGCCCACTTTTTAAATCAATTAATTTTGTTAAATTCTTTTATTTGTTTTTTTTAAATTTTTGGAGTTTTTAAAATTTTTTTAAAAGGTTTTTTAAACAGTTCTAGAAAGTCATTTGGGAATCAGTAATTTGTTCAAAGAAGTGATGGAGAATTCATACACAATTAGTTCTTAAGAACCAGTTTTAAAAAACATCCCTAAAACCAATTTAGAATCACAATAAGTTTCTATACCATAAGTGCCAGAATTGGTTGCGACACCGCTAGTTCTAAGGATGTTAATAAAGAACCTGGTGTGGTTCTGATTACACCAGTTCTAGAACTAATGGTTTTATTACATATTCTAAATTTTTTCTTAGGAATAAAATATTTAAAGTAGGTATTTGTGAATAGTTTTTTATTTCAATGGTCCGTATAAATCAAACATGTTAGAAACTATTAAAATAGAAATAAGTGTATTAGGTTTCGCCAAATTTAACTATTTAAAGATGTGCTACATTATATTTCTCCGAATTTTGACTTTTGACCGAAGCTCTTGCTAGAATGGTTGTAAAAGTTTGGAAAAACATTGTGTGAAATATTAGTGCAATCGAATACCTTCAACTACCAAATAAATTGACAAAATTTAAACTAAAGATTGAGCATGAAAAATTTAATGCACACAGTTCAATTTATAAAAATAAAACAAGTAAGAAAGATATAGTCGATCAAACCCAACCATATGATACCCCACACCATTGTGTATATCCATCAAAATTCGTAGACGGGGTCTTGTATAAGACATGTAGAAAATTGTGGATCAATACCGATAAATAAAATATATGAATACAGAATTTTACATTAATACTAATATTTATATGAATTTATACATTTTAGGGTAACTCCCGAAAGTGGGCTTATATTTGAGCTATGGTAAATTATGGAGCGATCTTCATAAAATTTGTCACTGTGATTTCTACTTATATAAATCTTATTTGTATCGAATATAAACTTGATACTAACATGTGTACGTGATTTATGCATGTTAAAATGATTTTCGGAAAAGAGTGTTTTATAGGAGCCATGGTCAATTATCGATCTTCATGAAATTACCTATCTTCATGAAATTTGGCACAAAGATTGATACTTAGATAAAACTTCGTTAAACCGCATTTCATTAAAATATTGCTATATTTAACGCATTTATGATCGTTAAAGCCCTATTCCGGGAATATGACTATGACCCAATACATATAAAATGGACAACGTTCTGGGAAGTTTAGTGGATTCGCCTTTTTTTTAGTACATAGCAGAATTCATTATGTTTTCTAATGGTAGGAAAGAATCTTTTCTGACGGCACACATTTGCGAAAATGTCTCTGTTAAAGGAGTCACTTGTTATAAGTGAAGTGTTTTTTTTTTTTTCTCCAAACGTACAAATGTCTTACCAAACAAATTTCATCTGATACATCTGACAATATTTATCTGATATTACTGTAATATGGAACTTATGACCAGGATGTTGTAAAAGAACGTACTTTTTATCAACTTTTAGGCAGCATTCATACTTTTGAAAAAAAAATTAATATCAGTAATTTTTTTCGTCGTCCTTTGCTTTCACATTTCTTTTCTTTTTTTCGTTTTTTTTTACTTTGTGGGTCTTCAGGCCAGTTTTTTAACTTTTTTGATAAAAGATGCAAATCAGTTTAAAGAAAAAGTCATAAGTCTATCTATAAATGTGGAGATTTTCTCTTAAAATTCGTATTATTTTATATGCGATTCTACAGACTGTAAATCAACTTTTCTTCCTTCCGGTGATCATGAACTACTTACATTTTTTTATGGCTCAAAAAACTAAATTTCTGAATTCATCTGCACTACTAGCAATTGTTACGTATGGTCGATATATGTTTTGATTATAAACTTTAAAAAAGCGCTTGCATGAATTTTGTTAAACTTGCAGTTTAAAAAAAACTAATTATGCTGTTACAACAAAATTTAATATAGAGCCGCTGAGAAGAATAGCAAATATAAACTAGTTAATGGTATTGCATTTTTTTTTTTTTTTTTTTTTTTTAAATACAGTTAAAGTTATAGCGTTTAAGGTGATCAATATTTGGAAATTTATTGGGAATTCCAAAACCAGTTACGTGTTTCGGTCAAATTTTGCAGGACAAAGAAATATTTTTTGAGAATTATTGATCTAAAACGGTATTTTAATTCGAAATATATTCAAAATTACTGAACTAAATAATTTTTCTCTGCGAAATGATGTATAACTAACATTTTTCCAAGCTGAATTTAAAAATATTGATATATTTTAAGTCTATTTCAAATTTTTTTAAAAATTAAATTAAACAAATTTGAAAAAAATTTAAAATATCAAGTATTTAAAGGAAACGAACCATTATCAGCTAAATTAATTAAGCCGTAACTGTCATTTAAATTTTGGGAAATGTAGGGAAAAAACATATTCTTATATTAAATAAAATAAACCATAATTCTGACTTTAGAAAATGTATATTGAACCACCTCAAATTCAAGATCAAATTTTCAAACTTTTGAGATTCTGCATGGGAACATAAAAAATATTAATTTCTGTTTTTGTTAGATTTCGATAATACTTCTGACAAATATATTCGGAATATTTACTATTAATGTATAATATTTAACTCTCAACTGGACTAAGGGTCAAAATGGCACCCAAATTTTTGAAATGCTAAAAAATGCATGCCCTTTACATTTTTTGGTGGAAAATTAATTGTTTTGTGGTGCAAAAATACACACCTTTAAAAAATAATGTAACATGTCGAAATATTCGTTAAAGACCCTTTAAAGTATATATATTCTGGGTCCGCGTAAGATCTAACTATTTTCATCAGTCTGTTTGTCTGGTGAAAGCAGGATAAGGCTCAGGGCAAACCACCTAGGGGACAAAATTTGGCTGAAATGTTTCTTTTGCATAAGGTTTGTTTAGTGTTGAAAATGGGCAAAATCAGTTAATAAACAAAAAACATTATGAGCCATATACTTGAAAAGTTTAGTCGTAATTCTACATTTTACTTACTTTTTCTCCCATATTTCCATTGAAATTTTGTACAAAAAGTTCAAGGAATGATGTAAACTTATGAACCAAAAATGGACGTGATCCACACACCTCTCATATAAGGTGAAGATTCGGCCAAGCTAAATATAACTTTTTTAGCATAAATGAACTTTGACAAAACGAGTTTTAGTTGAATTTTTGTTGAGAACAATTTTAAAGAATATACGAAAAAAAAGAAACAACGATATTTTTCGGAGAAATTTTTTTTATTGAAAAAAATTTTTTGGAAAAACGCGGTGAAAATAAATTTTATCTATTCTAATAAAAATTGGCGATAACTCCATAGTGATTAGATTAAAAAAACGAAATTGAACAGAAAGTCGTATTTTTTGAACATTTATTTATTTATTTTTTTTATTATATATTTTTCTCCTTTTTTAATTTATAAATTTTTTAAATAAATCCCTTTTTTTATTACAAAAGACTCTGATGCAAAATATTAGTGAAATCAGATAAAACCCGCTATAAGCCAATTTTTTTACTAAAACTGTACATTTTTTTTATATCTTTTTTTGCGCAAAGAATTTTTATTTTTTTTTATATTTTTTTGTAAAGAATACAAAACTATCTGAGTATCGGCTCGTATATATATATATATATATATATATATATATATATATATATTAATGCATAAAATGTTTTGCAAATATGTGTATTTTTATTACTTTAATTTCTTTAAACATTTAGATAAGAAGACCTGTATTCTTAGAGTTCCACTAAGCATCAATTAAAAAAAATAGCTCAAGTTTTTTTTGCTTTCTAGGCTCTTGCCCTTCAAACGTGTCGTTTTCTTCTTATTTCGGATTTAGTTTCTAATAGATAACAGTGGTGGCTTTTATGTATATCCCTCTCTTATGACTTTGATATCTGGCTAAGTTTTCAGTAGCATATCAAAATATATCTTTGAATCCATTTTGCCATACATACCTCTTGGGATGCTGAAAATAAAAATATTTTGTACATCAACGCCCTTGCCAGAGAAGAGAGGGTGTTGTATTTACCCTTGTTGTCCTCTCTTGGATGATTTCCATCTATTAGGGCGCTTTGAATATAGATAATCATATACAGATGCTGTCATTGAAATTCAAACAAATTCCATGTCAAGTATGTTACAAATCCTTTGGATCAGCATTGCATTATGTAGATATTGCCGTATCAGAATATTTAACAATAATTTTATTACGTAACCCCTTTCCCGAATAAATATTTAAGCCATCTGCTTAGTGCTTTGAAGGTAACAGGTAATATCAAGCAAAGGCTTCCAGTTACTAGAATTGCAATTCTATATTTCAAAGTTTTAACACTGCCTTAAACAACTAAGGCAACAGTGTCAATCGGCATAACAGAGAAGGATTTAAATTTAACTTTTATATTTATTCCCAAGAGACCAAGTAACTGGCCTCAAGAGTAAAAAAAATATAATTTACTCTTAAAAGAAAACAAACTTGAATGCGATGTTTTTTTCGAAACCGAATAATAAACCATTCTAAATTTGCCAAAATTATAACTTTTGGATTTTTTGTTATCACTTCTTAAAATAAATTCTTTTAAAGATTTCTATTTGGAATATTTTGTATCGTATTTTTTTAATAAGGAATTTAATCTTATTTATAACAATGCCATAATCTCAAAGAATTTGGTTGCAAGTGAAAATCAATAACTCTTAATTAAAAAAAAAAATAAAATAAAATAATAATAATACTAATCCATAAAGTATTTATGTCCACTAAAGCCTGCCACACGTTATCAAACAAATTTTATTAAATATGCTCTATAAACCTTTATTAAAAATATTCATAATGTTTGCAACCAATATATTTTTTTTTTCGCACGCAGTTTGTTTAAATTATTTTATTTTTTAGAAATGTTATAAAACTATTAATGTTCAAGTGCTACATAAAAAACCATTACTCGAATAACAAGCTTAAATTGTCAATAAACAGTTTAATGAGTTTTAAATTTATGAATAAATTTTTATTAATTTCATTTGTTTTTTTTTTTACAAAAAAGCCACAAAATATAGAAAAATAAAAACAAACTCAGGATTTTGAGTATAATTTATTGTTAATATATTTTTATAGTACAATAAAATTTAATTATACTATAGCAAAACAATTTGAAAAAGTAAATCTAACAACACTTGCAGATAAAATTGCACAATTTTTTATTTGTAATATAGCTAAAAAGCAAATATATATATATATATATATATATATATATATATATATATATATATAATTATATATATATATATAATTATATTGTCTAGTTTTAATTAAAAGCATTGTATTTAATGATTAAATTTAATACATTGTATTAGTGTTAATTGTTTGAATTAATTAAACAAAAATATTTTTTTAAAGTAAAGTTGTATTTCGAATTGTATCATATGAATTCTCTACATATACAGACATCAGCGAAATATATATAAAGATTATTATGACTTATAAGTTCTTAGCATTACCTGGTAATGAGAGGTGATTATTAATAGTATTACCTCTACCACGATTTAGCAGCGCGATTAAATAAAAAATATGATAAATATTAATTAATAATAAGTATCCTTAAGGTCCTAGTTTTTTTAAGTTTTCTAAAATTTGTAAAATAAAGATTTTTGCTAAACAAAATTCTATAAAACTGTTTAACGTAATTAATATTTGTTATTAAAAAAAAATATATATTTTTGTTTTGCAAATTACACATTAAATTTTATTGTCTAGAATTACATACAAATTTACAAAAAGTATTGATTATTATTTTTTCTATTTTTTTTTTTATTTTAACATGTAACTGTTATACAAATAACAACAAATCAATTAACCACGATATCCTATTTTTCCTTCAACCTCTATATATAGAACACAAACACTAACTGCTCAGGCTACATTTACAAAATTGTTTTGATATAATTATTCAAATAATTTAAATACCAGAGTGACCAGAGAAGTAATCATTTTCAAAAATCAAACATAATAACTAAGAACGTTATATTCGGCTTGGCCGAAACTATTGTCCATATAGTTAGTAGTCGAATTCTTTTTTTTTTATTTATTTGTCCTTTTTACGATCACATTTTACATACAATTTTAATAAAAAATATACCGCCAGAAAGATGTTTTCTCATATCATGTGCATATCTTTACTATCATTAGTTTTATTACAAAAGTCAGAGGATTATTGTAATTTTTGAACAAAAATAAAGAAATAAAATTTATATAAGAAAATATATAAAAAGTTGCCAAAATAAAAAAGCGATAAATTAAAAAAGTCGCTTAAATGCAAAATTAAAACAAAAAAAAAATACCAAAATAAAAAGTCGCTAAAACGAAAAAACGACAAAATAAAAATGTTAAAATGGAAAAACCAATATAAGAGATCACTTAAGTAAAAAATATCGGCAAAAAACGCAAAAATAAAAGTCAACAAATTTACAAAAAATTGCCAAAATTAAAAAAAATAGCCAAAACAGAAAAATGCTAAAACGAAAAAATATCGCCAAAATAAAATAAAAAACGCTAAAATAAAAACACCGTCAATATAAAATAATCACCCATACGGGAAAAAATCGCCATAATAAAAAATTGTCATAAAGAAAAATTAGACAAAACAAAAATACCCGCAAAAAAATTACCAAATTTGGAAAAAATAGCAAAAATGAAAATACCCGCCAAAAAGAAGACCATTACCAAATCGGGAAAAAATTCATAAAACGGGAAAAACTTATTACAGTTACGTGGGGTTTTATTTTCCCTCCCCTTTTTAAAGAATTTTAGGAGAGAGAGTAAAAGTTGAATTGAATAATTAACCTTTATTTTTATGTTGGTTATTATATTTATCACAAAGTTTTTTTTCAGAAAAATCATTATCTATAACATTTTAAAATTGGTAGAAAAATATTTGAAATTTGTACTTACTTTACAAATTACAATTTCGGTATTTGATTAGTTACAATCATTACACGTTTTTACTGACCTTTTTTGTTAAATTGTTGATAAGCGGGTTATATTTTCTGAAAAATGAAAAACGAATTTTATTTGCACTAAACTTTTTTATATCAAAATGGCAGGCATAGCGGTGCACCCCAGGTATAATCTAGTACATATGGACCATTAGCAAAAATATTTAACCTAGCTGAAACTGACTTTTATCTTTAATAAGTTTTGTGGTAATTTTAAACAAACGGGTTACAGATCTGAACTCACAGGACTTGAAACTAATAGAATGAAATTTTTTTGCACCATAGGTTTTGTTTTATAATCATGATTTTTGTTCAAAATTCATAAACTTAGAAACAGGCTTAAAAATTACTTAACTTTTTCCCATTCTTCTACAACTTTTTTTTTTCGCGCGTTTGTACTTTTTGACAACATGCGATCTTATAAAAACTAATCGGACTTTGTGGATAAATTCTGCGCCCTCATTGTTGTTGTGAAGACTTTTAACAGTTACATTTAATGACAATTTTTTTTAATTTTTAAAATTGTTTTATTTTTTGGGCGGAGTTTGCGTCACCCTCAACAAAGTACAAATTTTGCAACAGGATTGATACTTATTGCAATTATACGTATTTTGTGCTATATCTCGTTTCTCAATATTTGGAAAACAAGAGAAAGTTTTTAAAAAAGTCAGTTTTTCTTGGGGCACATTCACAGCGTGAATTTACATTTTTTTTTTCATATAATATATGGAGAAATAACTCAGATTCAATCCACATTTTTTGCATTTTTTTTAGTATAATTAAATTTTTTTAAATTTAAATAAGAAAATCTAAAATATGCCACACTAATACCATCAAACATTGAAAGTAATATTAATTTTATTTGAATCACTAGTAGGTTTTTGTATTTCAAGTAACTTTTACCAGAATTATACATAAGCTTCTAGTTTGTATAAATTTTTATATATTCAACAACCGGTATAAATTTCCCGTCCCTTGCAAATGAATAACGCGAACTGATTCTATATATATATATATATATATATATATATATATATATATATACATCTATTTAATTTTTTTGTTTTAAGTCTTAAAATTAAAAAGTTTTGATAGTGGTCCATATACGTCATTTGCCATTTCTTTTGCGCAACCATAATTCAGAATTTCACCTTCTATGGTATGGGTGAATTGCAAAAATACTGCATGCAAAATCCTTCAGCCCTGCTCTATTTTTTAAGCCATCTACTGGTCACTCTCCTTTTATGATATTATTTTTTAAGCGTTTTAAGAAGCTACTGATAAAACAATACAACTTTCAACGGAAATTCATGAATGTTATTAGTTTGAATGTATGACAATTTGCTGTTACAACTTTTGTTATTATTATTGTAAATGAGGTTAAAATACATTAATATGCTGTCAATATCTCTAGAATTTAATCAGCATGCATGTCCATAATTGTTTATATACTAAATCCTTTATAGTATATAATAAAGTTTTTCGTACAGTAGTTATGAAATTGAGTTTCCGACAAAAATATATATGTCAAAATTTTTCAAATTCTAAATTAATTTGATTTATCGATATTAGCATTAAACTAAACTAGTTACAATAAAATCCTTACGAATATTTTTACCTTCAGTTGTTATTTAACATACAGACAAAATTTTGTATACACACTCGCTTATTTGTTAATGTTGGCGTTCATTTAACATGTTTTAATTTTTTTTATTTTTGTATTCCTTTGAATCAATATCCGATTAATTAATAGTTGATGAGTAAAGTACTTACTGCTGCAAACATGTAGGTATAAAGTTAAACAGCACCAATTCCACATACGAACTCCAACACACCCATACACTTAAACAACAAAAATCCTCCCAACAAACACAAATATTTGATATCAAATTGAGAGTGATTTGAAATAAAGTCCTTTCTCAAATATCGAAATATTTGGAAATAACTTAAAAATAAATAACTTTCTCAACAAAAAGGAAAATTAGTAGTCAAATTGCGAAATACTATTACAAATTATTGTTAAATGTAATTCTCAAACTATTTTCAAATGTGTATTGTGACCACATGTGGAACACAAATAAAATTAATTATCATTTTTAAAAATATTTGACTAAATAATTTTTTTTTTATTTGTATTTATTTTTTTTTTTAATTTTTTAATTTTTTTAATATATTGTTTAATATTTCTTTAAGAATGACTTGACATTTGATATCAAATTGGGAAGATAATATTTTTGAAATATTAGTTAAATTTTTTCCTTAGACTTATAAATGATTTAATAATAACATTAAATATCAATTAAATAATATATTATTTTTCAAATATTTTAAAGTTATCTTTAGGTTTAAGAATTAATTAATAATAACATTTGAGAATGTATAGTTTTTTAAACGTTTTTTCTCAAAAGATTCTAAATTTGAAACCAAACTTAAAATTCAAACCTCTACCTACATTTGAAACAAGTTTGTAAAACACATTTGATATCAAACTTTAAATTCATAATATTTCAAACGTTCGACATCGTGTTTGCTGGGCTATTACACAGCTGCAGCCTACAGTAATGAAGATCATGTTGCTACTAGCATCTATATAGTTAAAAGAAAACACATTTTTTAATCCCTTTTACGCTCACAATATAAATCAGATTTAAAAAAAAATACACCATTAGAGAGGTAAATTCTTCCATATATGCAGAATATAAGCTATTATTATAATCCGTAAAGTAATAAGCGGTAAAAATTGCTACCAATACATATAAAAAACTCATATACATATATATGCACAGGCCTCAAACAAAATAGTGCCTCAAATTATTAAACTATTCTGTATTTCATTTCTGATGTCTCTCAGATTAAACAAGTCTGCTGTCCTAAATTGCCTTGTTTTCTTTGTTTGGCAGTACCAAAGCAGAGCTTGTGGACTACAATTAGACACCAGCAGAATGAAATACGTATTTTTTTCATCAACATGGCGCCCGCCTTGCACTGGGTATTATTTTGAGGGACTCAACTAGCAGTGCCAAGTGTTTGGAGCAAGTAAAAGAGAGACTGAACCTAGCGTCGTAAACGCTGTTATAGATGTAATTCCAGTAGTCGGTTCGAAGTATCATAAACAAATTTGCAATCATAAATTTCCTTATTGTCTCTGTTTGGCAGTAGCAAAGCAGAGTTTGTGGTCTATAGTTAGACATCAGCATTCGTGGTTGCAATGATATAATAATGGTTAGAGTGTTTTTCCTACTTTTAAATAGAAAGAAGTTTAAAGACCCAACTAGTGAAAAAAAAGCATAAAAAAATCTAAAATTCTAAGTAACATATTGCAGAAATCTATAGAAATAAAGGAGCTTTTCATAAAATGAATATTCAAAAACATACGAAACGTTTACTTTTATTTACTGCCTGTAAAAAATTTTTCATGCTACTTCTCTTCATTCTACGTTGCGTCGCAAATTTTACTAGTTGAGCCTGAATAATTTGAATTGCTTTGTTTTCTCTATCTCTCTCTCTCTCTCTCTCTGAATCTTATAATTATGAGCAGTTTTGCCACGGTAAAACATTTTTTGTAACCAAAATTTTGAAAAAAGTAAACAAATTATATTTATATTTATATTTACATTTCCATTTATATTTATATTTATTTAATATCGGTTGTAAAGTAAAATTGGCCTTAGTTTTTTTAATGTGTCGAAAAAGATCAAAAGTGAAAAATATTTCAAATTTATAACAACGGTACCCAACAAAAAAAAAAAAAAAAAAAGAAATGAAAATATCCTAATTTTAACATTGTATCGTAAGTAAAATTAAGTACTTAGTTCAGAAAAAGTGCTGTAGAAGTCTTGTTTTTAACTCACGGTTGGTTGTAAAATGTTCTGTTTTTATGATTCATGTTCATTGCTTTTAAAATTCTTCTCTTAAAACAATGTTTATAAAATTTTTTAATAAAAATATTCTTCTTTTTAAGAAGATAATATAAAATATTTTAGATTTGTGAAATTTTAATTTTCTCAAAAATTGTTTTTTTTTTCCTGCTACAAATACATTTCGGTAATTTACTTCAAGAACGTCATAACTCAAGAAAACTAGTTTTGTAGAAAACGCATTCAAAGTTTTCGAATGCCATTTACCTTAATAGAAAAATTGTTGGCCATAACAAATATGTATACGATATTGTTACAGAAGATAAATCTTGAATATTTATTTATTTCTATATCGTTGACTAAAAAATCTAGGTTTTTGCGTGACGACATTCATGAAGTAAAGTAAAAATGCTCATTTTTGGAAGCACTTTTTCTTTTTGTCAAAAAGATTTAAAGTTAAAGATATTCAATTAAAGATATTAAATTTTATTTAATAAAAAAGTAACCAAAATAGAAAAAATGTCACCATCTCCAAACAGGAAAATAAAATAACCAGTTTTTATTAAAAATAACCAAAACGGCAACACTGATTATGAGTAACAAAGTAGAAAAAGTAAACGTTTTGTGTTTATTTTTGAAAGATTGTTATTCATAGTATTGTAATACACAAATAAATCGCTTAAATGAAAAAACAACAAAATAAAAGAAATCGGCAAAACGAAAAAAACGCCAAAATAAAAAGGTCGCAAAAACGAAAAACACATAATGTAAGAGATGTCGCCGAAATGTAAACAACATAAAACCGAAAATACGCAAAAAAAAACAAAAATAAAAAATCGCCAAAATGAAAAAAATCTCAAAAACTTAAAAATTCGTCAAAACACAAAAAATTGTTAAAAAAAAACAATTGATGGCTAATATGGAAAAACTATTGGACGAAAACAATCTTCAATGTGGAAAAAATCTACAAACCAGAAGCGGTTGTATTTTCTAAAATATTTATATTGTATTTCAAAAATTTATTTTTTTTTACACTATACCTTTTAAATACGATATGGGTAGCGGAGCACCCCTGGAATAATCTAGTTTTTACTTAAAACACCCATCATCAAAAGTGCAAAAAAAAAAGAAAAAGCTGACCATGGAATGTAGGTATTTCATCAAATACATGAATGAATTATATATACAATTGAAACAACGATTAAAGATAAGTATTTACACAGGAGATACATAGAAATTCATTATATGGATATAGTACCTCTATGTTTGGTGTTACTTTAATCCTCTTATTTTATTGTTTTTATTGCTTTTATTTACCAATTTATTTAACTTTTTTAAACATACACTTAAATTTACTTTCGCAGTCTCTTTGGCACACACACATATACACAGCTTTATTTATTTAAGCCGTATCGCTGAGTTAATGACCAATGTTGTTTATAATTGTATAATTACGACAATTAAAAAAATATATAGTTTGTATGTATCTTAAATTTTATTATTGCTTCTGCCAATTTTATCTTTCTGTTAGTGTGCGTGTGACTATATACATAAAATTGTATATATATTTTTATCAATATAAATATCTACCAAATCCAGTGGCGGTAGATATTTGAAGAGAAAAGATTAACATTATAAGATTATAGACTAGAATTAATTACATACTGAAATTTAAATTAGACAGCAATCTAGACTAGACTACCACAAGTTATGACAAATTACGGAAGAGCAAAAAAAATGATAACAAGATCCTGGTAGTCCATCACAAATACACATCTAGTCTGTAACGTAAAGCTGCAAGATGATAGATAGGTAGATCCAGCAAAAGGCATTCAGATTAATCCACATGAGATGAATTGAAGCTTTACCGAGCACAATTGTGGTATCTTGGAACTTTATTACGCAACAGTGACATTTTTCGGAAATAGCTCTTTGTCTTGAAAAAGATTTCGATTAAAAATATATATTCCTAAAACTTAGTAATAAATAATATCTCCCAAACTTCTGCATAGGAGGAAATTTTTGTCATTTTCTGATGACAAGTCCGTAACTTTTTAATCTCTGATTATAAATGAACACAATTTCACACAAATATTCTTAAGAATATTTACATGATCTCTGTTTCCAGATGGTTCAATAATATTTTATAGAATTTAATATTTTATGCTGTGATATTAAGAAAATTTTAAAATTTTATAATACGAATTAGGAAATCTTAGGTCCTGGATTCAAGGATATCAGTATAAATAATTGTATTAATTAAATAAATGCCAACAGAGTACTTATACGGATTAAATGTTAATTTTGCAATGAGAATATCATAAATATAGTTTTATATTGACCCATAGTAAGTAGTATGTTGTTTGTTAATATACGATTCAGTGCCTCACAATTTTTCCGACAATAGTTTAAGTGATTTTTGAGCTATCGAAGAAGAAATTTAATTAAAACTGAAATATTGAAAAAAAAGAACATTTTTTTATATGAAAAAATGTTATATATCAGTATGCATTTATTAATATTTCCGAAATTGATTGCATAATCACAGTGGAAATTTAACAGATATGTGATTGACAATAGCGAATTGTATGTAACTTTTCATTATGTCCTTATGAACCCCTATGATAATATAATTACATCCCTTCTTACGACCGGCACAAAGGCAAGCGTATGTTAATATATTTTGTAAATCATACACCAGGAATAAAGCTTTTATCATATATTAGTTTAAAATTAATTTTTCATCCAAAATATAATGAATATAATTTGTAAAAAAATTTAAATAAATACTGACTGTATTATTATCAGGGCAACAAAAAATATGCAAACCCATATTTCTTGAGCTATAAATGAACCATACTGTTAGTTATTTTTTCCTTTTTAGACAATTTTAAGAATTTTAGCATATTTTGAGCTTAGCTGCTTATTTTGTCATATTTTCATAGAAAATCCTTACTTTATTTTAAATGGCCTATTATTGTACATTTTATTTTTAAGTGCATAATTTTGCAAATATTACACTAAGACCCTTATTTTGCATATTTGCAATTAGTGATAATTTTTTTTACTACCACATACATATTCAAATCTTGGAATTTTGGTATTCCATGATATCTACGCTTTACTAAAAAATTTGAATTTTATATAATTTCAACACATTTTGAAAAATATGAGAGAATAGTTCTAATCAAATTTATTCTCTGATAGCTCAAAAATCACTTGAACTATTGTCTAAAAAATTGCAAAGAACTGAATCATACATTAACAAACAATATACTATTTACGATGGGTCATTATAAAACTATATTTATGATGAACACTCTATTAGCATTTCTTTAATTAATACAATTATCTTTACTGATATACTTGAAGCCAGGACCTAAAATTTTCTAATTCGTATTTTGAGGTATTAAAATTTTCTTAATATAATAACATAAAATAACAAATTCTATATAAGACTATTGAACAATCTGAAAATATAATATTCTCAAGAATATTTGTGTGAAATTGTGTTCACATATAATCAGAGATTAAAAAATTACAGACTTATCATCAGAAAATGACAAAAATTGTCCTCTATGCATAAATTTTACAAAGTCTTAGAAATATATATATTTCATCGGAATCTTTTCCAGGACGAAAAGCTATTTCCTAAAAATTTCACTGCTACGTACCAAAGTTCCAAGATACCACAATTGTGCCCGATAAAACTTAAGTTCATATCATTTATATTAATCTGAATGCTTTTCGCCGGGACTGTCTATCTTTACAGGCTGAAATGTATAATAAAGTTGATCACCTCGAACATGAAGTAGTACTTCTACAAATTATGGACGATTTCGATAATTTTTAAAATTTACAATTTTCAGAAAAATTATACTGTATTAAATAGGGTAACATACTATGGGATTAGATACAGAAAGTAAAAATGAAAGCCTTGATCACGTAGTCACTCTTGATATATTATATTACGAGATGAGCTACAGGGTGTCAAAATTGGCAAACTCGAACAAGAAAAAGTTGTAGATAATTTTTAATTATTTACACATTTCAAAAGATAAAGCTTCTAAAATGGGTAAAATAGAAATTTCGATTTGATATAGAGTTAGCTTCAGCATTAATCAAAAATTATGAAAATTTTAACAAAATTTAAAGTTCTAGAAAAAAAAACAAATTTAAAAAATATGTTTAATAACCACATTTATATATATATATAGGTCGTTCTAACACTCAAAAAAATAGACCGGAGAGCATATTTTGATACAGCCTAGGCAAATTTATAGTCTATAAACTAGTCATAGGCTGCAGGTTTTCATACTTTGCATAGAGAGTAAAAGTAAGTTATCAAAATCTTTTTACTCACATAAATTTCTCTCCCTCTAATAATCATGACACTGCAGCTGTATAAAGTAAAATGAATTCATGTATAAAGTAGTAAATCATACTTATTTAAGGAGATATTTTAATGGTTGATTTACTTGCAGACCATTGGTTTCATTAATTTTTATTTTACTTGCATTTTATAAAAAATAAATTTAAATGAGCTGCATGAAATCAGACTATATTTAAAATATATGCAATATTAACGTATATATATATATATATATATATATATATATATATAAAACGAAACCAAAATGTTTTAAAGAAATTCAAACATTAAGGTTTTTTTAACATTTTTAATAAAATCACTATCGCGAATTTACTGCTGCTCATACTTAGCACATTTTTATACAGCATATTAAATGACAAGGAATTTAATTCCTGAATACTTTTCTTAAATATATTTGTAATTTTATCATCATTTTTGAATTGTCTATTTTGCTGTAACCTAACCTTTAAAATTTCTTTTATTTCTAATTTATCATAAACGTTCTATTTCTGTTGCAATAACAAAAATGATAAAAGGAAACTTGACGTTAAGAAAAAAAATCTTAGATTCTTTTATCTAATACTTATTTTCTGAAGTAACATATTTTTTGTTTCATGGACTTTTTTCTGCTGCTATTATTTTTATAAAAATTTCTTTAGGAATTTTGTGTATTAACAGATTTTTTCTGTTTCCCCTTTTTTTTCGTGTTGTAGCCTTCCTTTTAGCCTGTTTTCTTTCTACTGATACTTGGTATGAACAAGGACCGAAAGTTCACGCAAATGCATTTTTTTTACCTTTATATTTAGAACGGAGTAAACTAAAACGTTTCTTATTATAAAAGGAGCGCTATCGAAATGTTCCTTATTTATCTCGTATTAAGATGCGAAATTTCAAAGAATACATAATTTAGTTTCGGAGATGTATTGTCCTAAAATGTTCCACAAAACAATATCACTGAAAAAAGTTTTTGATATATCAGCCTTTTTAGATAAATACGGACCTTCCGCGTCAAATTTATCTGAAGGTAGAACAAATTTGTTTAATATCGAGTAATGTATATGAAACATTTGTTTTGGTTCTCATACTTTTTTGTAAAACATCGAGAATTTATTAATTCTTTTTAAAGAATCTACTAATGAGATTATTCTATCTGAGAGCTTCCCTTAACATAATTTTAGAAAAATCGATTTAACATTAAGATTATTGCCATCGAAGGAAGTGTTGCCAATACAGTTATTAGAATTTTCGATTCAAACGATAAAATAACAAAATCTAAAAATGCAACCATCACATCTGTTGATGTCGAACGCTAATTTTCTATGTACAAAAGCTGCCAAAAGCTGTGAAATAGTAGAAAAGTATGCTCGCAGTAAATTTTTGAGATGAATAAAATTTTACTAGCTCATATAAATTTATTAAGGTCTAAAATTTATAGAAAAATCGAATTTAATATTTGGAAAAATAACATATATTTCATAATCTTTTAACTTTTCAAACATATAACGTTCTTCAAAATTCTTCATATTCAATATTCACACTTTTGTTTTTGATTTTTTAATAATAAAATTTTAATTTGCTAATAATTTTCAGTTCTTATTTCACACAGTAGATATAAAAATTATTCTCACCATAGAAAAAATATTTTTTACCGTAGAAGTTTTCTATCATTACACACTCTCCTAATATGATATGGAATATTTTTTTTTTTAGTAATAATTAACTTATTTCTTTTAGGGCATATTTTGATATTTGCATTACATTTTTATGCGCCTAAAACAGACTTTTTAAATGCATGAACTTCCTGTCCCTGGTTATGAATTTTTTACTTTTTAGTTTTAAAATACTTTTCTTTATTTAATATTTGAAATGGACATAAAGAAATATTTCTACTTGACATTCTATGATTACTGAGAGTGAATAAGTTTAAGTAGATTTTTTTTTCCAACATTTCTTAACATCATTTGTAACGCAGATTGTGAAGCTAAGATTTTATTTTTCAATCATTTTCTTTTAATTGTAATGCGATTACTTTGCTTGACTTTTTAAGCTTTCTACTTTTTTTCTTAAATAATCCTTTTTATTAGTTTCAATAAGCAATCAATCAAATTAATTAATACATTTGACCACTTATTACTTACTTTAGAGTAAGAATTTATGCTTGATAATTAAAATTAAATTAAATTCAATTAAATTATAGCCATTAGTTTTTATAAGAAATATTTATTGATTTTGATGAGAAATGTGATAAAATTATAGAATTATTAAGAAAGTGGAATATGGAGTTTAAATCCAAAGTCAATTATTGTAAAAAATTAAATTTATTGCAATTTTAATATTCGAATAAAAACGCTACTAAAACAAAATCTACATTTTCGTTTACTTAATATAAACATTCAAATAAGTACCCTTCTTATTCTTTGTTACAGAAATTTACACCCAGAGAAAAAATATTCATATACGTATGTAAAATGATCTATTCATTGTCAATAGTGTATCTGATATATATGTCTTCAAATTGAAAACTGCGTGTTTAATTCCACAGCAAAAAATTGATAACACCGTGGTATAAAATTGATATAGAATAATAATTGAATTGAAAACGATATTGTTTTCAACTTGATATCTTAGCAGTATAGATTTGAAACGCTGTGGTGTTGATTTCACACCATTAATTTTTCATTAAATCTCACACTTATCTTTAAAACTAATGAAATTAATAAAAAGCAATTAAATTTTGTTGATTATTTTTTACATTTATTTATATTATTAAAAAAAACTTAATTACCTATTATTCATGGGGTAGATGTGGTAAAAGGGTGATATTTACATTTGACCAAAATCTAACGGTTTGGTAATGTCTGCCTCTTTGGTTCTTTGACCGGCACTGTCTCATCTTCTATTCCCAACTAAATATTTTTAAAAAACAAAAAAATATAACCAAATAAATAAATTATAACATTAGGCTTAGATATGACACAGCTAGTGGCTGCACTAAAAAAGTCGCGAAGTGGCAACGTAGTGGCAACCACAATTTAACACCTTTATTTAAAAGAAATAGCAAATTTTACTAAAAATATATGGATATCTCTTTTATTTAATGGTGTTAACTTATATACATTTATGTTGGATATATTTTTGCAGAAAAATTGGCGCATAAATGAGAAAATTCGAGATTTTGGGGGAAAAGTATACATTTTGCGCCAAGTTTTATCATTTCGATTGCATTGCTTCAAAGAGGAACATTAATATTATTACTTTTGTAAAAGAAAACTTTGGTAGTAGAAAAACCTTGTCAAAAAAAATAAAATAAAATAAAATACAATAAAATAAAATAAAGAAAAATGTAAGTATAAATTTTCCTTAATTTTGTTATTATACAAATTTCCAAAAGAACCGACCAGATAAGTATTTTTGTAATTTTAAAAGCAAAAGATTTCTATAGGATGAAAACAATTTTTTGTCCCATTTGGTTCTTTTTAACTCTAATTCCGGCTTTAGTTTCAATGGGTTATGTTATATGAATACAGTATAACCAATTGGATAATTTATGTATTCTTTATGTGTGTGTTTTTTATCCTTGCCCAGCAGTTTATTTGGAGGCAATTTATGCACATTTAGACAGTAAGGTTTATTGGTGTATAGCCGCCTGTCACTCTCCCATCTGTCACCAAGGATCATGATGACAGTTGCCCATTTAATGACCCTATAGTAAGCGACAAGAAGATGAAATGAAGATAACACAATTTCTTTACTGACCAGTAAAGTGTTTGTGTGTGACCAATAGTGACACTTTGTTGCTGTGGAGTTGATTGTGCGTGCAAAAAAAAGAGCCATCTCGTAGTCATGAAGGCGGCAATTTCCACTTACTGTCCTTTCATTGTGTGTGCAAAAATGTGTTTTCTTTACCCGCCTTAAAATAATCCTCTCCAAAACAATATATTTCTACTGATAATCAGTCGTGAGCTGAACCTACCTCGTAGTCATGAAAGCGGCGATTTCCATTTACTGACGCTTTGATTGTCGTGGAGGTCATTGTGTGTGCAAAAATGTATTTTCTTTGCCCGTCTGAAAATAAACCTTTCCAAAACAATACACTGATGATCAGTCGTGAGCTGGAACGTTTTTAAAAAAATGTATTTTTTTAGTTTTTTGAAATTTGTGTATTTTTTTCCAAAGCAACGCATATAAAATGTAGTATTATTCAAAATGTATCTAGAAGCCGCGACATTAGAAATTTTAAATTTGAATTTTCATTAAAAATAATAACATAATTTCAGAAAAATTCCATCCAATTGGTTCTATAGGTGGTGGCCTATGTTCCGTACTAATTTCGAGTTTTAAAATGTATTAGCAAATGTTAAGAAATTAATCAAATATTATATTTTATTTTATTTCTAGGCAATTTAGTCTACTTACATCGACTTCAGAAGGATTCCGTCACTTATTAGAAGTCTAGTTCTTAGTCTGTTTGTGTAAACTATTGAAAGTAGCTGTTGCACTAATGTTGGTTATAAATTTATTATACATATTTAGTTTTCAGATGTTAGAAAATAGATGTCAAGGCAAGGAAGTATAAATTCTTAATTTTTTTTTTTTTTTTTTTTTTGAGAATTCACAATATATATAACGTCTTCATTACATATTTTTGAGATACAACTTTTATTAGAAGAATGATTTTTGTCCATGTTTGTTTTTTTTTTTTTTTTTTTTTTTTTTTTGTACACAAATTAGTTCATGTCAACTTAACAAAATAACACATTAATGAAAACAATGCCGAGTAAAACTTTTAGCATAATAATTCGACCAATCGCCGTCATTTTTTAATTACATGAAATTCAACACTATTTTCGTCAAGAACCACCTATTAATAGATTACTGTCAAATTTTGAGCAAGTGTCGTCATTTACTTTGCGTAAAAAATAGGATTTTTCGAGGTCCTTAAAATAGGCATTTGGTAAATAATTTCATCGTTGGAGCTCAATCTCTTTCCACCGAGCCATTTCTTTAGGTTTGGAAATAGGAAGTAGTCACTAGGGGTTATGGCGGATGAGGTACCAATTCGTAGCCATTGAAAAAGTTGCAGACAACTTTTTTTAACCCAGCAGATTATTTAAAATCGAAACCACACTGCCATATGGAATTCCAATTGCATCAACAATCTCACGCACTTTTACTCTTCGGTCGGCTAAGACCATATCATGGATTTTTCGACATTTTCGGGTGTACCGGCTTCAATTGGCCGTTTAGAACGTTCAGCGTCATTTGTACTTGTGCGACCACAACGAAAGTCAGTAAACCACCATTGAAATCGATGGTGCAGAGTTTAATGAGCACACGAAATTCACTTTTTTCCATTTTTAGAAAAATACACGAGGTTGTATGTTTTGAACAGCTGTTAAACGCAAAGTAAATGATAACATTTGCTCAAAATTTGATATTAGTCTATTAACAGGTGTTACTTGATGGGAATAGTGTTGCATTTCATTTACAGACTTATTGATCCGTCCTCGTACATTTTTGTTGTTTTGACATTTTATCAATTTTTCTGCAATGATTTTAGAAATTACATTCTAATAATTAACGTAAATATTGGAAATCTTAAAATCTTTTAACAAATATATTTTTATTCTTAATAAGTCAGATATTTTTTACTGCTTTTAAGAAATAATAATAATTGCTAGCGTATAACTACAAGCAATTTCTAAATAAGTACACAGAAAAAATTAAATTTCGTATTCTAGTATTACTAAATTCATAAAACCAATTATATCTTTTACTGAAATCGCACCTTCCACTGAATTAGTAAAATCAAATGTTCAAATTCGTAAATATTTTATTGAAAAAATTTTAATAGTTTTCTTATTAAAATGTTTTTATTATTTATAAATTTGAATATTTGAAAATTCTTAAGAAATTCAATAATATGGTTTATTAAAATCAATAAAAATAATATAAAATTTTTTGCAGATTTTCAAAAAATTTTTATTTTTTATTTGATATTTTTTTACATTTTCTACAATATATACAATAGTTGGGAATGAATTTTATCATGTAAATGCATATATGAAAATTTGGTGTGGAGAAGCGAATTTCTTATATAATACTAACTAATTAATGAGGTCGTTTTTAGATGAAATATAGTTTAACGATAATACACAGTTTATAGTATGTAGATAATGTGTAATTATGCTGGTGAAAAATAATGGTGCCAAAACTGATAGTTTATGTATTCATGTATAGTAATATATAAAATATACATATATGATTAAAAGGATATATATGAAATAAAAGAAGACATGACACTATTTCCAAATTTCATTAGTGGCTAAAACCATGTAAAATATAAACGCAATCGTTATCAATTGAATCATTTTTTAAATTAATTCAACTTACATACCTTTTAACGGAGTAAATATCAATGAAACCAAAATACATAGGATATAACAAATGTGCAAGTAAACTCTGCTTTGCTACCGCCAAAGCCCTACAACAGGGCAATTTACTATTGCAAACATGTATCATTTTGTTAACGACAACTTCCGCTAAAACAACATTGGCAACATTTTTATAATTTTATTTATTTTTATATTGTTAATTGTCAAAAAACAAGAAATTGTTATTGATTTTCGTATTTCGATTGTATTAAAATCAAGCAAATTTTTTTATAAAATTTTATTTAAAGTTAAATAATGATTTATTTAAAAAATTCTAGTCATCATTTTTTCTGTGCAATAAAATTAATATTAAAACCAAATATTATTTTTTATTAAATTTAATTTAAATCCAAATAATGATTTATTTAGGAAACTTTTTGCCATAATTTTTTCTATGTAGAAAATGGTTGCTAAACAAATATGTTAAAAAATTAAAAAAAAGAGGATGACAGTATAAAATACAGTATAAAAGGTAAATCAGAATATGTTGGACTTCTAATATTGATGTCAATTGCCATATATGTCTATATTCTTATATCTTTAAATTTTTCAAACAATTTTAATATATATAGGCGGCAGCTAAAACTTAATCACCAGCGGCATTTGTCGTGTGAATATATACCGTCTTTTTTATCGTATCATCAGCGACGTCGAGTAACTTGAATGCATTAAACCGCAAGTTTTCAGTTTGAAAAGGATAAATAAATCGTGTAAGGTAACAATGTGATCACATCCACTGTCGATTTTGCAATGTCATTTTTCCCTCAGTATACAATTCTTCGAAACAAATTTCATTGAACTTTTCCAAACCCCATCAGAGCCTTTGTCTAAGTTTATATAAATATTTTCTCAAAAAAAAAAAATAATTATCCTTATATTTATTCTCTCAGTAACTGATACTAATATAAAATTAAAAAAAAAAAAAAAAAACATAAAAGAAATAATACAATTCATGTTTGCATCTTGTTATTTACATCATTCAGTCTATATTAGTGCAAAAAAAGCAACCAAGAAATACAAAAGACACATGCAGCCATCTTAACATTTTTCAATTTCACGTTAAATTAAAGACAAATACAAGAAATGATGATGTTGTTTTCTACTCTTTTTTTATGTTTCTTTTTCTGAAAGTAATACGCAAAAAAAGGAAACATCTATGAAAATAAAATAAACAGGCAGCAACAGTTGCTAGTGAACAACAGCATAAAAGAAATAATGTTGAACTGTTGCTACTTTTAGTAAAGAAAAAAGTGAAAAATGGCAAACATTATATCCGCACGCATGCATTCATAGTTACATAGAAGACATACACATTCTTTCAGAAACTCATCTATTTGTATAGTCGCTTCAAACATTTGGAAGATAAATTTGTTGCCAATCGTCCAGACGTCACTTTTTAGCGATTTATAGATGATTGCTGGAAGATTGTTCGAAATTTACGCATTAATCGTCCAGACGTCATTTCTTGGATACTTTTAGATGATTGTCGGCAGCCTGTAGGAAATTTACAAAAACAAAATACATATATACAAAATATCTTCCAAAAGTATTCCTTGTAGTCGCATTTGAAAGATAATATCATGATAATTCGAATTTAATAAAAACAAAATACTTTACTATTGCACATTAATCTTTTCTGGCGTGTGTTAGAAAGATTGTAAGTTTTTTGTTATGAAAAGAAAACAACACAATAGAGGAGCAGGTAAAATCATGAACTTATATATTATTTATTAATAGATATAAAATAGTTTTTTATAGCTTTGTTCCTGTACTTTAAATTGGTATCCCAATGTTACCGAAAAGCGTATCCGTACTCGAGAATAATGTTCTTCTTCTTGCATGAAAACGGCCGGAATATTTCTTCGGGTAGATTATGCAAATTGTCAAATAATTTAAAAAAAAATATATTCAATAAAAAATTTTAACGAAAATGAATTGAATACAGTAGGGTTATCTACTGTATGTAAATTCTCCTTATAGATCATGACGAGAGGGGATTCTTGAAGATAAAAAGGGGGTTATCAGTCTATAATAGAGAATGAATTATAATTACTCTTTTGATCAGAGCAATTAAATTGAGGGTTTTGGGAGAAAAAGATAATAGGGGTATTCAAATAGCGGTGTTGCTGGTTCTTATTATAACAATTTCTCGCCTTTTCTTGCAGGAAAAATTCAGGAATGAGATAAGTATCCTTTTGTTTTCAGTTCGACTTCAGTTTTTATTACAAAAGATTTCTTTTCTTATATTTAGTTAACTTATATCAGGGTTAGTATTGGGAATAATTTAGGTTAAGTATTTATATTATTCATGACGCTCGTGACGGCTTGATGGTAGAATGGTAAGTTGGTAAGTGTAAGATGCTAAGATGCTAAGTGTAAGATAGCAAGATGATAAGTGAGCTTAAAAAAAGGCAAATTGTTTTTAAAAGCCATTCTTCTGGGTTTTCGTCAAACTTTTTAACGAAAATCGATAACATTACTTTTTTAATTAAAAACTTCAACTTATGGTATTACCAGATTTTTTTTAGTTTTTAATAGCATACAGTGCGAAAAATGATCTTATATTAATTTATAATAATTAATATAAAAATTATAATTAAATTATAATTTAAGTGTCCAACTTGATGGGACATAAATAAAAAATTGTTTCTTTTGTTACTAACAGGAAAGTTTCATTAAAAAAATTAAAATCAACACATAAAAAATTTTAAAACAGTTTGATGTTTTATTTCTGGGTAAATAATTTGGATTTTTGTGTTTCCGTACTTTTTTATATTGTTATATTTTTGTAGGTAAAAAATTTGCCTTTTCCCATTTAACTGCACTTTATCCAATAGATACAGAAACAAACCTTATATTTACAATATTTTATATTCATTTATCTATATTCGTCATAACGTTATTGTAATGTGCTAGATTGGCATAAGAATTCAAGCAGATATTTAATTAATTTTAGCAATATTTAAAATCAAAACACACACCCGCCACTTGCTCGACCAGTTTTATGAATTCTTTTTCGCCGGAATCCAATGCAAACAATAAAATAGAAGTGAAAAGATTGTAACGTGGAAATAGTACACTCTAAATTAAGTTTCTTGGCAATATAATTTTCATTCAGTTGATACATGAATAAGTATAATTAAACAAAATTTGGTTACAGTAGGGCGATTCAAACAAGATAAGAACATGCCATATAAGTCTCGGAAATTATTGTATGCAATGGAAGAGCAGACTATATTTGAAATTAAGTCGTATTTTTGAGGAGTGATTTCGGTTACTTTTTCTCACGAGTGACTTCGAGGTGCTTGTTCTCACAGTTGACTTCGTTTAGTTGTTCCCACAAGTGATTTCGGTTACTTGTTCTCACGAGTGGTCTTTACTTTGGTTCGCTGTTCTCATGAGTGATTTCTGTTGCTTGTTATCATGAGTGGCCTCGAGCTGAATATTAACCCGTAGAATTGCATGGTAATAGTAGTTTGAGAAGTAGCTAAACACTAGCTTTAAGAAAACAATGTATTGTAGAAAAATTTACAATTTTCGAACCCAACGCTGCCACCTGAACTCGAAACCGATCTCGTCGAAAACTCTAATAGGATTGACAGTTGAGAGTGTTGAATTCTACTACCGAACCAAGTCCAATCTTAGCCGAATAACTGAACCTAACAGTACCGAGCCTATTATAAGCTGAACGAGCGATCCGAATCTAAGCCAAACTGAACCTAATATAAGACGAATAACCAAACCGACCCTATTATAAGCTAAACTAGCGGTCCTAATAACATAACCGATAATATTCAAAGCCGAATAACCAAACCGATCCTATTATAAGTTGAATAACCGAGGCGATCCTGATATATGTCGAAGAAACGAAATAAGCCTTGTTGAAAAAGGAAGAACCAAAATAATCTTAGTTAAAGAAGAAGCGATTGAAGACGACATTTATTAAGCCGAGAGAATTCGAATTGAAGTAATTTAAAATATTTTGATGTATACAATAACGAAAACATTGTTTTAACCTCCAAACAAGGTAAATAAAACGTCTTATTATTTTAGGTTTGTGGATCCATAAGTACACCTTGGACGCTAATAAGTTGCTTCAGCCGGCAAAGAAATCCACGTTATAACATGTTGACTTCGCTAGATTAGCTACATTATATGACACTAAGATGCAAAAATTTAATTTCTATTGTGTAGAAGAATTAGTTATAGATTCATTTCTGTGCTGTTGAACATCACTGATTTAAGTTCCTTGAAATCTGATTTTCTAGTCAAGTCCTTAAATTTTCCATTAAAAATGCTGGCAACGCTGCAGGTGATAATCAAAACAACAATAATAAGCCGGCATTGCAATAATTTACACCGTAAAAATATGAACCTTTTATTTGAATACAACAAATTCCCACCTTATATTAAAAAAAAAGAAAACTGAACTTACTATGAGTCAGACGCCAACGATTACTGCACTCACTTGTTTACAACAGACCTCCCAATCGGTGATAAACGACACCGGCATCATGAACTTCAGTAATAATTTAATTTAGATAGAGTTTGGCTGTAATATTATAAGTTGGAGAAAAAAAATATTCCAGATAATTAAGTGTTTTATAATCAACAAAGGATATTTTCAAAAAGTGAGTAAATCTTATTAAACTTCTATTTAGTAATATCAGACTTTTCTTACAAAACTCCATCAAACAGACAAGAATTAGTATATTTAAAAAAGTTCAAAATATTCTTGCATCATTCTTGTCGCACTCCTTAAACAAAAGAGAATCTGAATATAATTTACTTAATTACAAAAATTATTACTAAACTTTTCTTCTTCTTTTAAAGGTACCGGAATTCACCATCTTCATAATAAGATTTTATTTGGAGTTCTCTAAATACTATAAAATTAATTTTTTTCTAATCTAAATATATGCGTAAGAAAAATAATTATGAAATATTAAAAAAAAGTAAAAACTCATCTTCTAGAAGAGACTAAGACAACATGACTGTGTCGTCTGGAAGACACTACCGTGAGGAACAGTTCAAGACGGAAGATGATTTGATAAGATACTTTGGCAATAGTTTTGGCAATAAATTTCAACTTCTAGAAGACACTTCTTAGTGACTTCCGCTATAGAAAATGTTTGCAGGGATGTACACTTTCATACATATACATACGAGTACAAACAAAATATTTGTTTGTATTGAAGTAAGTGGAAGTTCAGGGAATGACATCTTTGATAAACAATATTTTCAACAACATGCCTAGAAAACATGAAACAAGAAAATAAACATGTATCCTGACACATTTTCAAGTAGTACGTACGTGAATGAGTTTAAGTGTTTGTTTTTTAAGTTTTATGAAACTAAAATGGTGAAATCGTTAAAGGATTATTTCTTTGTTTTAGTATATTTGAATATATATAATATATATATATATATATATATATATATATATATGATATACACGCATGAATTTCTTAAGAGAACTGATCTATAATCATTTCCAATAAAACATGAATTATAGATACGAGCCAAGCCGTTAACATCAACATCAATTCTATTTAAAAATTTAAGTTATAAAATATTGCTGAAATTGGATATTCAGTTCCTTGTATGGATTACATTCCTTGACAGTTTATCACAGATCGTTGTTTTCTGATTAGTGATTAAACTCTTTTAAAATATCATTAAAAACTCTGTGAAAACTAGTTCATATTTTGCATTTATTTATACATTACTGTAAACAATGTTCCTATTAGAGGTGTTAATTCAAGTAATTTTTTAAAATATAATAAAAAAGTTATATATTTGTCAAAAATTAATAATTAATCTAATTAAAATTTTGTTAATATTTTGCCCAAAGAAAGGAAAATGTTTAACCAAAGTGACTAATTAAAATAAAGTAAATTTAGTCTTAACATAAGTGCAAAAGCATCTATAATAAATATAATCATATCTGTAAGTATATCTTTATAATTAGGAATAGCAGCATCAAAATATCTGGTTAAAAAAGCAACAAATCTAAAGCAAAATATTCTTTCAATGGAAACATTCCATAATATTTAACTTATTTTAGAAGCATCTTAGGATCGTTCATATTGTGCAGATTGTAAAGAAGATCGGCAATTTATAGATCAATATCAACGCCTAGAAATGCGATTTCTGTACAACAAGAAAACAAAAAACTGCTGTTTACCACTGCTTTACAAAGAGTTTTTATAATCATCTTACTTACTGTCAATCAGTTGGATATTTGAAAAGTCACTAAATACTCAGCAAAAATTTTTTAGGTACCGGTAACCAGTAAAAATTATTCATGTCTTCCGACAGCACATCATTGATGCACATTCGAGTATGCTATAGATGGAATCGAGAAATTTTCATTGAGTTCATATTATTTTACCAAATTACAAGCTGTATCATTTCCCGTGAACGGGGATGCAGGATTGTAAGCGAAAGTTTTTTTTCTTCCCCATATTTCCATATATGATTTGTATGAGATTAAAAGATCTGCTAACTTGTAATGAACAAAAATCAAAAAAGGTATATTTGTCAAACCTAATATTCGAAATTTGAATATTTGAAATTTAAAAATGTGTAACGTCCAATAAACCGTCAACGGAGAGATTATTAGAAAATCTTGTTTGCCACATTCTTGGTAATCGCAAAGCCCCCGATTTGATTCTAATATTGTAGAGTACCAAGTATTTTGGGACGATACCAAGATGAGTTCCTTAATACGTGAAATAGTTCCCAAATAAGACAAACGAGACAATTCGGCAGATCTTTAGTTCCGATTTAACCCATAAAAAAGATGAGTTTTTCATTCCGTGTGCAACATTTCGAAAAAATCACTTAAAACCCCATAAAGTGTTCTGGGTGCTAGTAAGATTCTGGGTCGTTCTATTTATATCCGTTTATATCCGTATTGAAAATGGATAAAAATGTTTCATAAACAAAAAGTTATATGCCAAGTAGTAGAAACACAGGGTGTCCGTTGTAGCTCCTGTTCATACTTTTGCGCTGAGAGTTCATAAACAAAAGCATGTGCAACAACGAAATTTTGAAGAGATAGTTCGAGGATCGATGCAAACTCGGAAACGAAAAATGTGCGTGATATACCCACTTCACCGCCCACCTTCCTTATAAGGTGAAATTTCAAATTAGGAAGCGCAGATGGTGGGTATAACAGTTTCGGCCAAGCCGAATATAACATTTTTATTTATTATGTTATAAATAAATTAGTTATCAGATCTCAAATATAAATATTTTTGTTAATATCTCGAAAACTAATCCCAATTTTGAAAACATGAAAATCTAAATCCTTGTTTACCTGGGTTATTACACCATGCAGCAGCTTTTTTCACACATCGAAACCATATACACGTTAAAGCCGAGACATTTTATGATAGGACTGCGTACTAAATTTTTCATTTTGTGTTCGAAAATCGTCTTACTTAAAGAGACTTTTAAATTTTAAAAAATACATTTTTTTATAAATTATTTTAAAAACTTGCTCAATAGTGTCGATGTGGGCATCAGTTGCCAAAATAGGATTTAGAAATTCCAGTAAAATTATTTCTTTAAATTTTTCAGGGCATTATAATGTCAAAAATATTCTTCAAGTATTTTATGCTTAAATATCCTTGAGATTTTCAATTAAATAATTCTGAAATTACCATAATTTTAGATATATCACGATATGTTTTCTTAATCTCAAATTTTGTTCTTTGCCCCAATACAAATGCTTCCCTGAAAATCCCTTTAGTAATCACAATTATCTTAAATATTCGCATGTTTTTATAACAATTGGAAAGGAAATGCTTTCTTTCGACTTTACATATTTGACCATAGTTTCAATATGAGGCTCCCTTCTGAGAAATACTTTAAAGTATAAAAATAACATAAAAATGTCAGTATCGAAGTAAAATTTGGCACGATTATTTTATATTTAAGTATAAATTATGCTATTAAATTTGCAAATAATTGGCTCAATAATTGGCCATATTTGCCATACAATATCAATTACAGAATATCACTTTAAGACTCATAAACGGCATATAAATACGAGTAATTTATTTGGTGATTTTATTTTCAAGTATTGGTCTACAATTGAACTAGTTCCCATATAAGATTCATTCCACAAAATCACTTTAATGCATATAAATTTCATATCAGGTTAGATTTTGAACTAAATTTGGTATAAATAAGTTTTATATAAGTGGATAAACCGCAGTATGAATTTTAACAACGATGGGTCCATACAAGATCATGGTTTCTAAAATAGGGACCTCTACCGAAAAAAACTTTAACTTGCGTACATGATGATTTATAATATTGTATGGTCAGGCTTGACTGACTACAGCTTTTTTCTTGTTAATTACTCACAAAATAATATCAAATATAATATAAAAATCATATCTCTTCGCAGATTAAAATTGTAAGTAATGAATTTAAAGCTTAATAAATATAAATACTGAACTTGCCTTCGTTTTAACTTTCAAATATATTTCAAAGTCATGCAAATGATGTTCTCATGTTACACATTAGGGAAAAATTATTTAAAATTTAAATAATATGGCTTTACAAGGATAATTGAGTTTTTATATTTAAATAAAATAAATAAATAAAAACAAATTTTTATATTTTTTCTTGGGAATAATTTTCAAATCGTTGTACAAATTAAAGTAATAAGATTAAAACCATAAAAATTTTGTACTTGAGACTGGATATTGACCTCTTTAGCATATATTATTTTGGTAGTTATTTATTGAAAGCTTTCAAGTATATTAAAGGATGAAATATTTGAAGGATTTTTCTTTCCAACTTTAGCATTTTAACAAAAAATTATATATTATGGCAAAATTCTCCTCTTTCATTTAATATCCATATCGCTATATAATATTAATTAGAAAGTAGTAAAATTAAAAGTTAACTTCGTGCATCCTTCAAAATTTTGAAGGAAAAACGAATACGAACACGAAACGCAGTTACACTAGCGTATGGAAAATTATAAAACATAAAAAATAAATATATTAACGTGGATTTTGATTTGAGTGTTTGTTGTTTAATTATATACAAGGCTAGACTAAATTTACAAATCTTTTTGCCATAAAAAAATTTTTTTTCGTACTTCATGCAATGATTTATGAGTTCCCTTTTTTCGATGAATTTTAACAAATATTTTAGTTTTTTTTTTTTTTTGTTTTTGAGTGAGAAATCTAAAATTTTGCGCTCCATTCGTTTCAACGTACCTTTTGCTATAAATTTACATAAAAATTTTGTGTGGATCCGTATTGAGGAGATGTGGGTGATCTGCGTTTTACCCACAATATTTAATTTTTTTGCACTTAAAAATGTCGTTTATTGCTTTAACGTGACAGCGTTAAATATAGACGATAGACTCTTTGATAATTTTGATGATATATTATGATTAGTTCTTTAAAATCTTGGATATATTATTCATTTCTGGATGTGCTCAAAATTAGCGTGATCTTAGAACCGGGTGAAGAATGATGTGCCAACCAACGCCCCCATATGCTGTTACAAATACAGGTTGCAATCTAATAAACTAGCTTTCTGGCCAAGATCATTCCCCTTGCTTAGGAGTTGGAGCTACCCTCTGTTGATCATACTTGTGATCGTGTTACTGCATATCAGTCAACAAATGAAAACACACCCACCACGTAACCTCCTATCAATGGCCTCACCAATAACCAGCCAAGGGCCAGTTATGTTTGGTGCATCGCCACTTTCTTTGGGGCTGCTGGTTCTGGTAGCACCTACTTTTAAGTGATAGGTAAGACGTCGAACTTATTTTCATCCATCTTTAGAACCCCGAAAATTACAAGGTACTATTTCCTGTTTAATTTATCACTATCTCTAAGACCAAAGGACAATCGTAGAGTGTGGAGGGATAGGATTTAATCTACCACGTTTTAACTATACGTAATGGAGGAAAATTAGCTCCCAGAAGACAAGCCGCTCTGGCGGTCATTTCCTGAATATATTATTTATTATGAACTTTGACATTTTTTATAAATCCGCCACTGAAAACAAATGTTTCTCAAATCCAAATTTTCTCTATTCACCAATCATAATAAAAACAATCGAAAAAAACTTCTTTTCTTAAATATTTGGATGTTTTGGTTGCTTTTATTTAGAAAACTTTAATTAACATTTCTATACCCATTCTTTACCCTCTACTTTGAAATTTGACTCGATATACAATTTCAAAATTCATCTTAGATAGGTTTCCTTCACAAAATTTACAACTTAGTTTCTTCGAGTTAATTTTTTAATACTTCTTGATCAATAAGGAACATGGAATATTTTTTTATAAACTAGTTAGAAATGCCTCAATATTTTCAAAATTTTTTATTTTTTTTTAAATATCATAGTTTTTATTTTATACTGAATTAAAATTTTTCTATATATGTTTGTCCATACGCAGCGTTACCGTTGAGAATTTTTAAAAAGTGTCCAAAAAGAGGATTTCGAAAACAAAAGTCGTCAAAAAAGGGGATTAAAAAAAAAGGGGCCAACTGCTTCAATACCTAAAAAAAACTCCTCAAAATTTGTTTATTTGATAAAAACAAAAATAAAAATATTGTA
Organism: Protocalliphora azurea; assembly: GCA_932274085.1. Classification (NCBI taxonomy): domain Eukaryota; kingdom Metazoa; phylum Arthropoda; class Insecta; order Diptera; family Calliphoridae; genus Protocalliphora; species Protocalliphora azurea. The sequence goes on from OW026520.1 coordinate 149,805,282, forward strand.
TTTTAAGAAAAACTACTAAATTCAATTTTATTAATAACAAAATAATTTATAATAATATTTTTCTTATTGCAAAAATAAAGATTTATTCATAAAAATTGTTAAAATTAAATTCTCTTTTCAAACAAAATAAACAAATCCCCGTCTTACAAATTTAGGGCTGAAATCATGGATTCAGAAGTGTTGAATTTATAAAAACGACGTTCCGCCGAGGTACTGCTCTGCGCCAAAATAAAAATATAAATTAGGATATAAGCAGTGTTGCCAGGGGCAGCTTGCAAAAATTTAAAATAAATACATGTTTATTTTCGATTCAAGGTTTCGAAGAAAAAAATAATTCAAAAATATGCTTTAGAAAATCCATTGTATTGGATGAAATTTTTCTTTAGACATCATCAGGGCAACCAAAAATATGCAAAATCATATTTTTTCCTATGCACCAAATGAACCAAACTGTTAAATATTCATCATTTTCAGACAGTAAGTGGAAGTTCAGGGAATGACATCTTTGATAAACAATATTTTCAACAACATGCCTAGAAAACATGAAACAAGAAAATAAACATGTATCCTGACACATTTTCAAGTAGTACGTACGTGAATGAGTTTAAGTGTTTGTTTTTTAAGTTTTATGAAACTAAAATGGTGAAATCGTTAAAGGATTATTTCTTTGTTTTAGTATATTTGAATATATATAATATATATATATATATATATATATATATATATATGATATACACGCATGAATTTCTTAAGAGAACTGATCTATAATCATTTCCAATAAAACATGAATTATAGATACGAGCCAAGCCGTTAACATCAACATCAATTCTATTTAAAAATTTAAGTTATAAAATATTGCTGAAATTGGATATTCAGTTCCTTGTATGGATTACATTCCTTGACAGTTTATCACAGATCGTTGTTTTCTGATTAGTGATTAAACTCTTTTAAAATATCATTAAAAACTCTGTGAAAACTAGTTCATATTTTGCATTTATTTATACATTACTGTAAACAATGTTCCTATTAGAGGTGTTAATTCAAGTAATTTTTTAAAATATAATAAAAAAGTTATATATTTGTCAAAAATTAATAATTAATCTAATTAAAATTTTGTTAATATTTTGCCCAAAGAAAGGAAAATGTTTAACCAAAGTGACTAATTAAAATAAAGTAAATTTAGTCTTAACATAAGTGCAAAAGCATCTATAATAAATATAATCATATCTGTAAGTATATCTTTATAATTAGGAATAGCAGCATCAAAATATCTGGTTAAAAAAGCAACAAATCTAAAGCAAAATATTCTTTCAATGGAAACATTCCATAATATTTAACTTATTTTAGAAGCATCTTAGGATCGTTCATATTGTGCAGATTGTAAAGAAGATCGGCAATTTATAGATCAATATCAACGCCTAGAAATGCGATTTCTGTACAACAAGAAAACAAAAAACTGCTGTTTACCACTGCTTTACAAAGAGTTTTTATAATCATCTTACTTACTGTCAATCAGTTGGATATTTGAAAAGTCACTAAATACTCAGCAAAAATTTTTTAGGTACCGGTAACCAGTAAAAATTATTCATGTCTTCCGACAGCACATCATTGATGCACATTCGAGTATGCTATAGATGGAATCGAGAAATTTTCATTGAGTTCATATTATTTTACCAAATTACAAGCTGTATCATTTCCCGTGAACGGGGATGCAGGATTGTAAGCGAAAGTTTTTTTTCTTCCCCATATTTCCATATATGATTTGTATGAGATTAAAAGATCTGCTAACTTGTAATGAACAAAAATCAAAAAAGGTATATTTGTCAAACCTAATATTCGAAATTTGAATATTTGAAATTTAAAAATGTGTAACGTCCAATAAACCGTCAACGGAGAGATTATTAGAAAATCTTGTTTGCCACATTCTTGGTAATCGCAAAGCCCCCGATTTGATTCTAATATTGTAGAGTACCAAGTATTTTGGGACGATACCAAGATGAGTTCCTTAATACGTGAAATAGTTCCCAAATAAGACAAACGAGACAATTCGGCAGATCTTTAGTTCCGATTTAACCCATAAAAAAGATGAGTTTTTCATTCCGTGTGCAACATTTCGAAAAAATCACTTAAAACCCCATAAAGTGTTCTGGGTGCTAGTAAGATTCTGGGTCGTTCTATTTATATCCGTTTATATCCGTATTGAAAATGGATAAAAATGTTTCATAAACAAAAAGTTATATGCCAAGTAGTAGAAACACAGGGTGTCCGTTGTAGCTCCTGTTCATACTTTTGCGCTGAGAGTTCATAAACAAAAGCATGTGCAACAACGAAATTTTGAAGAGATAGTTCGAGGATCGATGCAAACTCGGAAACGAAAAATGTGCGTGATATACCCACTTCACCGCCCACCTTCCTTATAAGGTGAAATTTCAAATTAGGAAGCGCAGATGGTGGGTATAACAGTTTCGGCCAAGCCGAATATAACATTTTTATTTATTATGTTATAAATAAATTAGTTATCAGATCTCAAATATAAATATTTTTGTTAATATCTCGAAAACTAATCCCAATTTTGAAAACATGAAAATCTAAATCCTTGTTTACCTGGGTTATTACACCATGCAGCAGCTTTTTTCACACATCGAAACCATATACACGTTAAAGCCGAGACATTTTATGATAGGACTGCGTACTAAATTTTTCATTTTGTGTTCGAAAATCGTCTTACTTAAAGAGACTTTTAAATTTTAAAAAATACATTTTTTTATAAATTATTTTAAAAACTTGCTCAATAGTGTCGATGTGGGCATCAGTTGCCAAAATAGGATTTAGAAATTCCAGTAAAATTATTTCTTTAAATTTTTCAGGGCATTATAATGTCAAAAATATTCTTCAAGTATTTTATGCTTAAATATCCTTGAGATTTTCAATTAAATAATTCTGAAATTACCATAATTTTAGATATATCACGATATGTTTTCTTAATCTCAAATTTTGTTCTTTGCCCCAATACAAATGCTTCCCTGAAAATCCCTTTAGTAATCACAATTATCTTAAATATTCGCATGTTTTTATAACAATTGGAAAGGAAATGCTTTCTTTCGACTTTACATATTTGACCATAGTTTCAATATGAGGCTCCCTTCTGAGAAATACTTTAAAGTATAAAAATAACATAAAAATGTCAGTATCGAAGTAAAATTTGGCACGATTATTTTATATTTAAGTATAAATTATGCTATTAAATTTGCAAATAATTGGCTCAATAATTGGCCATATTTGCCATACAATATCAATTACAGAATATCACTTTAAGACTCATAAACGGCATATAAATACGAGTAATTTATTTGGTGATTTTATTTTCAAGTATTGGTCTACAATTGAACTAGTTCCCATATAAGATTCATTCCACAAAATCACTTTAATGCATATAAATTTCATATCAGGTTAGATTTTGAACTAAATTTGGTATAAATAAGTTTTATATAAGTGGATAAACCGCAGTATGAATTTTAACAACGATGGGTCCATACAAGATCATGGTTTCTAAAATAGGGACCTCTACCGAAAAAAACTTTAACTTGCGTACATGATGATTTATAATATTGTATGGTCAGGCTTGACTGACTACAGCTTTTTTCTTGTTAATTACTCACAAAATAATATCAAATATAATATAAAAATCATATCTCTTCGCAGATTAAAATTGTAAGTAATGAATTTAAAGCTTAATAAATATAAATACTGAACTTGCCTTCGTTTTAACTTTCAAATATATTTCAAAGTCATGCAAATGATGTTCTCATGTTACACATTAGGGAAAAATTATTTAAAATTTAAATAATATGGCTTTACAAGGATAATTGAGTTTTTATATTTAAATAAAATAAATAAATAAAAACAAATTTTTATATTTTTTCTTGGGAATAATTTTCAAATCGTTGTACAAATTAAAGTAATAAGATTAAAACCATAAAAATTTTGTACTTGAGACTGGATATTGACCTCTTTAGCATATATTATTTTGGTAGTTATTTATTGAAAGCTTTCAAGTATATTAAAGGATGAAATATTTGAAGGATTTTTCTTTCCAACTTTAGCATTTTAACAAAAAATTATATATTATGGCAAAATTCTCCTCTTTCATTTAATATCCATATCGCTATATAATATTAATTAGAAAGTAGTAAAATTAAAAGTTAACTTCGTGCATCCTTCAAAATTTTGAAGGAAAAACGAATACGAACACGAAACGCAGTTACACTAGCGTATGGAAAATTATAAAACATAAAAAATAAATATATTAACGTGGATTTTGATTTGAGTGTTTGTTGTTTAATTATATACAAGGCTAGACTAAATTTACAAATCTTTTTGCCATAAAAAAATTTTTTTTCGTACTTCATGCAATGATTTATGAGTTCCCTTTTTTCGATGAATTTTAACAAATATTTTAGTTTTTTTTTTTTTTTTGTTTTTGAGTGAGAAATCTAAAATTTTGCGCTCCATTCGTTTCAACGTACCTTTTGCTATAAATTTACATAAAAATTTTGTGTGGATCCGTATTGAGGAGATGTGGGTGATCTGCGTTTTACCCACAATATTTAATTTTTTTGCACTTAAAAATGTCGTTTATTGCTTTAACGTGACAGCGTTAAATATAGACGATAGACTCTTTGATAATTTTGATGATATATTATGATTAGTTCTTTAAAATCTTGGATATATTATTCATTTCTGGATGTGCTCAAAATTAGCGTGATCTTAGAACCGGGTGAAGAATGATGTGCCAACCAACGCCCCCATATGCTGTTACAAATACAGGTTGCAATCTAATAAACTAGCTTTCTGGCCAAGATCATTCCCCTTGCTTAGGAGTTGGAGCTACCCTCTGTTGATCATACTTGTGATCGTGTTACTGCATATCAGTCAACAAATGAAAACACACCCACCACGTAACCTCCTATCAATGGCCTCACCAATAACCAGCCAAGGGCCAGTTATGTTTGGTGCATCGCCACTTTCTTTGGGGCTGCTGGTTCTGGTAGCACCTACTTTTAAGTGATAGGTAAGACGTCGAACTTATTTTCATCCATCTTTAGAACCCCGAAAATTACAAGGTACTATTTCCTGTTTAATTTATCACTATCTCTAAGACCAAAGGACAATCGTAGAGTGTGGAGGGATAGGATTTAATCTACCACGTTTTAACTATACGTAATGGAGGAAAATTAGCTCCCAGAAGACAAGCCGCTCTGGCGGTCATTTCCTGAATATATTATTTATTATGAACTTTGACATTTTTTATAAATCCGCCACTGAAAACAAATGTTTCTCAAATCCAAATTTTCTCTATTCACCAATCATAATAAAAACAATCGAAAAAAACTTCTTTTCTTAAATATTTGGATGTTTTGGTTGCTTTTATTTAGAAAACTTTAATTAACATTTCTATACCCATTCTTTACCCTCTACTTTGAAATTTGACTCGATATACAATTTCAAAATTCATCTTAGATAGGTTTCCTTCACAAAATTTACAACTTAGTTTCTTCGAGTTAATTTTTTAATACTTCTTGATCAATAAGGAACATGGAATATTTTTTTATAAACTAGTTAGAAATGCCTCAATATTTTCAAAATTTTTTATTTTTTTTTAAATATCATAGTTTTTATTTTATACTGAATTAAAATTTTTCTATATATGTTTGTCCATACGCAGCGTTACCGTTGAGAATTTTTAAAAAGTGTCCAAAAAGAGGATTTCGAAAACAAAAGTCGTCAAAAAAGGGGATTAAAAAAAAAGGGGCCAACTGCTTCAATACCTAAAAAAAACTCCTCAAAATTTGTTTATTTGATAAAAACAAAAATAAAAATATTGTATTTTAAGAAAAACTACTAAATTCAATTTTATTAATAACAAAATAATTTATAATAATATTTTTCTTATTGCAAAAATAAAGATTTATTCATAAAAATTGTTAAAATTAAATTCTCTTTTCAAACAAAATAAACAAATCCCCGTCTTACAAATTTAGGGCTGAAATCATGGATTCAGAAGTGTTGAATTTATAAAAACGACGTTCCGCCGAGGTACTGCTCTGCGCCAAAATAAAAATATAAATTAGGATATAAGCAGTGTTGCCAGGGGCAGCTTGCAAAAATTTAAAATAAATACATGTTTATTTTCGATTCAAGGTTTCGAAGAAAAAAATAATTCAAAAATATGCTTTAGAAAATCCATTGTATTGGATGAAATTTTTCTTTAGACATCATCAGGGCAACCAAAAATATGCAAAATCATATTTTTTCCTATGCACCAAATGAACCAAACTGTTAAATATTCATCATTTTCAGACAAATTTGTTATAGCATATTTTCGCATATTATGGTCCTAATTTTACATATTTAGAGCTTAAAAGCATACCTTGTCATGTATTCATGTAAAATCCTTATTCTTCAGCATATTTTAATAAATTAAATGACATATTTAGCTGTTTTCGATCCAATATAAATTTTATATAATTTGCTATTAATGAAATTTTCTTTTTACTGTCACATTTTTTATGTTTTTCAGATACGATAGCCTAATATTTTCGTCTTATATATTGATAGAAATTTAGCTTTGAAGGAATTACTAATAAAAATCTTGTCATCTTTAGCACGAATATTAGGTAACTTAGAATTTAGCCAGAAAAAAATATACTTTTAATTTTAAGAGTATGTTTTTTTATTTTAAGTTCATTTTTAATGTGAATAAAACACTTTTTATGGCATACTTTTGCTTGCCCTTGTCATCATCAATTCATATTCAAACGGTTACGATGATTCGATTTTATAAACTTTAAATATTCTCTCAATATATTTATTTGAAAATACATCTTGCTTTTTTATAATCTTAGATAATGTCACTTAGTTAGCATTCTTCAGATCGAAAACATTTTTGCAATAATCGGGGAAATTTAAATTAGGATTTAGTCTTTTGTCTTGTTTTCGAGGAGTGAGTACTGCATGAATAAAAGTATAAAATTATTTTATTAATCATTTATGCTCTTATGACTAAAATAATGGGCCTCTTCAGGTTTGTTTATATACTTTATTGATATACAAATATTATCGTTAGAAATGTAGTATTTAAATCTATAAACCATTTATTTTTATATAACTCCAACGATATTTTTTAAAGCGTGACAATCAATCTGGATATTTTTTTTTTTTATATGGCGGAAACTCCAAGATTTTTTCTATTGTCATAAATTTATCTTTTATCCATTTCAAGAACACATTATTTAAATATTCAACTTTTCTAGAGTTTGCCTCAAAAAGATGAAAAATACGTTTGTGTTATATTATTTTTTCCGATGTAATATGAAAACGTTTTGCTAAAGTTATATTTTGAAAACTGAAAATGCATTGTCAAAAAAAAAGAATAATTTCATCCATCACGGAGATTAGAAGATTGCTTGCTACGCACAAGAAAAGAACATATTTAAATTTTAAAATTTAGTCTTCTTCAAAAGAGCTTCATTCTGGTACCTAAAAAATTTACTTTCATATATAATTTTTACACACAGTACTTAATTTTGTTAAAACAAAAGTTACGAAATAAGGTTAAGCACAAAGAAAATATACATATTACGAAGAGCGTTAAAAAGTTACGAAAATTTAACAAATGTAACCAAACGGCAACACTGGTGTATTGAACTTTTTTTTTAATTTTCTAAACTCAGTCCAAACGAATTCACCATTTGATGTTTTAAATAGTTGTTCATAAACTTTATCATTAGCTTTAGCTTTTAACAGCGTCAGTTCATTTATAAATTCTTCGGTGTCATTTTTTAAAACACTATTGTGAAACAATCTCAAAATAATTAATTTCTTCGTTTTAACTAATATATAATGGGTCGAGATATTTCAAACAACTTAGTTTATCGTTAGTTAAAAAAAAATAGTCTTAAAAAGTCGCCATTAAGTTCCATTTTAAAAAAGGGTCCAATAAAGTGGCCAGGTGATTGAAAAAGGGGCAATTGGCGACTAAAGGCTCCAAAAGGTAACAGTGTCCATACATTATATTTAATCTATATTTTCACATGTATATGGAATTTATCATTTGCAAGACAAACTTTTGATTTTTGTAGTACGATATTATAAATAAATTATTTAGCTATTAATTAATTAATTAATTAATTCAAACTAACTAATACAAAATTAACACCTCTTTTCAAACACACCTCATCTATCACCTTGTCGTAAGTAAAACTTTTTTCAAGTCAAAATTTTTCATCATGATTAATGAGGAATGAATTAAGTAAAAGACAAACAATCTTGTAGCAAAAAGTGCAGTATAGTGCAGTATTACAAGTAGTTTTGGCTTGTAAAATAAAAAGTTGTTTAAACATTTGACACTATTTTGGGGTTATGCAAAAAAAAAAAAAAAAAAAACCAAAAAGCTGTTTCAAAACCAAAGTAAACTATTGCTACCGAGAACACATACTTTACTTCATTTTTATGTTAAAAATACTTAACATATCCTTAGAAAATGATTGAGTTTGTCTTTCTTTTTTTTTTTTTTTTTTTGTGTACGAACATTAACATTTTGCAATGAACTATTTTTGTGAAAGTAAAACCAAAGAACTCCATAGGAGACTTTTGCTTAACAAAAGATGTTGAGTTTTAAGCAACTACTTAACTGTGGAAATGAGTGACACTTTAAACAATGTTGATTTTAAAATAAAGATTTAATATTGTTTGTATAATCTATAAAATCAGAAATTTGGAATTTAAATCGAAGAAATTTCAATGGAAAATGGTTTAAAATGATAAATTTACGCTAAGAATAGGTATAAATTGATAATTTTTAAATTTAGCATGAATCAAGTAAACAAATAATTTGTAGATTAAATGAAATAATAAATTTAATTTTTGGTTGTTCGCGAATGTAAACTAAAAGCCCGCTCTCGGACGATTCAAATATTAAAGTTGTTTGGACAAACTTTTCTTATGAAGTTTTGAATTCAAAGAGCGGGAATTACTATAAAGTTTGTTTTTCCGATTAAATAAATCAAACAGTTTCTTATATTCATGTTATAAAAACAAACAAGACAGCTTCTCAATATTATAATAATTCCAAATGATTTTGTGGTTTTAAAAGTATCATTTAAATTATAGTAATTGCAAACACTCCAGACAAATCAACCACCACTGTTTTGGATTTACTATACATACCGGCTTTCCGCTTCACTTATAGGAGCCAGTTAAATAAATATTCACTCATTCCTTCGTTCTTCGATTTATTTCTCTCATTCATACAATTCGTTTGTTTGTTCATTCATTCACTCATTCATTTATTATGCTTGAGGTTCGAGGTGAAATTACTTAATCTTCTTTGCACAAGAAACAACTGTAGAAATGAAACCAACTTTGTCGCTTGATTGCAACATAGATAAATAAAATAAATTTTTATTTCATTTTACTGCTACATGTTGCCACACACAGAATGAAAAACATACTCAAACAAACACTCCCGATTACCAACATTTATGTGACACATGTGCGCACATGTGATGATTATTTAATCGAAAATAATAAAACAAGAATAGAATGTAGGACAGAATAAGATACATAGCTAAAGATAAAGGGGGGAAATAAATGAAGATGTTTCTTTTATTAAGTTTATATTCCTGCACACACACAAACATGCGTACAATACAGGATCAAAGAACAGTGGACAATTTCAGCAACTAGAAATCAAATATCAAGGAGCATGAAAAAATCAATTTTGAATTCAAAATACTATATATATTTTAGTTGGATATTACTTTAGAAGGCTTTCCTTTATTTGCTTATTCTCTGGCCATCAATGCTTATTCCCATTACCCCAATATACATTAACATATCAAACATGCTTATCTTTCCTGACTTTAGAAAAAATTTGTCTAAAGAAATAACCAACTTTTTACCAAATTTTTATTATAATATTTCCCACTGTTTAGCAGACCATCTATGTATTTTAAAATTTCAATTCATTTGACTCTATATATAAAAGTATTTGTATATCAGTGTTGCCAGAACTTTTTCAGAAAAAAAAAAAGAATTGGTAAATAATTCCTAAAGAAATTATTGAAAAAACTATGCTAAATTTTAAATTATATTATTACAATAAAATTGTTTGTTATTTGTGCTTTTATTCAATCTATAAAATTTGTTTGGATAACTTTTATACCTTACGCCCAAACCACATGGTCCTACTCCTGCTTTTAGAACTACAAATCAATTCAGAATCACTTTCTGTCTTCGTATATCCATTCATTTGAAGCTAGTTATCAAAGTTAAGGTTAATATTTACAGACCACTAGATGTAATTTAGCCCAACATCTCAATTATTTTATAGTAAATTTTGGTAAAATAAAACCAAAAAACTTATATCATCAGTCTGCTCGTGAGCATAATAGTTGCACTATTTTTCAATATTTTGTTTATTTTATATTAAAAGTACTTTTAAGTGTTAAACTTAGCATAATTTACAAAATGTTTTTTTAACATAAAAAATTATATTATTAAAAACATGATAAATATAGGGTCACATTCAATACAATTGTACTGAAACGCATATTAAAGCATTTTTTATTCTGGAATACGAAGTAACTGTTTGAACATAGTAGACAGTGATGATCTTAGCTCTGATCACACTCCTATCATAGCAACTTATCAAATAAAACTGATATTAATTCCTTTACATATGGGATAGATAAGAACATAGACTTGAATCTTTCAATAAATAATGGTCAAGAATTAGATGAATTTTTTGAGAAATTTACGAATCTTATTCACGAAGCTGCTATCTCATTGAATGTTCCAGAAACACAGAATGCTGAAATAAGAAAACTGATTCGCAATGAAAGGAGAATCCGAAAAATTTGGCAATTAAGTAGAAACGCAATTTTTAAACCATTTATGCACACAGCTTAAACAGAAACTTAAAGAATTTAAAAGTGATATAACGGTTCAATACTTGAAGTCTTTGGATGCTAATAAACATGAAAACTGCCTTTGGAATGCTACAAAACATCTTAAAAGATCTACACAACGTAATATTCCGATAAGAGACTTAAATAGCAGTTGGTGTAGATGAAACCAAAGTAAAGCTGAAGCATTTTCCCAACAATTGGAAAATATTTTTCAACCTTATTCCCAAATTAACTGGTTTAATGACGATAAAACAATGGAATTTCTAGATGCTCCTTGTCAAATGAGTCTTCCTATCAATCATTTTACTCCAAATGAAGTCAAATTGGAAATTACAAAGTTTGGAAAAAATAAAACTTCAAGACATTTTAAAATATAATTCAAATTAATCAAACTGTTACCTAAAAGAAGTGTTATATTTTTAACTCTAGTATATAATTCAATATTACGATTAAACCGTTTTCCGATTCATTGGAAATGTGGTGATTCTGAAGCCTAACAAAAATAAAAACGAGATCTTATCATATAGATCAATAAGTTTGTTACCGACCTTTTTAAAAATATTTGAAAGAATGTTTTTGAATAGACTAAAACCATTTTTGGAACTAATATCATTCCGGACCACCAATTTGGTTTTCACAGCAAGCGTAGTAGATCAGTGCCATCGAATTATAAATGTGAAATGAAAAAATATTACTCGGCGGTATTCTTAGATATCCAGCAAGCGTTTGATAAAGTTTGGCACCCAGGTCTATTATTCAAATTAAAGTCTTTACTACCAACACCATTTTACCTGGTTCTGAAATCGTATCTAAATGAGCGACACTTTTACGTTAATATTAAAGAGGAATTTTCTAATATAAAACCCATACAAGCTGGTGTTCCTCAGGGTAGTATTTTAGGCCCAACCCTTTATTCAATGTATACTTGTGATATGCCACATTCTCAAAATATTAAAGTTGCGACTTACGTAGACGATAATGCGCTAATGGCATCAGCGGATTGTCCTATTAATGCTTCTACGTTGTTGCAAAGGCAGTTAAATATTCTTCAACAATTGTTGAAATTTTTTGGAGCAATTTCAAAATATATATTTTTTTTCGATTTAACGAATTAGGCTAATTCAAAATTTTTTCAGACACAAAGAGGTTATTTATTAAAAAAGTTAAATGCTAAAATCGCAAAAAAGTTACTTTAAAGAACAATTAAATTTTTGAAAACAAATACCTTTTGCACAGTAGGGCATAATTTTGTACATTAAGTACTTTTTTTCTTTACTTAGTGAAAATCAGAACACATTTAAATTCGTTTCATATTTGGAAAAAGTACAAGCACCGACTCTGTTACCATATTTGCCAGATAAATTTAGTCAAATTTTGAGAAAAACTTGGTCAAAATTTTCAAATATATTTTCTGAAATCGACCTCAAATCTTTGACATCCAAAATTAGGGTTTTATATGCGTTACCGTCGACTTTAGTCACCAAAACCCCTTTTTCCACCTCCTGGCCACTTTTTTGGTCCCTTTTTTTAAAGTGAAACTAAATGGCGACTTTTTAAGACTGTTTTTAAGACCGCTGAGAAATTTTAGAAAGTTTACAAAAAAAGCGATTTCGAAAGAAAATCGCCAAAAAAGGGGATTTTTTGAAAAAAATGGCCAACTGCTTCAATAAAAAACTAAAAAACTCCTAAAGATTTGTTTATTTGATAAAAACCAAAAATTTTATATTTTACGAAAAACTACTAAATTCAATTTTACGAACAACAAAAAGCAATTTATTCATAATAATTCTTATTGCAAAAATAAAGATTTATTCATAAAAATAGTTAACGTAGATTTCTATTCTAATTTATTAAACTTATGTACTTTTGTATGGGGTTTTCACTGGGACTCCAGTCTTACAGTTTGACACTTTATTTTTTATTAGTCAAAGAGCCAAATAAGGATATAAGTATTCATCAAGTCTATTTTTTAATTTTCTCAATCCGTTCCAAAAAGATTCGGCATTTTATATTTTAAATAGTTGTTCATAAAATTTATCATTAGTTTCAGTTCATTTATAAATTCTTCGGGGTCTTTTTTTACATCACTATATAGTGAAGTAATCTCAAAATACTTAATTTCCTCGTTGGAATTAATATATAATGGGTCGAATTATTTCAAACAATTTAGTTTCTCGTCATTTAGCACATAGTCTAATAAAGTCAACATTTAGTCACATTTTAAAAAAGGGGCCAAAAATGTGGCCAAGCGATTAAAATCACCAAACTGTAACGTAGATCACATCACAGGCTATTATAGAACAATTTTGATATTTACAAAAATTGTAAAAAAGTAAAAAACTAAAAATAGTTTCGAAATTTTTATATTTCTATCGAATAAAAATTACAGATTTGCTTCAGTAAACAGATGTGGTCAAGATTAACGTGGGCACCTGCCATGACGGCCTAATCCCACGGTGGTCTTACCACCGGGTGAGGTACAATGCGCCAACCAACGCCCCCCATGTACCTGTCAGGAATACATAGGTGGCAATTTGAGAGACTCATTGTCTGGATAAGTCCACCCTCCCTTGCTTAGGAGTTGGAGCTATCTAACCTCCTGCCGCACTATTGGCGACTCGTGTTGCTATGCAACACCACATCAGGACTATAAACCCCTTCCTGCGATTTAGGTTTAAACCGAAAACCACCACGTGAACTCTCCAACAGCCAGTCCAGTGCGACAACACCGAATCGATGTTGCCGCACCAGGGGCTACTGGCTCCCGTGGTACCAGATTGTGTTAAGTCTCTGGTCAGGCCCCGAAGGTCCTTTTCTTCCATTATAGACCCCAGACAAGTCCAGGCAATGGTGCACCTATATGTACCTGCCAAACTGTTACGCTCTCTAGGACCGAAGCTATCCTAGAGTGTAATATGACAGGATTTTCTCTACCACGTATGAGCTATACATCAAGGAATTAATCCAAGAAGACAAGCCGCCGTGGCGGTGCTTCAGTAAACACTAAAATGTCCCGAGAAATGATTTTTACGATTCTGATGTAGAAAGAGACCCGCAGGGAAATATATTGGGTAGTAACTATTAAGGCCGAAGATACGTGTCAAACGAATGAACACTTCCCTAACTTTTGATGACTTTTATGTACCATGTTTTCAAAAAGTTGTTAAAACACACAAAACTTTTTCTTAACGCATCGATGAGAAAGAAAATCTACTTTCGAATGAATTCATTAAAAATTTTTTTGGAATCAAAATTAGGGTTTGCAATAATTGACATCTATTACTAATGTATTGATTTTGAAATTATAATTTTTAATAAAAATTATAAAAGTATTTATTTGCCATTTCATAAAAGGATATTGCATCGAATACGATAAGAGGTTGATTTTCATCGATCTTTATTGGAAGAGAAAAATTTATAGAGAATGCTGAAAATAGTTCTGAATCTTCTTTTAGCAAAAATCGTCAAATTTAGGGCAAAAATCTTAAAATCTTCAACAAGCAATTTTTAGCGCCGAAAACCGTCAAAATGATGATAAATCCTAAAATCTGTCAAAAATGATTGTCGCAGGTCAGATAAAATAAGATCATGGTACAATAAGTAAGGTAACAACAACTTTTCGATACCTATTACACAAAAAAAGCTCCTTATATTTTTTTATTTATTTATTTTATTTTTTTATTAAAATCTGTTGTGTCAACTTTAATTTTGACATGTTTTTTTTACAAAGAACAAAAACGCATGTGACTGCAAATTTTAGAATGCAAGAAAAAAATTCTCAGCTATTTAAATGTCGCTACCTGATTAATCAGTGACCTGACTCACTTCGAATTTTTATATTGAAAGCAACAAGCAAATATCATTTGTTGTTTTAATACAAATTGTCGAAATAAAATTTTTTTTCCTTTTACAAAATCAAAATCGGAGTTTAGAAAATTCGAAAAAATCCATTCTATTTGCAAAAAACTACAAAAAAGTGATAAAAAACCTTTAGCATTACTTTTTTTTTTCGCTAAAAAGCAACTACGGAAAAATAAGTGTTAGAATTGCATTTTAAATGCCGTTATGGCAACGCTACTATATATGTATATGTATCATTATCCCAACAAAATATCACAGTATGTATGCATGTGTAACACTCTGAATAAATGAATCTTTGTATTTTTTTCTCGGTTAAAGTAGAAAATAAAATACATTAGCGTTTTACCACATGTGAAATGATGACAAATTTTCTTGGTTTTTATCTTTTTTCTGTTTGCAACATCTTTCTACTACGTATATGCTCGTGTTCTTATTTAAATTCTTGTAAATTTATCAACACTGTATACCACCAGATTGTTGTTGATGTCGAACAAATATAAAATACTTGCGGATATAGAAGATAATTAAATTCAATTTTGTATTCAAAAATTATAAATAAGAAACAAACATATGGCAGCTAATATATTGCTGTTTTCCGAAATTGAGTTTTAATAGACAAATTTAGAATTCTAATTTGAATTATAAATTCAAATTAAAGAAAAAGAGGAAAATTTATAATAAATAACATCTATAAAGAAAAGCTGACTTGTAGCATAATAAAAGTTCAAAACTAAATAAAAAATATATTCTAAAATATAATTAACATTAAATTAAAGTTAAACAGATTAGTGGGATATATTCAGCTGTGCTGAATCTTATATGCCATTTAAAGTAGTTGCTTATCTATTTTGGCTAAAGAATTAAAAAAAAAGAAAAAGTTTTGAAAATCTTTAATTTTATTTGAATATTTGATAGTCAGACTAGTCAAATATTTGATGAAATAGATGTGACCACTAAATAAGTTAATTCAAAATTGATTTTTCAATTACGAAAAAATGTTCTATTTCGCATAAACTGTTTTCCCTTAAAAAACATTCGTAAGATTATATAACACACAGTGGAACCGATCGCAGAAATAATATGTAATAAATATGTATCTCCAAAATACTATACGGGTCGAATTGAAATGTGTAGGAGAGTTATAGAGGAGGACATATGCTTTCAGACAAATCATCTTATAATAATACTGGAACCTTGTCAAAGTTGACTACCTCGAGTAGGACAAAGTTATAAAGAGACGTAATTTCTACAAATTAAGTCCGATTTAAAAGATTTTAAAAACCTTTTTAAAGAACTTGATGAGCTCAAGAAAAAATATTATTATTCACCCATGATATCCCTTATGGTTAAAAAGACATTTGCGCTTCAATTTGAAAATTTCGATTTTTTACCTTTACTTTTATTGATTCTTCTCAAATAATTTACGTAAAAACGCTTCAACTCACAGTGTTCCCCAAACGCTTTTTTGGAAATAATTCTGTAACTTGTGAACCGTTAAAGGTATCTAAATAAAATTTCACGTGATCAAAGCAGAGATATTTTCGAGTTGATTTGGAGGAGCACAGGTTCCTAGCTAGTCACGGGGGTAGAGTTTAGAGCTCCAGATTTGGTCAACTCGGGTATGTAATTTTTTAAAAAGTCTTTCTGATCTGAATGTAAAAAGATTTTACGCATTAGTAGACCCTGTAAATCTCTACAAGAAATATGCTAGATTATCTCCTTTATTTTGAAATATATTTAGGTCGAGGCCAATTTTCCTCTCATTTTTGGAGTCGTTTTCTTAAAGCTTTTTTTTAACTTGGATACCTTAATCTGAAAATATCCTCTTGACTTCTTACAAACTTCTAAATAATAATGGTGCAAGAATCATATATATGTCTCTCCGATGAAAAGTTATATTAATCTTACGTTGAACACATTTTATACCTTTTGGGTTATTTTCAAAAAAGCTGGTAATATTCATCAATTTCTAAAATATTTTCTTTTATTCCGGACTATATAAATTTATAAATAAATATTAACGTAAATGAGTGTTAAGCAAAACTGTCCTATCCAAACTTTGTCAATTTTGAAAAATTTTATTATTTTTTTTTTTACAATTCTCAATGTCAAAACCGATATCAGCAAAGATATATATTGGCTATATACTCCAATTAGTTGGTTACGCACACAAAAAATAGCTTCTGAGCCACGCCTTTAGCAACATGCTTTTGAAACAAGTTTTTCCCGGACTGATATTTTGGAACGTTTTAAAGAGAATTATAAAAATTAAGGATATGACTTTTTAAATATCCTTTATGCAAGGACGAATATTGATTTCGATATTTATATTAATTTCATTTATTATCCCTTTATTTTCAAAAATTGCTTCTTAATAAAATAATTTAAAGCTAGATTTATTAGCAATAAATTTGAGTTAAAGTTTGCTTTACGTTGAACCGCGATACAAATTATACTACAGCGAATTGTAAAATTTGAAAGGAATTTAATTTTTGTATTTAAATTTCTTAAATTCACCTCATAGGTTAGAGTACTTCTAAAGTTTTTGGTTACTTCAGAAATTTATTAAAAAAAAATACGTAATAAGGAGGATCAAAAGGTATTTATGGCCAACATATCTAGGTCTTAGTACAAAAGAAAGTTCACAGATGTTGTTTACGCTTATGGGAAGGGAAAACAGTGGCCTTTAACCTTTTATGATAAATCGTTTTTTCATATTTTTTAAATTTAATAATATTTTTTATTTTATTTATATCATTAGAAAATATTTGAAAATTATAAACTAATGTTAAAAATGACCATGGTTACAAGACCTTAGACTCTATAGAAATTTTAAAAGTTGCACTTCTTTATAAATTTATCTTTGACGTTAATGGCAATACCCTTTAAATTTTGATTTTTAAAAAATTGAACGTATATCTCGATTATTTCTTTTATTATGTCTCCGTAGATGTAATTAAACAACGTAAAAAATGCGTTTGATAATGACAATTATTTTCACTGTCGTAATCCCGGCTTTTGGCGCATGTGTATAATACTACCAAGGTACCCTTGAAAAAGATAATAAAATTTAAACGACTCTCGGTATTCCAATGAAATTTTGGCGCAATACAGATAAACTTGTTCTGAAATCAGGAAATTAAAAAATCTCCCATTTGTTAGTACCAAAATACCCAAAAATTTTAGTCCAGGGAAAACTTGTTTAAAAACTTGACTTTTTTCATTAAAATTAATTTTACCTTTTTTTAGTTATTAGATGTTGATGAATATTACCACCTTTTTTGAATATAATCCCAAAAATATGATTTTTTTTTTTAAATTTCAACTTCAAATGAATTTTGGGACCCAAACTCGAAAACATCCCAGCTCTGACTATATGCAATTTTTACTTAGATATCTTTAGCAGTTCACAAGTTACAGAATTATTTGAAAAAGACGTGCTTTTGGACCACTGTGAGCTATTAAAAAAGTTTGAAGTTATTTTTATATAATTTTTTATAGGTTGACAACACTAACTAACCAATAACGGAACTTTTTTATTCACTTATAAAAACTTTACCACACTAAAAATTGAAAACCAAATAATGAACAACTTGCAAAGAAGACTGATTGATTAGGTGAATGTTATTATTTATTTGCATATGAAAAGAAGGTGTTATAAAATAAGGGAAGAAGGAGAGAATTAAAACTTACACAATTTTTATGAAGTCGCATTTTATTATAATAATAAAATTTAATTATAACATGAATTAATAAATAGAAATAAACTTGTTTAAATAGCCGGAAAACTCTAAATATTTGTCAAGTGAAGAGCGAAAATAATAACCGTAGATTAACATAGGTAGGAAGCTCCTTTATAAGAAGGCTGTAAAAAAAGAGATAATAAATCATTGAAAACAAAAAAAATTTTGCTGGGTGTATGTTTTTTTTTTTTTTTAATAATTTTTTCAATTTATTTATTATTTTTTTTTTTTTTTTCATCTACACTGGTGTGTATTCCTATAAACGCTTTTAAAATTTCTGTTTTTCTTTGAGTTATATTCGTTTCTCTTAACGAAAAACAATGTTGAGTTATTACAATAACTCGCGATATCAAGGTACACTTTTATGTAAGAAATATTTGTTCCTTTTGTTGTTTTGTTTAATTTAGAAATCAGAAAATATTGGCGATCGTTTCAATGGAATATTCCTATAACCACATTCGAGAAAAACATGTCTTAAAAGTTATAGCAAAAAAAATTATATATATATATATTAAAAAATTTTAATAGTTTTAGTTATTTGTTTCACTTAAGGTAAGTTTCTGATGACAGAATCTCTGTTTACTAGAAATATTTTTGTTTTAATTAAGAAATTTTATGGATGCCCAAAGGAATTTTTATTACAGACCAGGAAAAAAATTCAAATTCAATTTTTTCATGATCAAGGCTATTCTAATAGAGAAGAAATTGGACAAAAACTTAACCGTTCGGAAGGAGTTATTCGAGGCTTTCTTAAGAAAGGGCAGAAATACGGAGTGCGGTCACCAACAAAAGATAATCTAAAATTAACAAAAAGTAAATTAATAATATAAAAGAAGAAGCCACCCACAATAAATTAAATGATACAGAAATAAAATATAAACTTGACCTTCCTGTCACTTCCAAACATGTTGTACACGCTTTGCGAACAGAATAGGAAAATCGTTTAAAATTTGCGCGCAATTACATGAAATGAACAGATGGGTGGAATAAAGTAATAAATTCAGTTTTAACGGTCCCGATTCATATTCTTGCTATTGGCATAATTTGAGGAAAATCAAAAATATGTTTTGTTACAACTAAAATGAACACTGCAATTTATAATGAACTTTTGGAAGATGCTCTTCTTTCATTTATAGATGAAAAACTGGATGAAGATTGCATATTCCATCAGGATAACGCTGCAATCCATGTCTCGAACCAATCTAAAATATGGTTTAATGAATATAGTATTCTACTATTCCGGATTTAAATCCGAAGGAGAATGTGTGGGGGTACATGGCCCGTAAAGTTTACGTAAGAAATGCACAGAATGAAACCATAATGACAATAACTAAAAATTAGGCAAGCAAAAAAATGACAGTGATTTTCTTCAAAAGTTAGTCGAATCAAAGCCAGACCGAATTTTTGAACTTATCCAAAACAAACAAAACAACACATTATTAATAGTGCTAAATTGATTCATTAGTGCGTATATAGGAAAATGCCATAAAAAATAGCACTAACCTACTAAAATTACAATGAAATTTAAAGTTTTTTGTTATTAACTTTTAAAGTAAATTCAATAAATTATTTAAAAAATTAATTTGTAACACCCTAATTATTTTTTAGCCCCATTTTAGGTAATTTGATTAAAAAAAATTGATATGCATTTATAAGCATATACACCAGTGTATAATAACCATTTAGATATACTTAAAAAACTTCCTACTCATCAGTCAAATTATATGTATATCTTTTTTTTTATTTTAAAAACATTGCAAAATATTTAGAGTTGCACTCAATGCAAAATCTTTATTATTTTTAAAATGCGTACAGTAAAGGGAGTAAATTAGTGATAATGAAATTTAGGACTCAAGTAAATATTGAGCATCTATTTAAGAAGATATTTCAGGTTTAAGAAGTTCTTAAAATTTTGTTAGATATTAAGCAAAGCATCGCTATAGATTGTTATATCTTTTCAAAGAGTTTAATTAGCGCCTTAGAAGTGCATTGGTAATACTTAAAATATTTAGGATATATTAATGAGATATACCTAAAAAAGTTCATAATACAGAAAAAACAAAAAAAAATGTTTTGACGACTTGTTCACATTATAATACTAGTCAGTGGAGCACAGAATGTGTGTATGTGTGTATGTATGTATGTTTTTTTCATATTTTTAGGTTATTTTCCAAAAAGGTGATAATATGCATCAACTTCTAAAAATTAAAAAATTAAATTAAAAATTAAATTAATTTTAATTAAAAAAGTTAAGTTTTTCAACAAGTTTTCCCCGGGATGGATTTTTGGGTATTTTGGTATGAAAAAGTAGCATTTTTTTAGTTTCCTGATTTTAAAATAAATTTATAAATAATGCGCTAAAATTTCATTGAAATACCTCCACCCATTAAAATGTTACTTAGGTCCAAATATTAAAATTATTTCTCAAAAATATACTTAAAAACCAAATTTTAAGTTTCTCGGGTCATGGTATGAAGAAATTTCATCGTAATTTTACGGTCCAAATTAAGACCCCCAAAATTAAAATAAAAACCTTAAAAACTCCCAGGACAAAAATGAGAGTAAAATTTACTTTGACCTAAATATCTCTTAAACTAAAATAGATAACCTATATATGTAAGTTTGTTTTCTGTAGAGATTAATAAGGACTACCTTGTGTGTAAATTCTTTCATAAATTCGAAAAAATAAATACCCGAGGTGATCAATTTGGAGATCTACCCTCTACCCCCGTGACCCGCTGGGTATCTATGCTTCTCCAAAGGTGATCCGCTGGTATGTGTGCTTATCCAAATCAATTTGAAAACATCTCAGCTATGACAGTATGAAATTTTATGTAGATATTTTCAACGGTTCACAAGTTACAGTATTATATAATTTTTTTTACCATTATGTAGCTGTTATTTTAAAATATTTTATAAAAAAAATATTGGAAATGTGATGTATAAATAACATTGTGATAAAAATTCCTCGTCGCTTTTCGTAATAAAAAAAATGTTGATGTATGAAGAAGCTAAAAAATAAGATTATTTAAAAGAATTAATAAAATATTTAAAAACCAAGTGGAATACAATTTTACAATTTTGAAATGTAAATCAAAATTTCTAAAATACATTTGAAATTTTATGAAATCAAATGGAAATTTCTAAAATATTTTTATTTTTGGATTTAATATTTGGATTGTAGAATTGCATAGGCAATTATAGTAATTCAATTATAGATATATAGTACCATAAAATTTGATCGTTTAAAATATATAAATAGAAGAAATTTGTGTTAGGATTAATTCTGACACAATTTGAAATAACAAGGCTACAACATTAACGTGCAACTTATCGCTTTCTACCTTAAATTACTACATGTATTTGTTCATTATGCTTAACTAGAGTATCCAAAAACCAACTTTTTATACAAAAGGTTTTCGGTTTAACCGAAAAATCTTATATTAGAAAAAAAAGTTTGCCCGGTTTTGGACTCTTGAAAAAACCGGATAGCCGGTTTTCAGTCATTTAAATTTTTTTAACAAGAAAATATTTTTTTTTTTTTATAATTTTTTAAACAAAAGCCTACATTTATACGTGCATATAAGTTTTACTATGCATAATTTCTTTAATGTGCATAAAATTTTATTCACGTTATAAATGTAGATAAATTATTATTATTATTATTTTTTTTTTTTTTTTTTAATTTTAAATTTTTATTATTTATTTGATTTATCTTATTTAACAAACTTTCTTTAATATTTCATTCCTATTCCTGGTATTTGAAAATATATCTTTCCAAAATAAAATATATTTTGTGATTGAAATACTTATAAGTGAGTACGAAAAAAACTAGTGCAAAAAATTCTAGTCATAGAAATTATGCCAATATAACCATCATCTATTGGTATGTTTTTTTATGAAAGAAAATTTTAAATTTTAAATAATTTCTTATTGGTTTTAATAAACGATCGTAAGATTTTCTGCAAAACTTTTTATTGTATATTCGACAACTTTTTTGCTGTAATGTGTGTACTTAAATATTTGTTGGATAATGCTCAATACATTTTAACTGATCGGAGTTTGAGGCAATTGGGGTGATAGAGCTCATTTGGTACATGTACAACATTATGATAAATAATGATAAATATATTTTATTTTTAATGTGTACGTATACATACAACAAACGCTGTAAAGCAAAAATTTAAAACATTTAAATTTTTTGAGCGCACTGAATAGTTCGATTAATTTCAATTATTTAAATTAAATTATTATTAATTTAAATATTAAATTATTTTCCAAGTTAAATAAGCTATCTGCCATTTTTACTGCATTTAGCAAATTAAATGAAACTTCATGTAATAGCTGTCATGTAATATTTTCATTTTTGAACACTTCTTCTAAGTAAAATTCAATAAAATGTTAAAAATGCTGTTAAAAAGCCCGATTAACCGCTTTTAAAACACCGGTTAAAAAAAAAAAATCGAAAATTAGAAAACACCCGAAATCGAGAGCGTTTATAAAAAAAAAACCGGAAATCGGTTAACCAGTTATCGATTTTGGATACTCTATGCTTAATTGTGCTTATTCGGTATTTATGTTTAAGAACTTTTTATAATTACTTATTGTAAAAAATAAATTACTTGCTATATTTCCTTGAGGTTCTTAATGTAAATAATAAATACATATTACTCCTATTTAATAATTAATATTTTCTCTACAAATGTATTAAAACACAAGAAAAAATCATCAGATTGTTATTAAAAATGCTAATTAGTAAAAAAGCAGTTGAAAATGTGATTGTAAAAAATTTAAATAACTTAATAAATTAAATAATTTACGAAATAAATTGCAATGTTTAAAAATATATAAAATATTTAAAAAATTAGCGTACTTTTATTGTAACAATTTAAGATAAAAATAAATCATTTAAAAAACATTTCTTTCTAAACTATTTAGCATTACTAATGAAATTTGGAAATGAAAGAACAATTTTACTAAATTAAATATTTTTGTCATTTTAGCGCTTATCCTCAATAAATGCTTTTAATTTATTTTTACTATATAGCAAATATTATTTTCTGCAATTTAGCAATTTTTTTCACATATTATCCATTAAAATTACATAAATCTAAAATGTTTTAGTTAAAATTACACAATTTTAATTTGTTTAATTTACTTTTTTCGGTTTAGTTCAATTTAAAACCAACAATTCACTTGCAGTCAATTAAATAACTAACACAACAATATTTTTTTAACTCTTCTAGTCGTTTTGCTACATAAATTTACAATATAGTTTTTTTTTTTTTTTTGGTATTAAATGACAAAGTCATCAAAAAGTTTTATTTATTTTATTTCAAATGCAAGAGTTTAAAAAAAAGAATAAAATAAAGTATTTGAATTGAAAAAGTTAAAGTTATCTAAGCTTTAGTAATAAGTTTGAAGGGGAAAAAAATAAACATAAAAAAAAATTTATAGTTTTAACAATCACAGTTAAACCAAATTTTTTAACAAACTCGATACAAGTACTCAAAATATTCATGTCTGAGTGTATATATATATATATATATATATTTTATTTTATTAAATATACAAATTTTGCAAAATAAAATTGTTAATAGTGGCTTAAGTCTTCACTAAATAATTTAAAATGTAACAATGGTAATAATAATAATAATAATAATAATAATGTCAAAGTTTTTAAAAATTAAAGTTTTTAAAAATTTATAATATTTGTCATGTTAAATTTATAAAAAGTTTATGAAATAAAAAAAAACCTTTATAAATTCCCTGCACAAAATTTAGATAAATTTTGAAATTTTCAAGAATTTCAAATTATTTTTAAAGTTATTTAGCACTGGTCTATTTATGAAAATTCTACAGAAATTTAAAATCCCTGGATAAAGATTTTTTCTTTTAACGATCTACTCATTTTAAAATTTTCTGCAAAACCATCACTTAAGTTTTGTTACACGACTTATGCCATGTAGGGTACATAAAAAAAGTTTTTAAATTGAATACATATTTTTGTTTGCTGTTTTAGTTACACTCAATCTCATACAAGTGAAGGAGGATTGAAAGGGCGTAAAATATGTATTTTTTTAGTTATATGTTCAAAATTTGTGTATATTCTATTAAAAAAAATTTGTTATTTAGTGATGTATAGCTTGTGGTATGATATTGCTGCTACTGTTGTTGTTGATATTGCTCAATATGCGTGATGAATGCCGATAATAAACTGCATACAAGTGAAAAACTGTTTAAAACATAAAGCATATAACATAAAAAAGTTAAATGTAGAAAAAATGTGTTATAAAACGGCTATAAATACATACTATATCAATCTAAATTTTTGTCTACTTCTTACCTTATTTATCATGACACATTACTTATATATTTTTTAAATTTTCATTCCTTTAATTTTTCTTAAACTGGAACTATAAAAAATAGTAACTATTTTATAGAAATCTTTCAAAATTTTGTGTTAAAATATTGTATTTTTTTCGAGTTGGTAGTAAATCGTGTGTTATTTTGTTTGAGAATAGAAATTAAATTATTCCTTTTCCTTAAAAATATTTAATAAAAAATTTTTATTATATATTAAAAATATCCACATTAGCAGCAGAAAGAAGATCAAAATAAAACAGATTATCCTTAGTTTCTTCGTTAACTTTCTTCGACAGCATTGTCATTTTAGCGCTTTTCGTGCTTTTTAACAACCAAACAGACGCATTTTTCTATTAGCGGCCTTTTTTCAAAAAAGGCGCTAAATTGGCGCATTTTAATTTAGTGATATGACGATTATAAGCATGTTTTTACTTCCGTATTAAGTAATAGAAAATTATTTTTTTTAGTAAAAGTGAGCTGAACAAAATTTTACTAGCTTATAAGGCTAGAAGAATTTTGCCAAAATTATATGAATTTTCCACGTTTTAAAATTGATAGAAAAAAATTCAATATTGTAAAATATATTCTAAATATTATCAACATTAAATTTTATATTGCTTATGTTTCCATTATTAAATGTCCATTTCCGAAATAGTGTGTGGCCTTTCAAATGGATTTAAAATCCAATTTTGTTTTTTCTGTTTTAATGATAAATTTTTAATTTGTCAATATTTTATTAAGATTTCATTTCCTACAACAGCAATAAGAATTTTTCTCACCAGAAATACAATTTTTCTACTACAGAACATTATTATTGCTTTTATTAATTTTCGAATTCAATAGAAATAAAAACGATTTTTTCATTTCGAAATGCCAAAATATATCTTCAGAATTTTTTTGTTCAAAGTGGTCATTTGGAGCGTCTATCCAAATCTCAAAGCATAAAGGATTCATAAAGATTTGATTATTTATTAGAATTAAAGGATTTATTTTAGATTCTTCCATTAAAAAAAACAAAATCTTAAAATTTTTTATTTTTATGAAATTATCTATAAAAAGTTGAAATCTCTTAATTGGCGACAAAATCCCCTCATCTGGCAATATGCACTCTATTAGCATTTTTCAAGCTAACCACAAACTTCGATAATGATATCGTTTGGAAACGTTTCACGAACATTTCTCTAGCAAACCATTCGAGAACGACTATCGCTGGCGATCTGAATATGAGCTTCTTGAGTTTACCCGTAGCTTAATTAATTAATTATCGCATTAATAGTGAATCTTTAGCTATTAATACTAATATATATTAATATTAATAGCGAAACTTAAAAAATATTCGTTAATTGTTATTATATATTTAGATAAATATGTTAATTTGCTAATATCTATAGACAGATACCAACATTACTTACTGCTTTATCTAAAAACTTATTATATGTATTTTTTTTTTTTTTTAATTGCAGAGAATTTAACTAATATCATGAATTTTAATGCACAATGACATTCTATGTTTAAGTATTTTGCATGCACAAAGAAAATACGTCGATTTTTATTTAAGGAATCGAGAAATTAAGAAGAATATATAATTTTTGGAGGAATTAAATTTCGAGATTTTATTCACAAAAGTTAAATATTGCGATACTTTTAAAATTCTCGAATTTTCGATGCTACGAACTTTCATGTTCAGTATAATTGTCGATATTTTCTCGATAGAGCTTTGAGAATTAACACAAATATTTGTGCTTGAAGCTTTGTTTGCAGACTGGTCATTTTAATTCGAAATTAAAAAGTTCTTAGAAATGGTCTAAGATCAAAGCTTTTAAAGTTTTGGAAAAAAATATTATAACACCCACCCTAAAGTATACCAATCTACTCTGAATCACTCTTTGAGTCGATTTAACGATGTCCATCCGACCGTCTGGCTGGCTGGTCGGTTGGCTCTCTGTCTATGTAAACCTTGTATATAAAGTACAAGTCACAATTTTAAAGATAATTTGATGAAATTTGACACATGTGCTTATTTTGGAATAGTGATGATGTCTATTGAAATTGCTTGTGTTCGGCTCATTCTTACAACTAGCCCCCACACAAATACTCCCCAGGATAGGGGTTTAACACTTGCAAATACCTTATTTATATCACTAATTCAATAAAATTCAGTATGAATAAGTTTTATGTAAGAGTAAATCGGAGTGCCAAATTCCATAAAGATCGATCCACAATTAGGCATAGTTCCTATAAAAGACCCACTTTGGTAAATCACTTAAACTCGCATAAATCGTACATAAATGACAACATCAGCATAATATCTGACACAAATATATAATATAAGCAGAAATCATAGCATTTTTTTGGTTTTTGTAAGCTTGTTTTTATATGCCATAAATAAAATAAATTTTCCATGAAGCCCAATCTACCAACAAATATTCTATAGAGGACTTCGGAACACACACTCCTACATCAACAATGCGATACATATTTCTTCCTCTATGTTTGCGGAACTTTTATAATAAAGCATTGAACTACAGGATACGGAAGTGGATTTTGGTTACTGAATTCATACATTCACACATACATATATATATGTATTTCTAAACATTTGCTGTCGGCAGCTTAACGTTAAGGCAAAAGCTTAATATGGCCTAGTAGAAATTGGCATTGCAATAAAAAGTGAAAAAAAATTTGTGGGTTTTAGAGGGGATGTGGTTTTATTTGATTCACTTGATTTGTTAGTTTACTTGTGTGTGTGAATTTGTATAACTAGAGAAATAAAAATGTGAAAAAATGTCAAATCTCTATTAGTTTTTTAAAAGTTAGAAAAAAACAAATTATTTTTTTTTTTTATTTAAAAGCTTGTTGTGTTTAGACTTCCCAAAGAATTTTGCTGCCCTAGCAAAATGTGAGTAAGTGTTTTTTTAATAAACCTATATTAATGTCAACATTGTGCATTCTTATGCATACCTATTTTAACTTAACAAATTTAAGCGCAAAAATTTAATTTATCTTTTATATTGCTACAATTTTAAATAAAAATATTTTCATCAACATTAAGTCGAATATTTGAAGTTAAACAAACAAATCAAAAATTTACCAATACAGTTTTTGAGAGAACAAAAACTGCAAAAACACACTTATGTTATGTAAGGGAAAAAAAAAGAAAAATAAATAGCAACAACAATTCTTGAAAAAATGTCACATCGAAAAACTTCACATATACAAAGCCAAAATAAACGGAAACGGAAGTTGCTTACTGAGAAAAAAAATAAAAAAAGGATATGCTACACATATCATAACACAAATACTAGACACTTACACAACCTTACATACCAATATCGAGCAAGAAGAACAAGATTAACAATTTTCTAAAAATATACCAAATTTTTTCAAATTTTCTGCAGAGGGAAAATCATATTTATCAAATTTTTAAAATACTCTCTTTAAAATAAAATTGTTGTAGCTAAAATTCTTACTAAATAACTTTTCCGATTGCCCAATTTTCCAACAAATATATAGAGAATTTATATCATTTGTTCTCTATGACTTCTGTTATGAATTTTAAATTGAATATTGTGAAGTTGTATATAACTCGTATCTCTATGCGTTCTTATATCCGTGTATGTCTGCCTGTATATTTAATATTTCTCATAAGAGTATCATCAGTTTTTCTAGTTGTCGTTATCATTTTTTTTTTTTCTACTTATTTTGAGGATATGAAATAAGGAAGTTTAACTCGTATTATACGTATGCATTTTTATGTTTTTTTTTTCTTTTTATACGCTACACTACCATAGGTAGTTGGGATATTATGTGTTTCTGCTGATGTCTGTAACACACTGGAAAAGAATCTTCAGAGCCCCACCTTAAATGCCTTCAAATGTCCTCCCGGAATAGGGGCTTAGCGATAATAAATGTCTTATATATATTTTTTTTCATATTTTAATGAATTTCTGCAAAATAAGTTTTTTATAAGTATAAATTTTTGTGCCAAATTTAATGAAGATCAATCTATAATTGACCATAGCTCCTATATAAACCTCTATTCCGAAAACCACTTTAACATACATAAATCTCATACAAATGTTAGTATTGTGTTAATATTCAGCAGAAATAAGTTTTATATAAGTAGAAATTACAGTGCCAAATTTTATGAAGATCCGTGCATAATTTACCATAGCTCCCATATAAGACCATTTTTGGAAATCACCCTAAAGCTCATAAATTCATATAAATGTAATATTCTGTATTCGTATATTTTATTTTGCACTTAATAAAATTATCGGTCTGCAAATGGTGACAGGTCCAATATAAGACCTCTCTACAAATTTTGATGCACATACCAAACAGTGTAGAGTATCATATGGTGATGACCGGCTATATCATTCTTATTTGTCTGTTAGTATCTGTATACGCATATGTATGTACATGGTATTTTGCAAATAGTGCTTTATGTACCTCGAATTCTATTTTATATTTTAGACTTTCTGGTAAGTCTTGCGGTTTGTAACATAGAATAGTATTTAAGGACATTGAATATTGATTAGTCATAAGATGATCAATAGTTTTTTACTGACATATTAGTAGATGAAAACTTTAGTGCATTTTAGACTTAATAATATATCTCATTTTCATTTAAGTGAGCCAAAAGATAATGATATTGAAAAAAAAAACTCAAAAACTTAAGTTTGAATTTAAGTGTATCAGTTTAAAGCTTTCAACTCTTTCATAGTTTGCCTCAACCGACTTGTAGTAGCATTTTAACTTCCATTTTTTATCGCTTGAGTTGTCAATTTGTTTTTATGGTTGTAGTGGTGCATGCAATTGTCGTTGTCATATTTTCTCTTTAGTTGTTTCCTCTTCTACTCCATATACTTGTTCTTATTGTCAACACAAAATGATTTCTTTACTCTACACTTGAAGTTGAAGTTTTTAGTAGAGGAAGAAAAAGAAACAACAATATAAAGAATTTTTCATTTTGTTTGTGAATTAAAAAAATATTTCTTGTTGAATAAAATTTTTTGCTGATTTATATTTTATTTTATGATTTATTCTTATTAGGATTTATTTAAAGAATACCACCTTTGTAAAATTAGAATGAAAAAAAAACTGATCAAAAAAGAAGTTCTTCAGACATAGTTCTGTTTAAATATTTTCTAGAAAGATCTAAAAGTAAAAAATATATTTCAACAGATCGATAGAGTATCTTTAATCTACGGCTTTTAGATATCTATTAATTTGTGTGTCCATTGTCTCCGAAAGGTAGTCCGGCTGAGTTATTAGTTCAGTTTTGGGACCTCGTATACAAAATGAAGGATTGTTTTCTTCATTTCGGTTCAATGTGGAACTGCAGTTAAATTGAAAGGAAAATATATTATGTTGGCATGTTAACTTTGCCGTTAGTGTTGAAATGTTTTTCTGACTACGGTTAAAAAGATACACAGAAAAATTTATTCCAAACATTTTTTTTTTTTTTTAATATATTAATTCGTTTTATATTGAAATTTAATTCATTAATTAAAAGTAATTAATTTTTTTTATTAATTTTTAACTATCACAGATATCCTACTTTCTTTATTCTGCCAAACACTTTACAAAAATATAAAAGTGTTTGAAAGCGGACTTGATTTGTAGATGCTACGACTTTTCGAAACTTTTACATACACACAAAAAAGTTACCAAACACCAAATATTTTAGTAAATAATTCATTTGATTAATTTTTTTTTTTAAATTTTACACCTCATCATAATAATTATATCAATCACTAATAACTCAAAAAAAAAAAAAAAAAAAAAGAAAGAAATAAAAAAAAAATAAAAAACCGAAAGATATTTCCAATTAAAAATTTATTAAATTAATGAAGTAGATGATTGAGTGAATTAAAAATTTAAATGAGAAAAAAATATTATTTGAATTTAGTTTTTACTGTTTCTTTTATTTTATTTTTGCCTGAATTAATTAAATTTTGATGTAAAATGAAGCAACTGTGTTAATTAAAAAATATGAAGTAATAATTTTTTCTGTGTAAGAACCAGCAATATTATGTTAACATATACGTTCTCAATAAGAGCTATATCTTGGTAAAAACATTCCCATATTTTCGGAAGTTTTGATAACTTTAAAGACTTTTGGGTGAGACATGAATTGTATTATATTTTTGTAGTGCTATACGGAGAGAAAAAATATAGTTGTAATGATCATAAGTTAAAAGCGACATAATATGATTGTAACATATGATTACAGCGAAAAATAAAAATGATTATTATTAGTAATTGTCATGATTCCGTTTTGTCAAATTGTGTCCGATTTTATCGTTTTTTATGCTATGATTCTAGTTTTACATATAACTGAACAATATTACTGCATGATTATTCCATTTTATCAGATCATGATTTGATGTTATTATATTAGTATTCTATTTTATTATATTATTACATCATAATATAATAATAATATATTATATATAATATGATATAATATATTATATCATATTATTGTTTCATCTTATCATATATTAAAATAAAACGTATTAATGAAATAATAACATTAGCCAAAAAAAAAAAGAAAAAAAAAGAAAAAAATTCATATTATTTGTTCATTAACTATATTCATTTGTACTACCAGTGTTGCTAGCAGATGGGCAAAAGTGGCTAAATTGAACTTTAAAAAAGGCCAAGAAGGGCTAAATGTCTTTCAAAATAAAGCAAATTTTTTTTAGTTTTATAACTTATTTTTTGACATTCCTATTAGTTTTTTATACTTTTTGATATATAAATATAGATTTGGTATTTTCTAGATATTGTATTAAATTTATTAATGAAACACATAACGGCTGCCAACAAAATTACCCAATGAAAAATCATTTCAAAAATTCACACACAAATTTTAGTTTCATGTGAAAACTTACTCAAATTTTTAAGTAATTTTTGTATATAAATATATATATATATATATATATATATATATATATATATATTCCTGGCCTGAGTTTCTATCAATTTATAAGATGAAAAATATTAGGTAATTGGATTTGAAAAACGTAGGTGGCAATAAAAAGAAAATTTGAGTAATGAAAAGTTATTTAAAAAAATATATATTTTTTAAAATATACAAAGTTATGCTCTTAAGTAAAAAAATTGCTATAAAATAAGGATTTTATATGAAAATATTACAAAATATGTTGCTAAGCCAAAAAATTGCAAAATTATGCTGTGACGACCAAAATTTGCTGTAACAAATCTATGCCAAAAATCATAAAATTGTTTAAAACTGATAAATAACTAATATTTTGATTTATTTAGGGCCTAGTAAAAAATATGATTTTGCATATTTCTGATTGCCCTGATAATTAAATAATAGAAATGTTTATATTCATTTACATTTATCTCAAATCGTCGGTGTAAGTAGATCTTGAGATACCGCACAACACTCGCGGATCTAGCTCAAACATTTGGTGGAGGAAAATGGAGTGATTTTCTTTACTATTTCCTAACACTTTATTATATATTACAATTTTTATATGGAAAATTTAAATTTTTAGAGGAAAAATATTTTCTCTCAAAAGTTATGGCCATTTAAATAAATTTTTTACTCATTTTCAAAGCTATAGAGTTGCCACAGTACTCAAAATAAAAATGAGAAGTATTCGTTTTAATGCCTCTATTTCCTCCTCTACACATATACCAAATTTTATCTAAATCGGTAACCAAGGGTCAAAATTTTTTTAAATTTAAAATGGAATTACTCTATTGCTTATAATAACTTCGCCTTAGTCTAGAATTTGCAACTCTTCTTCCATTGTGGAACAATTTCTATTTCTAGACATTTCCTCTCATATTCTTTTAGGAACAGTTCCATTTTATTATTCAATATTTCTAACCAGTCTTTGTCAGCTTTGACTTTAGTTCCCATATTAGTTTATGTCTAGTCTCTGTTATGCTAAAATTTCTTTGTTATGAACACAATTTATCTGATAATACTTTTCTATAGGTCTCTACAAAAAACTTTTTTTTTTGTTACAATTGCAAAAAAATAAAAATAGTAATTGTAATTTTACCTAAATAATTATTTCTTGTTCTATTCCTTTTTCCTTTCTTTTTTTCCAACCTTAAACAAATAGAAAAATTGTTTCAAAATCTCAGATTAAAAACTTAATAATTAAATAACTTAATTCTACTATTGTTACTGCTGTTGTTGTAGATATTTATTAAAATGCATTTTAAATTGTACTTGTGTGTGTAAACAAGTTAGCAAATGTATTTTAAAAAGGAAGAATATGCCTTTATTGTGGTTTTCTATTTTTCTTATTCTTGTAGAGCAAAGATAATTTAAGTTTCTAAAGATTTTATGGAAAAAGTAAGCTTCATAGGTTTTAATAGTTTATATAAGGAGTGTGTTGACTTTGTTGATGTAATAATTAAATTTTATAACGATAAAAATGTGCAATATTTAAAATAGAAATTTTGATATATGTAGTAAATTGGCAGTGTTGCCAGTTTAGCCTTTTTAAGGCTAAATCTAGCTTTTTTACTTTACTTTTAGCCTCAAAAGTTTTGTTTTAGCTTCTAGCTTTTTTTGATTCTTATAATTGACTTAAAAAAGATAACATTCAATAGCGAAGAAAATAATTTATTATTTGCTTGAGCTGCATACTTCATCTACCATAAAAACAATTTAAGAAAAATAATTCAAAGAATTAATTATTAATGCAAAAGATCACCCAAAAATTTTGAAATGCCTAATCAAAACCAATTATAGCTCAAAAATGATGAAAACTCACTTCAAAATATTGGTTAATTTTTCATATGAAATATAACATATATTTGTATGGGAATTTTTTGGACGATTTTTTATTGAGTCATTTTTCTGGGTATTATTTATAAATTTATTATTATTATTAGAAAAATATCAAAATCTACTGAAAGAAAAGGATTAATAAACGAAAAATAGCTTTTTCTGTCCTTATCTTTTGGGAAATTTAGCTTTTTCACCTCTCTTAAAGTTCATTTTAGCATCTTTTTTCATATCCTGGCAACACTGTAAACTAGGGTTATATAGAGGAAAATAAGATGAGAGTTTTTGTATTTTGGACAGAAATTAATGCAGTCAAATGACAAGTAATCCAAGAAGCTACAGTTAGTTTCCATGTCTAATTTTTAATCCATAAAGATGTCCATCTGTCCAAAAATTAACTGAGTTATAAGAAAGAATATTATTTTCTTTGATTTAAAAATCGATTTTAAATCCTTTTTCCCTGTGTTTTCATAATTTAATAACTTTTTTTATTTTCCATTCCTCTCGACTTTTATCAGTGGCTTAGTTAACAAATCAATTTATTTGGTTACCAGCAAAAGAAATAAAAAAGTTCTATTAAATCTCTGTATAACTTTTCTATCTTTTAATCTATTTACAATTTTAAAATACACTAAAATGACGTGTCTCTAAAACAGAACATCAAATCCGTAAAAGAAGTCGTATTAAGTTACCAAATACTTCGGTTTCCTTTCACTGCTAGAGCTGGAAAAAAATTAAAAGCCTTACAACATTTATGCCACTAGGTAAAAATTCAATTTGGCAAAAACATGAATGCAGTTTGTTAGATAGAGAGAAAAAAATTAGATGAAAAAAAAAAATGATGGTCCTTTAACTGTAACTACATCAAGGTGTAGTTGTAGTATAGTCAGATTGCCAAACTAGGCGTTGTGAGTACAGAATATGTAGATTTTGAAAAAGACCTTGTAATGTTTTTATTTCAATTCACATATGTAGGAATACATTTGCCAGAGTGTTGCTAATTTTTGGTTGAATTTAAATCTGTAAAAAGTTAAAAATACACAAACAAAAATTGAAAAAAAAATATTGGCAGTACTTTTAAGGTATTAAATATTAAATCATAATTATTTCGTAATATTGTTAAAATAGGAGGGAATTTTATTAAGTAGTGCGTACTTGAATAAAATTGCCGTGAATGAAGTCAGTACTTTTACAATAATTATTGAGCATATCTTCTTCTAGAAATTAAACTATTCTATTAAGCTACCCAGATAAGCGAAAATCCTTTTACATCCTGCTTTCATTATAACACTTCCATACATGTGCTCTTGTCTACACCCACACATTTACATTTATATTCACCTTTATACAAATTGATAGAAATAAGAAACTGAGCTTTTAAACTAATTAAGATGATTAGAATCTATGAGAGTTGAATACAAATGTAGACCATGATGCAGTACTTACTTAAAAGTAACTTATACGACTGGGTTATATTTAGAGTTTTTCATGGGAAAACCCAGGGGCGGAAATTCCTCAAAAATTTCACCCCCCTAATCCCGGGAAAGCATGTCTGATTTCCCCAGATTTCTTGAGTTAGCAAAAAGTTTATATTTTCTAACTCATGCGTGTTTAGTTTAGAATATAATGTGTTCTTTTATTTGTTTTATATATTTTATTTGATTTTGTTACGAGTTTAATTATCTTTAAGGAGATATCTAAGGTCCTGATTCAGAGTAATAATCCAGTTGTTTGAAAATAGAATTTCCCAATAAACTAAATGATATCGAAACGCTATCATATAGGTGATATAAATTACTATAGGTGATAGTCATTTTCGGTCTAACGATAGCTTTTACTATAGCTTTTTTAATCTAGTTTTTGCTCGGAATGCTATTATTACCAATACAGGTATGTGATATAAATCGATCGTTTTTAAATCGAACGGTTCGAAAAGTTGTGATGATTTTAAGAATAATTTTTGGAACAATGCCTTATATTTTCTTTATCAGATACAGCACTATTGAAAGACAAGGAAATAATTTTTGTGGAACACTTAAAAAAAATATGATAAAAAGTGAATTTACTGTAATTTTCGTCAATAAAGAAAACGAAAAAATAAATACATCACATATTTTTTTCGATTCCAATTCGTTTCATTTTCGAAATCGATTTTAAATCACATACCGGATTATAATGCTTTTAGCAGTTAAGTATTGTAAGGTTGTGTAAAATAATTAGCTGTACATACATACATGTATACATACGTACTTAAATACATACATACCTACCTACATAATTGATCTATTTGTATTTGATTATAAATTTATGTCTTTTTGTTGAAAAAATTTAATTTGAATATATTTATCTTGAAGTTTTATCCAAATTTTTGTATTTCTTATTTTATTAAAAAGTAAATATTAGAAATTGACTGACAATATCATTTTCAGCAACACTGTCATAACCGTTGTTTGGTTTATTGGGATTGTAAAAAAACCTACTTATTTTTTAAATATTGCTTAAGTAGTTTTTATAAAAAATTTATTCTTAAACAATTTGCTTGTTGTACTGAATCTGGCCATAAATATATTTGATAGTTTCTGTGCCCTTAAAGCATTTTTGGATAAAAGATAGAAAATAAAATGATTAAAAAAGAAAACAAATTGATTTTGCATTGTGGTCAAAAATAATATTTTTTAAGACGACAAGTAAGAAGCAAAATCCAACATTTGCAAAGTTATTCGATATGAAGATGTAATTTGTATGTCTGGAATCTTCAAAAAATAACACACATTTTTAAAGCACAAGTAAAAACGTTGGCCTAAAATTATTCAAATTATTATCTGTATATGGGTTTTTTTTATGAGATTAATTTCATAATGTAATTTAAAGAGTCAAATTGTCCAAAAACTGATCATTATGTAAATTAGTTTTTGAGCTCAGGTTTTTCTTAGCTATATATTAATAGTGTAGTGTAAAAATAAAAGGAACCTAATTATATTATTGTATAAGAAAAACCATTATTCATTGAAATGGATTATAATCATGGCTTCAGGTCTTTAGAAATCTGTAAAATTCTTTGGGACTCTCTAAACAAAAAGCTCACTTCCGCAAAATTATCGAGAGAACTTTTACCCACAGAACAATATGAAAATCACAGTAATGATTCGGCTTTCGGATAAATACGAGTAGTTACGTAATAAAAATCGTTCATTGAATTTTCAAAATGTCAATATTTCAAAAGGTACTGAATTAAATTATCGTTTTAATATTAACTAGATTATTTAACATGGCATCCCGAGAAATTTAAAAATCAATTCCGATTTTCCGGGAGCGGAAAAAAGCCGGGAAAATAAAAGCACTAGTTATGATCGAAACTGTAAAAGGAATTCTAGAGCATTAAATATAAATTTTGTCTTTTAAATTTTATTGGTTTGTACGTTGTTTAAATTGAGTCTTTTTTAAGACATCTTTTAGAGAATAACTTAAATGCTTATTACAAATTACAGTGAAATTAAATGAAGAACTGAATACTAAAAGATCGACATTTTTATGAAGATTCAACAAAATTTAATATCCTTAATTTTTCGCTATATATGAATTTAAATGAAAAAAGGGCATAATTTTTTGATATTTACATTTCAAAATAAAAATCGATATATCACATGAAATACAAAAACAAATTTAAAAGCGTTTAAATGGAAAAAGGACCTCGAATTCTGATCACTTAGGTTTCTTAACAAAAATCGATATTTTGTATAAAAAAGCAAAAAAAGATCATTAACCCTTAATATCTTGGAAAAAAGCTATTTATGTGAAAAAGGGCCTCAATTTTTAATCACAATTTGGAGTACATAGAAGAAGCTGAAATAAAAGTTTACAACACTTGTATAACACTTTTCTTTAGATCTCGGTAAATAAGCGTTAAAATGGAAAAAGGGCCTCCACTTGTGATCACTTAGATTTCTTACCCAAAATCGATTTTTATATGAAAAATCTGAAAAACCTTTAACCTGAATATCTCGGTAAATAAGCATTTAAATGGAAAAGAGTTGCCGACTTGTGACCACTTAAGCTTCTTATGAAAAGCAGAGAAACCCTTAACATTTTATATCTCAGTAAATAAGCACTTGAATGGGAAGAGCTGAAATTTGTGATCATTTACGTGTCTTACCAGAAACCGGTATTTTGTATGAAAAATCAAAAAATCTTTAACCATTAATATCTCGATAAATAAGTTTAAATCAAAAAAGGGCTTCAATTTTCTACTGATAGAGTTCTTACGAAAAATCTATATCTTTTTAAAAAAAATCAAAAAAAAAACAAACCCTCAATTGTAATTACTTAAGTTGTGATTACTTAAGTTTTTTATGAAAAATCTATATTTTGTATTAAAAAAATCTTTAACGCCTAGTATCTGGATATATAAGAAAAATTGCCTCGATTTGGGATCACTTGGGTTTCTTGTCAAAAACTAGATATTTTATATGAAAAATCCAAAAAAAAATAAGCTTAAAAATATCTCGGTAAATAAACATTTGAATGGAAAAAGTGCCCCGATTTGGGATCGCTTAGGTCTCTTTCCAAAAATTAGATATTTTTTATGAAAAAATCCAAAAAAAAAAAGCTTTAACCCTTAATGTTTCGGTAAATAAGTATTTAAATGGAAAAAGTGTACTCGATTTGTGATCACTTAGGTTTCTTAGCAAAATTATAATTTTGTAAGAAAAATCAAAAAAAGAAAGCTTTTAACCCTTTACATCTCAGTAAATAAGCTTTTAAACGAAAGAAGAACGTCAGTTTGTAATCACTTATTTTTCTTATCAAAAATCGATATTTTTTATGAAAAATAAAAAATTCTTAATATCTTGGTTAATCAACATTTAAATGGAGAGAGGGTCTCGATTTATGATCACTTAAGTTTCTTACGAAAAATCAATATTTGTATTAAAAATAACAAA
Source organism: Protocalliphora azurea (assembly GCA_932274085.1). NCBI lineage: Eukaryota > Metazoa > Arthropoda > Insecta > Diptera > Calliphoridae > Protocalliphora > Protocalliphora azurea. The sequence goes on from OW026520.1 coordinate 149,843,950, forward strand.
TTTAATTTATTTTCATTTAAACCATTATTGACATCGAATTTTTTTATACCTTATTTAACAAGTCCATTCTTTATATATTTATATTTTTTATATTATTAAACAACAAAAGCAAAAGCCTTTGATTCAAAATTTCCCCTGCTCATATAAGTAGGTTAACTGTCATACAGTTGTATAAACATAATTCGTAGTTAATCTATATGCCACATTTAAATGTGGCAATAGGACACACATATTTAAATTGTATAAATGTATATTAACCATTAACACAGACATTAAATGTCATGTATCATGCTGACTGTAGTATTTAGTCATACTATGGAATATTAAAATATTAAATATTTTTTAAGAGCTTCATTTAAAAAAGGTATTAAATACTTGCATATATACGTACTTTAATTTCTATATCTGGTTAAACATAAATTTTACGGCAAAAAAATTATACATTTTTTATTACCTTCCTCAAAAAGAAAATCTTTATGGAATTATAAATTGTGGTAGACAGACAGAATACACAGAAAGCAGCAGAAACAGAAAAGATAATGATTTGTATAAAGATTTAATGAGAATTTCTTGAAAGCACAGCTGGAAAGTTGTTTTGTTTTTTTTTTTAATACAATCTAACAATACACGCTTTTTTAAATGCGTATTTGAAATTAAAGAATAAAATTATATAATCATTTAAATGGTGGCTTTTTCTAGGAATTCTAAATCTCTAGTATGCACAGTGGGGCAGAATCGAAATTTTTTGGAAATAAATCTGTAACTTCTGATCGGCTCGCTGGATTTTCATGAAATTTGGTACAGGCATAGCGGAGGAGTGTACAATGTTAATTTTGGAAGGGGGGGGGGGGAGTACAACAAACCCCTCAGAGGCGGAGCTAAGGGGGCTCAAAGCTAGGTGTCTCTGACATAAAAAATTTTTAATCGCTTGCAAACTTTTGTTTCTCGTCCGATTTCAAATATTTTTATATATTGTTGCAGGCCCTAATAAGACCTATAAAAAACATGTTTCCATTTCCTATTTATCTCTTATAATTTTTAAGTTATTTGCGTTTGAATTTTCAAGCACCATAATTTTGTATGTTCTGGGTACAGTTTTTTTCATATATATCCTAGTATTTCCGACCGATTTTATTAGTTTTTTTCCTATCTAGTTGAAGATATAATACAATAAGTATTTTATTAGTTTACATTTATGATGTTTACCTAAATTTAGCAAATGTATTTATCTATTCGTGATGGTTAAAAATTTATATATTTATGATCTAGTGGCATTATACAGGTATTATTTCCGGTGATACCTAACAGCAACATATAATATCAATGAATTCGGTATAGATACTCTTCCAAATTGACTCTTTCAGATATTTTACCTAATGAAAATTCACAGAATACCTGTAAATGTATATATCTGTGCGATATATCTAATCCGCAGCTAATCCTTATCAACATCATAATGAAGTTGATTACCATGGTGATTACATTGAAACATTAACAATTGTGTTGTGTTCTGTGGATTTTATCTAAAACTAATCTTAATCGTTTAGAAGCTATAGTGGAATTCATAAAAACTACATATCATGCAAAAGTCGACGTCATTGGTAGATCTCAGATAGAGAGCTTTTTAAAGTTGTATGACGTAAAAATGAAGTCCTTGAATCAGCGTACTAACAGATTAAAAATTAAACATTCCGATTGGATGGATACTGATATAGAAATATCGGCATGCAAAATATCAACTGGAGCACCCTGCAAGACATATGATAATTTAAGTACAAGATCTAAGAAGAAAAGACTGGCCCATAAGGATTTAGTGGAATATATTAAAGATGAAATAAAAAAATGATTTACAACCTATTCATAATAACCATAAACCGATACACATTCGACATATCCTTTCAACTTAGTCTAACAATGATTGATGAAAAGGTTAGTAATGTCATTACGGAAACATCTTCTTTTTGGAAATGCTCACTGTGTGAAGAGACGAAATCACAATTTTCGGATATTGGTACAGCAAGGAGTATTAATGAAGAATTTCTGTCTTTCGGATTATCTCCACTTCACGCCAGAATACGGTTCAGGGAGCATTTTCTGCGCATAGCATATGATTTAAAGTATAGAAGTGTGATAGAAAATTTAACAAAACCTACCAGAAACAACGAGGATTTAAAAACACTTAGAATATCCTAGAAAATTAGAATCCAGGAAGAATTCAGAGAAGAGTCGGGATTAAACATCGACAAACCTCTGCCGACTGGTGGTAGTACAAATGATGGAAACACAGCAAGAAGGTTTTTCGGAAATTTTGAAATTACATCAAAAATAACTGGAAGTAATAAAGAGTTATTTGAAAGGACTAACATAATATTAATGGAAATTAATAGTAAGCATAAAATTAACTCTGCTTGATTTGGAAAATATACAACAGAAATATCTACTTGTTTCTCTATATACATGGAAAGAAATGACACCAACAGTACATAGAGTGTTGTGCCATGGCGAAATTATAATTGAACGAAATATTCTTCCACTTGGAGAGCTTACAGCAGAGGCTCAAGAAGCAAGAAATAGAGATTTTAAGCACGTTCAATTATTTATCTCCAGGAAATGCTCCAGAACGTTACAAAACGAGGATATTTTTAATAGCCTTTTGTTATCATCAGACCCTGTACTCTCATCAATAAGAAAACGTTGGATTTATTATGAGCCTTTATCAACTCAAAATACTGAAGACTTGAAGGAGCTTTATTATCTTTTGGATACAGATACAACAGATTATTTTATAGAAAATAAGTAGTATAAGTTTAAAATATTAGAAAAATTGTCTACATAAATTTAACGTAAATAAGTAATAAAAAATCGTATTAGAAATAGAATATTTATTAAGGAAGAATAATAATATTGATTAAGTTAAAATAGAAATTTTTTGTTTGTTTTGTTATTTTAAATTCATTAATATAAATATATGAATGATTAGAAAAGGATAAAGATTTACCTAAATTTGGGAAATGTGGCAACCCTATTAAAAATAAAAAATATTTATTAATTATTTTTATAAAAATATTTTGTGTATAGATATTATTAAAAGTATACAGAAATACTCAGAATTTTCTAAGTAATTATTCACGCACAACTAATGGCAAAAGTTGAAAGTTTGTAAAAATATAGTCATATATACAATAAATTGGAAATATAAAAGTTTAAAGGCGCATATTTCTGAAATGAGGCATAACATTGACTTGAATCTTTTTGCAAAAGATCGGAAATTATATATTCTAAAGGATAATCTTAATTTGGAATATATATTTCTTTCGTTATTTAGAAATAAACCAAACAAAAAGCCCAATTTGGGGTTTTTGGAGAAAATACAAATTTTTTAATTGAAATAACATATTTGTTTATAAAGATATCTTACTGAAGTTTGCAAGAAATGTGGATCTTATTAATGTAAATAAAAGCGCATTAACCAAATTTCAATCAGGGGTAGGGTTTTTCTGAATTCCCAAAAAACTAATCAAAATTCCCAAAAATGGCATTTTTTTACATTTATGGCTATAGAATCCACATTTTTCCGAAGGCCCGTAGATTTTGATTTAAAACTTTTAACAACATATTGAGGATTCTTAAAATATATTCCGCTTGTCGATTCGTGCTTTGGGATTTGATAAAAAATGGTCTAATGTCAAAACTTTCATATAAAATGGGTCGAATTCGGGAGGGTGTGTACCATGACCAATTGAGTTATTGGGCTTGTTTTTTATCTTAGAGTCATCTCTGTGAAGTTGCCTTTCAGAAAGTGTAAAATTATTGTATGTTGCTGAAGAAAATTTTATTTTAGATAAAAAAGAGTGTAGATACTTTTTCGGCTAAAAAAAAAACACAAAAAGTCGTCTTTTTTGCAATTTTAAAATTCAAAATCGTTTATTTTTGGACTCGGTAAAGATATCGACTTAAATTTTTTTTATTCAATATATAATTTTATTCTTTAACTAGATAGGAAAAAAACTAAAAAAATCGGTCGAAAATACTAGGATATGTATGAAAAAAACTGGACCAAGAACATACAAAATTATGTTGCTTAAAAATTCAAACGCAAATAACTTAAAAACTTTAAGAGATAAATAGGATATGTAAGCCTCTTTTTTATAGGTCTTATCAGCGCCTACAAAAATATATAAAATATTTGAAATCGGACGAGAAACAAAAATTTGGCAAGCGATTAAAAATTTTTTATGTCAGAGGTACCTATCTTTGAGCCCCCTTAGCTCCGCTACTGAGGGGTTTGTTGTACTCCCCCCCCCCCTTCCAAACTTAGCATTGTACATTCCTCCGCTACGCCTATACCAAATTTCATGAAAATCCAACCAGCCGATCAGAAGTTACAGATTTATTTCCAAAAAATTTCTATTCTGCCCCACTGTGGTATGTATGTGGTATAAATCCCGTAGGGCGTATAAGTGTTAGATAAATACTGGAATATTAAGAATACGCATTGATGCCAGCATACAGCCAACATTATTTTTCAAATAATCTCATCAACTTTAATATGTTTTATGATTATTTTATACAAATATAATTCTTTACCTTGTAGGATTTTAATTTCTTTACTTTACCTGCTGCTGCAAGAAGATCTAGTATTGTTTTTCTAGAAAGATGGAATTTCATATTCATTGTCTAACGCCATTTTTTGTACGTGGATTTTTTTTTTTTTTTTTTAATATTAAAATTTATGATTTTGGTTTAAAATTTTTTATTAAAAATGATTTAAAAGTCTATTTAATTTTTGCTCTTGCAAAAACATGCAAAGCCGCAACTATTTAAAACAAATCATCAATTCTTCACATATAATAATAGCTAAGTGAAGGTAACATCGAAAATCTTCGTGACTGTCAAACATAATATTGTTAATGTTAAAGTGGCAAAGTTTTTGTTATTTTTCAAGCAAAAATACAAACATTTTGTAAAAGTATTTAATATCCTGGGAATTATTATAATACGGAAAATTATACATAATGCAAATAAATTAAATTCGGTAACATTTTTTCAGAGCATGATCCGAAAAACTTTAAATTAATATTTTAAATACTTTTTTGAGAAATAAAGTTAATATTTGTAATAAAATTTAAATGAAATAAGATATCTTTATGAAATATTGACATGGTATAGTCAGACTTGCTTCTAAATGAGAGAATTTTTTGTACCCAAATACCCTAAATCTTAATTTGGGAAAAACTTGTTTCTAAAATTGACTTCTTTCATTGAAATCATCACCCTGCCATTATGAAAATCGTTCGTCAGATATTTTGTGTTTAAGCAACATGTAGAGGTATACAACCATTATATAATCTTTTTTGATTTCACATTTGCTTCTTGAGAATTTTACAAATATATTTAATCAACTTTTTGAAAATTGACAAAGTATGGATAGGGCTTGTAACTAGATCATTGCTCAAAGAGTCGCACAATCTTGTTAGGATTTCCACAGAAAACACTAAAATTAATCTATAGAAGTGAAAAAGTGTTACTACCTTTTTGGAGAAAATGACCTACAAATGTGAATTTTGTTTAAAATTTCAAATTTAGACTAATATAACTTTTTATCGGATCTGTATGTTTATATAAATGTTAGAGCAATATTATTAAAAAATTTACTTGGAATCTAGTGGATATTTTAAGAAAAGCTTTAGGACCCAAATTAAGCCGGCCAAATTTGAAACAACATGAAAAAGCGAAGCCAAAAATGAGCGAAAAATTTTGTTGCGACGTAAATATTTCTTAAATTAAAAACGATAATCTATACATGCAAGAATACTTTTGTAGAGATTTACAAGAACTATCTATGTTTTTTATAACAAAATCATAAACGAACGATTTTTTGATTTTGAGTTGACCAACTTTGGAGGTCCAGCTACTGCCCCTCACTACAAGGTATATATTTAAAATTTCTTTAAATAAATATTAAAATAATAAAAAAATTTAACAATTAAAAAAAAAGTGACAGATACGCTAAGACAGACCTCAGTTCTGGCCATATCAAATTTGATTGAGATATCTTTGACGATTCACAAGTTTCAGAATTATAAAAAAAAAACATCTCGGAACCATTATGTAATATTTATGTATACAAAAAATGAAAAATATAACTTAACCATATTAATAATAATGTTGTGACACCAACTTCAAAAGAGATTTAATAAAAAATACTTAAAATAAATATTTAAATTAATAACTTATATTAAAAGAAAACAAGCTGAGAAAATAAACCAGCAAAATAATGTTATCATATCTATAGCACTTGACAACTTCGCTATTTTTAAGCCAATTTTAGCAAAAGGTAACAGTTCAAAAACCTGTAATGTCTTCAGCAAACAAAATAGCAAACTGTTAACGAAAACAAAAAATATTAAGCAGCTCAATATCAAAAAAATAAATATATATATATATATATATATATATATATATATATATATATATATACATAAATATAAATATGCTGCTCAAAATGTTTGATAATAAAGAATATCAGTGACAACAATCAGTAGTAGAGGAAGTAAAGTGAGCGTAAGTATTTTCAACATCATCATCCTTCTCTGTAGCAGCAACAACTGCAGCCATAGCAGTCGTTGATAATATTAAGTTTAAGCATACCTTGCTTTATAAAAAGCTTAATAACTCAAGGATAGATTGCTGGAGCATGATGGCATGTTACTTTTCAATGTTTTATGCTTATACGTTTGTATGAATTCATGTAGCTGTTTGGTTCGATGTTTTTGGTGAGCAAAAGCTTAAGTAGTCTGACTGAAATTCATTGGCATTTTACACACAACAGAGTAATACAATCGCAAAAAGTATATAAAATATGAAATACATTATGTTGTAGCGTAGAGTCTATTGTATTTTTTGGGATAGTTTGATGCAAGTATTTATGTAGTAATAGAGTAACAAAGGAAAAATACTACAAAGTTTTTAAATTTTCTAAAATTCAAAATAAGTTTTTTAATATTGTTTAAATTAAAAAAAATATTTACTGCCTGGCATTAGTTAAATAAAGCATGATTTTATATAAAAAGTAATAATAGATAATTGTCGACATCATGTAAACAATTTATGTTATAGTAAGTTAATGATAAAATTAAAAATTTTATTAAATTATCGTAATTCTTTAAATCAGATACAGGCACCCAGGCATTCCGGAGCCTATTATTTTTGGCATTTTCACATACACAATACGACGGCTAACAAAGCTAAACTAGTGAGTGCGTATAAAAAAAAACAAAAATTAATTTAGTTTTGTTCTAGGTTTCAACAAGGCAGGTTCATGTCGCATGGTTGAACTAAAGCAAAAACACATAACAAAAAGCGTAAAAAAAATATTTATTTCTTGTATGTTAGATATAACTAACACATGGGCAACAAACAGCATAACAAACGAAATACGCTAACATATTTAAATTTTTCATCCTCTCTATGCCTATGTGAGTAATATAATTTTTTTTTTTTTTTTTTAAGCTGCTAAAAAAAAGATAATGATTTAAACTAATTACAATAATTTGTGGTATAGTGTGAAATATTTTGCTCATGTAAAAAATGCAATTTTACGCACACCTGCGTAAAATCTCTGATGAAATTTTACAACTTAGAAATTATGCTTAAATGCTAATTATTGACTTTATGTATATTAAAGTGTATTGATTTGCGTGGAGACAAAAAATATTGCAAATGTAAAAAAATTAAAGATTGATATGTTTTAAAATAATCCCGAAAATATTTCAGTTTATTTATTTCGTTCAAGTGAACTGGACCATTTTTAAAATACCTCCAAAAATATAGTTTTTGATAAACAGTGCGCATAATTTTTAACTTTTTTGTTAAAAAAAATTTCAACATATTATAGAAAAATGACGTTTAATATGTAAAAAAATATCCAAATTAGTTTTCATTCTCGCAAAATTAAAACTTTTTTTGATTTTATTTTAAATACTATTTTATTAAACTTTAAATATTTTGGACATTTTTCATGGTAATTTATATATGATGCCCTAATCATTGAAAATATCTCATTCAATAACATTACATGTATTACATCAATTTAGTTAGCCCTTTAGTTGCACAAGTAATATTTTTGGATTTCGGTTCCATAATTTCTTAAGTTAATTTTTATATCAAATAAATGGTTAGCTAAGAAAATAAATATCACCAAAAGCAAACATTTGTCATAGAAACTGTAAATTCGTGTAAAATTTTGACTAGATTTTAAAAATCATTTTAATTCGATTATTATCGCGGTTTTAAAATAACTTATTATAGTTTTGATAAATTCTTCTATATTTAAGTATAATACTTCCATGTAAGTTATTTTAAAATTCAACCTCTTGCTGTTAAAGAGTTAATTACGTGTGATCTTCAATAGTATCACAATAGACCATTCCAGTTGTAGATTAAAACCAAATATATATTGACAAATATTCAAAATATATATATTGAAATTGTGATAAAAAAAAACATTAATAAAATCTTAACATTACGTGACTGAAAAGAGACGTAATAAATTTTCTTTTAAAGAAAATTTTGGTAATGTTATTGAAAGAAATACGTGTTTTTAGAGGTGTTTTGAAAATGATCCAGCTCACGTAAATTTAAACATTCAGATGTAATATTTTAGGAATCATACAAGAAGAGATTATCTTCATATTTAGAGAGGTATTTTTGCAAGTTTTTTTTCGAGAGGCTCTTTAATGTACATATTTAAGTAAATAACTAAATAAAATAATATAATATATAAATAAAATTTTTCAAGTAATTCAACATCTTAATATTATATCGATTGCCTATATTAAAGATGGTAATCCTTTTACAGTTAACTTGTTTAAAGTTTACAATATGCAAATATTGTAATTTTCGCATAAAAAAAGTAAAATTTTAATAAAAATCAAGGATTTGAATAAAATTTTTTTTAGATAAGGAGAAACTGAAATTTTTGACATTATGTAATCAATGCAAATTTCGGTAGTTAATTGGAAAAACTAAAAAATTAAAAAAAATCCTAATTTCACTAGAATTATATGTAACATATACCAAGTATAATTAATTTTTTAGATTAAATAATTACATTTTTCGAATAAATAATGCAAAAGTAAAAAAAAAAACAAAAACAAAGGATTTAAATTTATTTACTTCAATTTAAAGAAATTGTCTTAAAATTACTAAAATTAAAATGTTAACATTGTATAAATAATGTAATTTTAATACAAATAATTTCAAAACATGACAAGTAAGAAAGATTAACTCACTATAAGTCCGACCATATATTAAACCTGCGGCCAATTGTTGACCGATACTTGTAGAAAGTGTAAAATAAAACATACGAACATAGAATATTATATTAATAATAATATTTATTTGAATTAATGCACCTTTGGGTTTGACTCCCGTTTTTTAAAAAGTCTGTCTCTATTATTTCTGTTTATACAAATGTTGTTTTTGTCGGTTATTAACTTTATACCAATATTTATATTAGATTTATACACTTTAAAGTGATTTTCGGAAGAGAGGATGATATAGGAACTATGGTCGATTATAGACCGATCTTCATGAAATTTAACATAAAGATGCATACTTATACAAGATTTATTTGCACCGAATTTCATTATAATATTGCTATATTTAAGGCATTTATAATCGTTAAGCCCCTATTCCTGAAAGAGATTTGTTACGTGGGCTAAATAAAATAATGGGGCGATCATAACCAATTTCAATAGCTGCCAAAATAATTATTCGTTTCACCAAGATACCTTTCAAATTGCAACCCGTATTTTGTTCGCAAAGTTTACATGGACAGTAGACTGTCCCGGGGAAATGCTTTTTTGAGATGTAGGATAAGCCCTCAAATGATAGGTATTCATGAGCTAAATACAGAAAAAGTATTTAAATAATTTTTAAAATTCATCTTTAGTTCCCTATCACCGATTGAAAGTCTCAAGTTTTGTTCAATTTGTCCAAAAAAAAATTTTCTTGTTTTTTTTTTTTTTGGGAAATAATAAAAAAATTTTGAACAAACGATTTGAAAATGTTTACTTTAGTGTAAAAAAATTAAAAATTTTTGTTAATGGAAAATGTATAGTTTGTTTGAAATTTTTTAATCTTACCAAAATTGTAATCCTTGAGCAAATAATGTATTTGTAAAGTAAACAATAAAATTTTTTTCTATTATCGCTGATTTCAACTAAATTTTGATAATTAGGAAAAATTTCAATGACTGACACTATGTAAACAATGTACGTTTTTACAAATAATTTAAAATGTATGCAAGAACTTTAAACTTAGTGAGAGGTTTTTCATTTGACTGAAATTTTAGTTTTCTATTGTATTTTTGGTGTAAAACTAAATAAAAAAAATTGAATAGACGTAAATCCAAGTAATTCACTTTTACGTTTATTGATGCAAAAAATATATATCTTTTTATTACAAGCAGTTCATAGAATTTAAGAAACTATACATAAGTGTGATAAAATTTGAAACCTTGTCAATATATAAATAATGTCTTTTTATAGGTTTAAACTATTAACTGGTTAAAAATAAAAAACTAATATTAAAAGAAATCTGAAAAAATTTGACTGTAATTGTTGACATTATGTAAACAATGTATAATTTGGTAAATATTTTGAAATTAATTATCGAAATAACAATTAGAATAAATATCTTTGGTCTGATTAAAATTGCATTCGTTTACGTCGTTTAAATATTTTCTTAAAAATTATAAAATATTATAATTGTACGCTGTTACAGTGAGAAGGCCTTCTTGAGGATATAATAAATCAGTTTAAACAAGTAAGAAAGATATACAGAATACCACGAACACAGAATACTACGATAATACTAACATTTATATGAATTTATGCACTTTAGGGTTACTCCCGAAAGTGGGCTTATGTGGAAGCTATGGTAAATTGTGGAGCAATCCGCATAAAATTTGTTACCGCGAATTCTACTTATATAAAACTTATTTGTTTCGAATATAAACTTTATACTAACATTCGTATGGGATTTATACACGTTAAAGTGATTTTCGGAAGAGGGTTTTATATGGAAGCTATGATCAATTATGGACCGATCATGAAATTCATGAAATTTGGCACAAAGATTGACAGTTATACAAAACTTCCTTACACCGAATTTCATTAAAATATTGTTATATTTAAGGCATTTACGATCGTTAAACCCCTATTCCGGGAGGACATTTGTATGGGGGCTAGGTGAAATAATGGACCGATCATAACCAATATCAATAGGCTTCGTCCTTGTGTCATGAAAGTTCTACGTGCCAAATTTCATTGAATCTTCAAAACTGCGACCTGTACTTTGTGCAAAAGTTTTACATAGACAGCCAGACGAACGGACGGACGGACATCGTTAGATCGACTCAAAAAGTGATTTTGAGTTGATTGGTATACTTTAAGGTATTTGTTGGATGATTTGTTCTATGCGTTATAAACATCAGCACAAACGTATATTACCCCAACCACCTATGATGGTGTGGGGGATATAAAAATTTGCAACACACCCTCCAAATTTCGAGTTATTGACAAAAAATTGTTTTTGGGTAGGTTCTAGGTATAAATATATTTCTAATTCTTTTGTGTATTTTTCCATTTTAAACTTCTTTGGAAAGTAGAAGAAACAGGCTTTTCAACTGTGTGCATTTGATTTGTTTTGGTCAAATATTAAAAGTAAATGTTCAAACTACTTCTAGAAAAAATAATATTTTTCCAAAATGTTTCGAGATTAGCTGCTATTTGTTATAATTTTTCTATAAAATCCATTGATACAATGTTTTAAGGCCATTCTTGTTGTGAACATAACCAAATATAATATTTTTAAATTAGACGATAACTGTAGAACATATACGAATTTATCTGTAATAACTTACAAGAACTTTGCATACATTTTTTATATATTCCTCAAAAAGTAAAAACCTAGTGCCAAATATAAAAAATATTTTATCTTAAAATATATAAAGAAATTTTTAAAAAAGTTCAGAAAATACTTAATATCCTTTTGACATTTTAAGGGATTTTTTAAAGGGATATCTCGTTTAATTCTAAACAAAATCGGATTGTTTCTAATAAAAAATTAAGGTCCAAACAAGAGTTTTTCTATAATAGAATATATTTCATTCCGTATAAAATAATCTGTCACCCTGTTTAAACAACATAGTACTTAGTATTATGAGCCTGGCTGCCAGCATTTTCCCTTTCTTTTATGCAACTCATTTCAATTCAGCTGTGTCATGTGGCGCAAGGCGTATATAAAATTAAAATGATTAATGTTTCCCCACTGGATCTCAACTCATAAATTTAATGCTCGTTCTCAATGTAAGCATATTAATTTAACTCATAAAAAGCAAATGCAGCAGGCAACAATAATAACAACACCAACAACAGAAACAAAAATAAACCAATCCACTAGCCAGTCACCCAGCCAATGTATAAACATTTTTCCAAACCAACCATTCATTCTTCCATCCAAACAAGCTACAAGTTAGGCATTTATTCAGTCATACCAGAAGGGTCTTATTTAAGTATGGCAACATGTAGTAACTACAACTACATAAGCACTATATATGTGTATTGAATCAACTGCGATTTTTTTAACCTTTCATTGCATGTATGAGAGAGTTAATATGCTCATCTATGCGTGTATGTATGTTTTAATTTTGGTATGGGTTGCAGGAATTAATGCATTCCTCTGATTGTACTATTTTGGTACCAATTAAATACGAAAGTTTCTTTGGTAAATTACTGACTTTTAAGCTGAGATTTCCAAGAAAGATTTAAGTAATGTTTACTTTTAGATATTTGATTTGATATTTGGTTTTTGATATTTACCTATCAAAATCAGCTTTACAATAAAGATACCTATTTATACCCGAGAAGAGCAATTTTATTCAATAATATTGACATTATCTGTAATTTAAATTGGACATTTTTAATACGATATTTATATTTCATAAATTTATATACGAACATGTTTTAAATAATATTTGTATACATATGTATAAGTATGTATGAGTATTAGGGTATTCATCCTACTCGACCTTTTCTTTATTCGATTAAACAAATAACTAGAAAATGGTGTTTTTAAATTAATCGAATAACTGAGCAAGTCTTTAAATTACCCGTGTTCAGCGTTACGGTTAGGAATTTAAAAAAAAAAACTTTTCAGAAAAAGGGGTTTTCAAAAAATAAAGTCGCCAAAAAGGGAATTTTTTTGAAAAAAGGGCCAAATGCTTCAATACCTAAAAAACTCCTCAAAATTTTTTTATTTGATAAAAGCAAAAACAAAAAATATTTTATTTTAAGAAAATCTAGTAAATTAAATTATATTGAAAGTAAAATAATTTATTTATCATACCTTTTATTAAAAAAAAAGAGAATTTCTTCATAAAAATAGTTAACATGCTTTTATTCGAGGTCTTCACTCGGACCCCAGCCTTACAAATTCCCGCCTAACAAATTTAGGATTGAAAGCATGGATTCACAAGTGTTGACCTTAAGTCTGTTGGACAATTTATTTTTCATTAGTGATATACTAGAAAAAGGACATTCCACCAAGGCACTACTATGAACCAAAGTAAAAATGTTTTTTTAATCTTTACAACCCGGTCCAAAAAGATTCGGCATTTGATGTTTTAAATAGTTGTTTATAAACTTTATAATTAGCTTTTGCTTTCAACAGACTTTTTTTACATCAGTATACACTGTTGCATATTCCTATAAACGCATTTAAAATTTTTTGTTTTCCTTTGAGGTATATTCGTTTAGCTTAATCAATGTAGTTAATTTTGTTACAATAACTCGGGATATAACAGTACTTTTTTATGTAAGAAATATTTGTTTCTTGCTTTTGTTGTTTTCTTTTATTTAGCAAATTAGTGAAATATTCCTATAAACTCGGTCGAGTAAGATTTGTCAAAAAGTTATTACAAAAAATATGAAAAAATTTAACAGTTTTAGTAGTTTGTTTACTTGAAATGATTTTATTTTATTTGGGAAATTTCAGCAGCCTAAAGGATGCCCAAAAGAACTTTTCTTACAGGCCAGGAAAAAAATCAAATGTAATTTGTTCGTAATCGACGTCGTTCTAACAGGGAAATTGGACGAAAAATTAGTCTTTGGGAAGGCTCTTTCTCAAGAAAGAGCAGAAATACAGAGTGCGGAAACCAACAAAAGGTAATCGAAAATTAACAAAAAATCAAATTAATAAAATAAAAGAAGAAGCTACCCACAATAAATTAAATAGTACACAAATGAAAAATAAACTTGTCCTTCCCGTCACTTCCAAAGAGATTGCACACATGTTGCGATCAGATGGTAACTTAAATTGGAAGAAGCCAAAACGGAAGCCAATGTTAAAACAGCATCATAAGGAAAGTCATTTAAAATTTGCGTGCAAATATATGAAATGGACAATTAGGTGGAAAAAATAATCTTTCTGGTGAAAAGAAATTCAATTTGGATGATCTTGATTCATATTCTTACTCTTGACATGATTTGCGATCGAACGACATTCGCATGACAAAACGCAATTTCGGTGGAGGCAGTGTTATGGTTTGGGCAGCCATTTTTGGTGCAGTAAATCAAAAATATGTTTTGTTCCAAATAAAATGAACAGTGCAATTTATAATGAACTGTTTGAAGATGCTCTTCTCTACTTTATGGATGATACAATGGATGAGGATTGCATATTTCAATAGGATAACGCTGCAGTCGATGCTTCAAACCAATCTATATCATGGTTTGATGAATACATTATTCCACTATTGGACTGGCCGGCTTCCAGTCCGGATTTAAATCTAATGGGGAATCTGTGGCAGTATATGCCCCATAAAGTTTCCTCAAGAAATTCACAAAATGAAACTGTAATGACAATAACGGAGTTACAACTAAAAATTAAGCAAGTTTTGAAAGAAACTGACAGTAATTTTCTTCACAAACTAGTGGAATCAATGGCAGACCGAGTCTTTGAAGTTATTCAAACAAAGGTTCATCAACACATTATTAATAATATTAGTGTATTAACAATCACAAAGTAATTACTTTCTTCGTTGCAAATAGTATATAATGGGTCGAGATATTTTAAACAACTTAGTTTTTTATCATTTTGCACATAATTTTAAAAAAGGGGCCCAAAAAGTGGCCAGGTGGTTGAAAGAATAGCAATTGGTAGCTAAAGTCATCAAACGGTAACGCTGCGCGCGTTATTCGAACAAATAATACTTAAAATTTTTTCTCTTTTTGTCAATTTAAATTAAGAAATCAAACAAGCATTCTATGTTGTCTTTGTGCTTTATTAAAAAAGAAAACGAAAACAACGTTAGGAGTTAACAATAATAATAATAATAATAATAATAATAATAATAATAATATTAACAATAATAATAATAATAATAATAATAATAATAATAATAATAATAATAAGAATATTAATAATAATAATAATAATAATAATAATAATAATAATAATAATAATAATAATAGTAATAATAATAATAATAATAATAATAATAATAATAATAATAATAGTAATAATAATAATAATAATAATAATAATAATAATATTAATAATAATAATAATAATAATAATAATAATAGTAATAATAATAATAATAATAATAATAATAAAAATAATAATAATAATAATAATAATAATAATAATAATAATAGTAATAATAATAATAATAATAATAATAATAATCAAAATAATAATAATAATAATAATAATTTAATTTTGATGAAATTTTGTTAAAATTTATTTATTGTAATAATTTTTTCTAATATGCGTAATTTTTAACCCTGAGTTAATAAACAGCTTAATGGCACCTTAATCTAATCGTTTTAATGTAATATTTGGAATTACGAGGCGAACATTTGGTTGACATGCGGGCAGCCGAAATATTGGTATTTTAATCCAAGACAGGAAAAATAGACTTTTTACTGTTTATGTTTATTATTTTATTACAAAATAACTTACATAGAACAAATGTGCAGAAAATATTATACTATCCCGAAACTCAATTTATACGTTTTTAAATAGCTATATTGGCAAATTTTTTATTTCGGAATGAATCTTAACATCCGAGAATTAAAAAATGTTATCTTTTTGTCAAAAATTTACACATGAATACAAAAAAAAAATTTTTTTCTTGAAATATGTACACAGAAAAAATTATGACTGGAATTTTTTTTAAATAAATAATTATTTATGTTTAGATGAAATTATATAAAAAAAATTTGTTTGATTTTAATATTTTGTTTTATTGGTTGAAAATAATTTCTAAACCAATTTAAAAAAAAAAAAACTGTATTTTGTGAAAAAAAATGAACAAAATAAAATTATAAAAATGTTGACACAAAAAATTATAATCCAACATTTAGAGACCTCCAATTGTAATATACGTATTTTGTGATTCAAAAGCATTTGAATTATACGTGGAAATAATCAGACTCATTAAATAAAACCTAATGAATGAGAATTTTTTTTTTTTTTTTTCTTCAATTTATGTATAAGTATTTTGCGGAAATTGGTTTTAGCGCTGTGAAGCTTCAAGTTCCTTAAAAAAAAGAATATATGGTTAGCAATCGTAATTTCTATTGGTGTCTCGGATAAGCGGTATCAAAGCAGAGTATATAATAAAATTAGATGCAAGCATAATGGAATTCTAATTTTTGTACCCTTACACACTTCATTGTGTCCTATCTATAAACATTTTAATCGGTTTAAAAATCTTCTAAACTAGAAAATTGTAAGTATAATTTAATTATAATTTGTTATTAATAACGATTGGTTTTCTGTTTTAGCTCAATTTGGTCACTAATGAAATTTGGAAGAAGTGTCAAAAAATGTTAATCTCTCGTTGTTTTCTTATAAATAATACATTCTAAATGTTGGCATTTTTTACCAACATTATCACACTTTACACCATATTTTTACTATTTATATATATTATCGTAGCTTATATTTCATTTCAAGAATGTTACTTTGATTAGTCCTATTTTAGATAAACAGATCCTTTGTTTTCATGAACTGAACACAAAATTTATATATAAGAATTTTCATGTTACAATATAACATTAACATTCGTTCTGCGTTATTATATTATAAAAATAATTATAAAAACCAATGTATATTTTCTTTATCTTATTAAACATTGTATTAAATAAAAAGTAAATATTGTTTGGAAATTTACTAAAAATTAAATATAGTTTTTTTAAAAAAAGTGATGGAATTTTTGATAATTTTCAAATATTTAAATTTATAAATAATAAAAATATTTTAATAAGAAAAAAATTAAAATTTTTTCAATAAAACTTTTACGAATTTGAATGTTTGATTTGAATAATTCAGTGGTAGGTCAGATTTTAATAAAAAATATAATTGGTTTTATAAATTTAATAATGAAATACGAAATCTAATTTTAAAGTAATTAAAGTGGTTTTGAAGTAGGGTCGAAATATTTAAATTTAACAATGATTTATTAAAGATTTATTAAGTGAATCATCGTTTTTGAATACAACATTAAGCTTTTTGCTTTTTGTTTTTTTTTTTTAATGCGGCTATTAATCTTGCAATACTCCTATGAGTATCACCTAAACTTGTTAATATTCGGATATTCCTATCCTTAAAACGAGTAAATTAAAATCTGATGAAGAATATTTGGGAAATAAAAAAAAATAAGATTTACTTTTGCTCTCTTTAACATAAAGTATAAGATTACTGACTCAATTTTAAATCATCATCACTATATGATCCAAACCATACTGAGACTCTATTGGTATATCAAATCCATACTTTACATTATAATTTTTTTTAATGAAGTTTATATTTGATTTAAATTTTGTGATTGAAAAATTATCTTATACATCAACTACGCGTTTTATTTCAGATAAAATCGGTTCTCTTTACTGAATATAATTTATTTAATATATTCCAAATTCTTTTGTCACTTGGCGGCTGCTAAAACATTCTATATAACAACTATTTTACAGCAGTTGTTTTCAAGCAAAATGTTTTAAACAACTAAAATTATAAACAGACTAGTTAAGAAAGACAATTTCTAAAACATTTCTTTACACGTATTATTCGATCAACCCGCACAATTTATTCGAATAAATTATTGCTCGAAATTATTCACTTCAATTTAATCGAACAATTATTTCATTTCAATTTGTCGATTAATCAAGCAAACATTATTCTAGTGAGTACCCTAATAAATATATAATATTTCAGTAGCAACTATTATTTAATTTAAAGTGCAAAAATGAAAAAAAGTAAACGTAAACGTAAAACTTAACAACATACTATAATCAGCAAATTTTCATTTATAAAATAAATTGTTTAATTGCCCATTTTGCATCATGATGTTGCCTGTGATGAATGTGAAAATGATTGTTGCTCTTATGAATGCTTTCGTATTTTCTATATACGAAAAGATGGCAGCAGCTACTAAATGGTTGGATAGATGGACAAATAAACGGTTGGATAGATGGATGTATGAATGAAAAGCTGAATGGCTAGATGAATGACTGGCTGATTGCTATAAAATAATTAAAGTTTGTTGACTGAATAATAAAAAATAAAATAATAAATGGAATAAAAGCAAAAGAGTATTTAATAAATTGGTTATTTTTAAATACATTGTAGTATATTTTATAAAGACGAAAAGTAATGTACTTTCCGACTATTATAATTTATTTGAATATGAAACATTTATTTTAAGCCATTAACAATTAAACGAAAGAATATATCAGATTTACAGAGATTATATTGCAGGTGTGAGAAAACTTAAAATTATATTTTTTAAATCATCCAGCAATATTAAAACTGAGAATGAAGAATTGAGATAGAGAATTTTGATTAATAAAAATATATTAAATTCAGTCAGACCATGACCTGTAAAACTTAGAATTAAAATTTTAAGTTTTTTTTTTTTTTTTTTTTTTTTTTGAGAAATAATTTTAATATTTGGATTGAAATAAAATTTAAATCAATAGAGATACCTTATTGGAATTTTTGCACAATATAAATAAACTTATCTTAAAATCAGTGAATCAAAACATCAAAATACTCAAAATATCAATCTGGAGAAAATGTATTTCAAAAGTTGACTTTTTTTCATTGAAAACATCACTCTGTCATATAAAAGCCGCCCGCAGAATATACTTTGTGTGCGTTTAACATACATATAGAAGTATATAACCAGTGTTGCTAGTATAAATAATTAATTATTTGGTATTGCTGAATTTATTATAACAGAATCATCCATTAAAACATTTTTTTGTGTATTTATTCACACAAAAATCAATATTATTTATATTTAAAAAATTTTTCTTCCTTCTCCAAATCAAAAAAAAAAAAAAAAACTTTAGGGACTTATTTAAGGAAAAATAGATTATTTTATATTTTTTTATGAAAAAATTGAAAATGTTTAATAAAAGAGGAATTATTTTTGAAAAATTACCAAAAATCATTAGAATTATTTTTCATATGAAATATAACCCAAATTTGTATGGAAATTTTCGGGCAATTTTCCATTGAGCTACTTTGTTGGTATCCATTATATGTTTTCTTTATAAATTTATTACAATATCAAAAACAGGTGAGCACGAAATAAAATATTTTATCAATATTAATATTCATATTTTTGGGGCATTTAGCCTTTATCGACCTTTCTTAAAGTTCAATTTAGCCTCTTTTTTCTCACCTCTCAACACTGATCACATGTGCCAAATTTCATGAAATTATATTTAAAATAGTGACCCGTACTTTGCTTTGCTCATAAGGTTTACATTGATAG
Source organism: Protocalliphora azurea (assembly GCA_932274085.1). Classification (NCBI taxonomy): domain Eukaryota; kingdom Metazoa; phylum Arthropoda; class Insecta; order Diptera; family Calliphoridae; genus Protocalliphora; species Protocalliphora azurea. The sequence goes on from OW026520.1 coordinate 149,863,805, forward strand.
CCAGCAAGATATCCAGGTTGACGGACATCGTTAAATCGACTCATAAGGTGATTCTAAATCGATTGGTATACTTGTATGTTGGTCTACAACTAATATTTTTGCGCGTTGCAAACATCAGCACAAATGCGTGTTCCAACCACCTATAGTTGTGTAGAGTGTAAAAACTACTAAAACTACGATAATTTAATACAAATTTAATTAGAAAATTGAATTCTTTTTAAAAAATTTGTTATATATATATATAATATATTTTCATTTCATAATCTTTTCGTCAATGTTGATGGTGGCATCCCGAATCGCCATTCTCACTTATCTCATGTTTTATGGTCTTATACGGTAACCACTCAACCGTTTAATAACTGTGCTTGAAATTGACTCTCAACTGATACTTGGTGAGCGTAATGGTGGCAACAGGTTCTTAACTTTAACTCTGGTGAGTATTTGGTATCAATTGGTACTAAACAGGTAATATCCCGCAAAAATATTAATATTTCTGTTATTGCAGTGTAATAATAAACACTTCAGAGACCAAAACTTGTCGAAAAAAAACTACGCGTTACTCAGAGATGCAACAAAAGTAGAAAAATAAGTATACTGGTTTCCGGAATATAATTTTTTTCAACTTGAAAAATTATTTGATTTACTTTCTATACTAAGTTTAATGCAGAGTTGAAAAAATTGTGCAGGAGTATCCAAAAATATATTAGAAACCAGAACTAATAAAAATATTTTCTTCTTTTTGAATTTTCATTTGTTTTTCATAATTAATTTTTAAACTGGCTTAATTGGGTACATATATGTATATGTATATGTATATATCTATATATATATATATACATATATATGTATATATATATATATATATATATATATATATATATATATATATTCATATATATTCATATATATTCATACATATTCATACATATTCATACATATTTATGTATATTCATATATATTTATATATATAAACACCTGCAACTTTTTGTACCCTTCTATAGGAGGTGGGCGGTAAAGTGCTCGGACAACGGCCTTTTTTAGTTCCGAGTTTACATTATGAATTCAACTATTTGTACAAAATTTCGTTGGCGTACATGTTTTTTTTAGAAGAGATATTGGAGGAAAAGCATGATATGGAGTTACGACGCACACCCTGTTTTCCTAGTACTTGGCCTATGATTTTCTTATTTATGAACTGATTTTGCTCATTTTCAATACCAAACAAAACTTTATAAAAGGCAGTTGTTTTATCCAAATTTAGTTCCACAAAAATGTCCGCCCCAAGTCCTATCCTTCTTTCAACAGACACACAGACGGACGGACATTGCTGGATCGTCTAAGATTTTCACCAGGACCCAGAATATATATAATTTAAGGGGTTTTAGTTGATTATTTTGACATATTACACATGGAATGATAAACCCAATAAAAACATATAAATAAAAAAGTATAAAAAGTTATATGCCAAACTTAAATATATAACTTAAATTGGTATAAGGACTTTATAATGCGGTGTTAAAAATAGCTAAATTTTTGCTATAAGATTTTGAAACTACGTAAATATTTAATTTCCCATTTTTCCAGGAAAATTAAAAAAATACTGTTGGAAAATCCCGAAATTTAAGCTCGAAATATAAAAAAATAAATACAAAAAAATATCTGAAATCAATGCGTGTTGTTAAATTATAGACACGCACAACTTTCGTCTCTTCGTTTTTAATTATTAATAAAATTAGAAACTTTTGCATTTGGGTTTAATTTCATTGAATAAATAGTTTTATTGGACATTCGGCACCGCGAATGTCATCTGCGCTTTTCAGCTCATCACCGTGATGTTCTCTTTTCATGAAATGGAATCTGTGACTTATTTTTCCTATATAATATTAAGTTAGACGAAAAATCACAGATTTCATTTCCCGAAAAGTTATGAGTTAAATAGATAATGTTTATAGAGAACACCACGTTGGAACGTTGAAGGTTGCTGATGACGGTCGTGGCTGACTAGAATATGCATTCCATTCTACCGAGTATCCAATTAAACTTTTACAATATATTATTCTACAATTATTCAATAGACTTAAGCTAGGAAACAAAAATTTTAAAAAACTCTATAAAAAAGTTCAATAAAAATTACAAACTAAAATTAGAAACTTAAACAACATCAACAACGTTTTATTACATAACGCTCAAATGTTGTACTTTGTACTTAAAAATATTTTTCTAGAATTTCTAACTATTCCCAGTGTCATGATTAAAAGCCATATTATATATATTGAAATTATAATTTTTAAATTATAAATTTTGAGCCTTTTGTCATAAATGAATTATATTTATACAGATAATATTGGCCACAAACGCTTTCAAACAATGCTACATTATTTTCTTGTTTCTATTACCAACAAAATTTATTCTCACTGTCAGTGGCTGTCATTTTATGAATGTATGTTGCAAGTTGCAACATCTGTCTGTCAATGATGATATTGAAGGTTTTTTGAAAAGTAATTATTCCAAAAACAAAAAAAAACTAGGATAAGATTTGTTGAAGGCCTGTAATGATTTTATGGAAACATAATAATAGCATTTTAATTTAGAGACTAATTTTGTAAAAAACTTCACCTCTTTTAAAATAATTTTTAATATAAATTGTTTTTGTTTTTAAAAAATTTTTATGGAAAATTTTTCAAAGTGAGGTGAAGCATTTTACAAAATAAGGGGATTAGACTCTAACGAATGACGAATAAGCTAAAATAATTAAAAAACTGATAGCAGATTGCTAATACTTACACAGTTAATTGACGAACTTCTGTATTTTGTCAATTAATTTATTGATTGATATAAATTTTTTTAAGTATGTATTTGTTATACAAAATAGCTTTTTATATATGCATCTACTATTTTTTAAACAAATAATATTTAAATTAACTAAATATTTGATTTGAGTATATTTAAACGCTCTAAGGCACCAGTCCAACATCGTCATTTCAGTAATATGTTGTGTCTATAACCTACAAAACCGAAAAAAATCTATCTAACGCAAAAAAAAGATCTTTAATGAAATTTGAGAAAAATGAATGGGAGTAAATTCATTCTAAATGAGTGAAAAACAAAATTAATATGATGCATTTTTTTTATATATGTATGTGTATACTATTGATATTAATTTGTGTTTGTGTGCATGATAAAGTAACCGGATATTGTATGTTGTAAATATAGGCAAAAGTTATGATTACTATATACATATTGTATTGCAGGCATACTTCCTGGACTAATTATAATGATGTGGATTTTGTAAATTTAGTTTTGCTGATGTGCTAAAATATTTTAAATATAAATTTTTTTTTCTTTTTTTTTGGGTTAATGTTATTTGGTTTATAAAGTTACTATGTATTACTATTACTGAAGTTGCAGATAAAGCTGTTATTGTTATTATTGTATTTAATGATGCTGTATATATTTTAGTAGTGTGCTAATACTAAAAGCACGTTTTTGTTTGTTATTGAATTTAAATAATAATGAACAAAATTCATAATCACACAGGGATATTTTTTTCGTTGGTATTGTTATATGTTATCTATGTTGGTGTGTGTGTTAAGTTAAAAAAAAAAAAAAATACGAGGTCTTCATTCGTACTCCAGTCTTACAAATCCCCGTCTAACAAGTTTATAACGGTCGTTCAAGGAGAGGCGTTAGGAGGCAGTAAACTAGCCTTGGCCTCGGTATACATGCCCTACGAGGAGCTGGAACCACCGGATGACAGGGTGTGGGCCTTAGCCGAGTACGCAAGACGGAATGGAGTACGTCTATTGCTCGGTTGCGATGCTAATGCACACCACAGTCAATGTGGTAGCAGGGATACCAATAAGAGAGGTGAGTTAACATTTGATTTCATTATTACGAATGACCTTTTAATCTGTAATAGGGGTAATATCCCTACGTTCAGGACGAAGGATAGGAACTCGGTAATAGATATCATATTGACTAACTCTAGGTACCTAGTTGAGGATTGGAGGGTGGCTATTGGATGCACTTTTTCTGACCATGGCATGATAACCTTTAATCTGAACTTTCTGGTTTCTGAAGGGAAACCTTTTAGGAATCCTAGAAGGAATCCTAGGAGATTGACTGGAACTCCGAATGAGTTCATGTCGAGGGATAATCTTGAGGAAGTGGTAGAAGAGGTAACGGGGTCTATTAACAGAAGCTATGAGATCAACTGCCCGATGAGTTATCCAGGCAGAAGGAAACAGCTGGTAGTTCTTAAAGTACATGACATGATTATCGAATGGATAATCCTCATGCTAAGCAATAGGATTGTCAATTCGAGCTTGGGTGGAGTATGCTTAAGAAAACTAGTGACTAGGGGGACTGCTGTGGCTAGTGGCTGTCGACGTGATTTTGCGTCAATTTGATAGCAGGGGACGGAAGATCGTGGCATATGCTGATGATGTGGTCATACTGGTAAAGGGAAAATTTCTTCCCAAAATCAGTGAGATCATGCAGTCCGCGCTGGGTGAGCTGTCCTCTTGGGCAGCTGATAGGGGGCTGGGAGTAAATACGGAAAAGACAGAGTTGGTTCTGTTTACTAGAAGGTACAAGGTAGAGAATTTCAGATTACCGGTACTGTGTTGAACTGAACTGACTCAGCGAAATATCTAGGAGTATTCCTCGATAGTAAGCTGACCTGGAAGAGGAATGTTCAGGAGAGACTCAAACGTAGCCTCAATGTCTACTACACCTGTAGAAACTCCATAGGTATTAATTGGGGGCTCAAACCAAAAGTTGTAAATTGGATTTACACCTCGGTGGAGAGACCAATTCTTACTTATGGTTCTTCTGTCTGGTGGCAGGCACTGGATCGTAAGAGTAATAGGAACCTTTTGTCGAAGGCACAGAAGTGTGTTTCAATTGGCATTACAAGTGCAATGAGAAGCACACCACAAGTGGCTCTGGATGGCATACTTCATCTCTTACCCATTGAAGAGTTTTTGAAGGGTATGGCAGCAAAGAGTCTGCTGAGACTTAAGGAATTAGGTCTATTAGGTTCATCAAGAGCAGATCACTCCAGGGTCATATACGAGATCAGTTATGGTGATGTTAATCTGAACTCCATGGGGGCATCAGATTACATGGCCGCTGAATCGGACTTTGGGGTAAATCCTGTCGTGGTGATACCTGTAAGGGATATCTGGTCCGGCACTGAGAGACTACATGAAGGTTGTGCAGTGTTCGCGGACGGATCGAAGATTAACATGGGTACTGGTACGGGAGTCTATATTATGGGCACGGATCTGAAAGTCACTGAGAGAGCTAATGAAAGACTACATGGTGAGACACTGCTGGGTGCCTGGCCACTGCAATATATCTGGCAATGAACTGGCTGATGTACTTGCAAGGCAAGGCGCAGCAAAGGATGTCTCGGAAAGGAAAACCTATATGAAACCACCACTGAGTTTCTTCTATGGGAAGATCACTTAGCAGCCAATTCCTCGGCGCGCTAGGTGACGTTCGGGACGTAGAACTTGTAGACGTCATAGGCTTCGTCATGGGAATCGACTGTTTAAGGGAGAATCAGGGGTACAACCCTAGGGGGATTGGTAACATTGCTAATCCTCCTATATGATTCGTTTTCATTCCTATTATTTTCTTTTCTATTTCTATTCTCCTATTTTCTGCTTTCTGTATTCTTTATTTCACAGCTTTACAATGAAGGGACTCACAATGGACCGAGATCGGTCTCTGGGTGGAGATGTGGTACATTTTGGTATCACGTCGACCTTCTCTATCTATCTATCTATCTATCTAATTTTATGACTGCAAGTATGGTTTCACAAGTGTTAACCTTAAGTCTGTTGGACAATTTATGTTTCATTAGTGATAATTTAGGTGAACTGTTATGAGCCAAAGTGAAATTAGAAATTAGGATATAAATATTCATCAAATCTATTTGTTAATTTTCATAAGCCGAACCAATCTAAAATAACTAATTCGTTCGTTACAATTAAAAAATAATGGGTCGAAATATTTCAAACTACTTAGTATGTAGTCATTTAGCATATAGTATTAAAATATCGCCATTCAGTTCCATTTTAAAAAATGTTTATGTAAGTGGTTGAAAAATTGACAACTAAAATCGCCAAACGGTAACGCTTTTGTTGCTTATTAGGGATGAACAATATGTTTAAACATTTGGACCAATTGTTAAATTTTAACAGTGTTGCATTAGTCCCCATATTAATTGGAGGCAGATTTTTGAGAATTTTAAAATACGTTTATTTAAGTTATAATTTAGTATACAAAAATTTTAAACAAATTTCTATTAAAAGAGAATTTTCAATATTTTTTTTTTTATAGAAAAATGGCGATTAATTTTCATTCTATAGAAAAATTTCAATAAATCTTCTTTTCACAAGAAATTGTCAATATATTTAAATTTTATAAGACATTTCCTTATATTCTCTTTTTAGAGGATGAAATTTCTTTTTAATAGGATTAATTAGGCTTAATAGAAATTTATCAGAATGTTCTTTTTATAACTTTTTTTATGTGGTAATTTTTTTTATAGAACAAATTAGCATCAATTTTGTTATAAGAAATTTTCGATAAATATTCTTTTTAGAGGAATTGTTTGTTTACTTCTCTTTTTAAATAAAATTTTCGATGAATTATCTTTTATATGAGTCATTAGGGATATAGAAAATGTTCGATAAATTGTGTCTTTATAATATAAAAATAATTCCTTACAATATTGTTTTAACAAAATTTTGATTTTTTTTTTTTTTTATAGGTAATTTTCGATAAATTTCCTTTTTTAAGAAAATTTTTGATAAAGTAACTTTTTATGGATTTCTTTTATATATGTTTTATGAAACCAATTAGTAATAAATTTTCTTTAAAAGAAATTTTTGATAAATGTTTTATAGGAACAACTTCAGTTATAACAATTTTCAAATAAATATTATTTTTATAAAAAATTTAAAAAAATATATTTTTTAATTTTTTTAATGAAATTTTTGTTTAATTTATTTTTTATGAAAATTTTTTGGTTTTATAAATAATTTCTGTTAAAATTTCTTTTTTATATTCTTTTATAAATTTTCACAGAACAGATTAGCAATAAATTTTCCCTATATAGGAACTTTTCAATAAATTTTTTAAAGAAAATTTTTAATAATTTTCATTTATTTACAAAAATTTTCGAAAAAATTTTGTCTGCAAAGGAAATTTTCGAAAATTTTTTTATATACATGTGGGATTTTTATATTATTAAATCCCTGCGATTTAAGCTTGATGGCTTTTAAATTAAACACAATTTATTTTGATTAATAAATTAAAGTGTATATTTTATTAATTAAAAAGCTTTAAATTATTTTAAGTTTTAATATATCGGAAGTCGCTGGTCAACTCTATTTACTCAACTTTTCAACTTGAATTCTACTCAAAAACTACTCTCCTCAATCTTTCAACACTACCTTTTATATTATGCTCCTACACTACTCGCTACATTTCAATGTACCAGAAAGTTCCCAGCGAGTTAACCCTATAACTATCCTTGTCTCGTCCATTAAAAGTCCGTTTATCAAAATATAAGTCTCCATCCAGAATGTTCGTCTTTTGTTATAAGATTTCTCGTCCATATTTTGTATGTAGCCTACGTGACTAGTCACTAACTCCGTCGAGAATGTTCTGTCCGTTAGTAATATTAACCCCTTCGTTACCAACGTCTGCCAGATCTGGTTACGCGACCAGGCTCCAATCCCACATTCGGCCCTCCTGACGGGGTATTCGACTCGAATACTGGTGCCCATCTTTGCATATTCGCCGCCACAGTGACCCGTCTTCCTGGTCCTTCGCCCTCCGTATTCCTCCCGACCTCATATCGATCATATTCCACCCTACTTTTCACCCCGTATGGACCAAAACGTTCCCGCTTCCGTCCCACACAGTCTCCATCTTGTGTGCGTTTGTTATTCGTCGAATTGTGCAACCAAAAGTTTTCCGACCTGCGGTTTTCCTTAAAGCCCCTCTGATTTCCCTTCTTTAGACCACATAGGTTTACCTTAGCTCTTGGTTTCAACGTACCTGATTTCCTTCCGGTTTCACATATATTCTGATCATCATTTTCCTGCGCTAACACAGCCGACGACGAATCCTCGAAAACAGTGGCTTCTACAACGCTTTTCTCCAACTTGTCAACTACCAATTCATCTACCATTTCCTGATCCTTAGTTGAAATATTTCCCGTTCCCTGAGCTACTGGCACATCTCTTCCTATATGTGATCTTCTAACACTACCTCCTACAACGCAATCGATGGATTTGCTCCTCAGTCCCGAAGTATTGATGTACTTCCGATGATCATCGATATTGTTCTTCCCAATATTAGTAGCAGTTTTGGGAACAAGTTCCACACCGTCTTCCCTTATCAATAAGTCCACAAACTGTAATAGGTTAGTGCCCAAAACAGCCGGATAATCTAAATCCTCTGCGCGCACAACATAAAACTTGATTTTTAGCGGAATTCCATCAATTACAACTGGTGCCTCGAAGTAACCTTGGGTATAAAACACGCCTGCACCTGCACCCTTCAAGCGTCGTTGCTCTACTATCAATTGGAACTCGTTACGTACCCTGTCATAAACATCACCTCTTATTGTGCAAATGTTGCAGCCGGTATCGATGAGACCATAAAATGCAATATTTCCCAACGTGACCTTTTTAAACTTCATACCTGGCTCAAAAGGTTCCTTGTCGTAACCGAACGTGTTGACATTACTCCGCTCCTGTTTGACTTCAGTTTTAAAGACCTTACAATCAGCTGCGCGATGCCCTACACCGTTGCATTTAAAACATTTAAACTGTTGTTCACCGCAATCCTTAGCCAGATGATTTGAACTTCCGCATTTGAAACAATTCTTCTTTCTTGCACTACCACTTTTTTCTTCCTTAAGTTCAACGTTGTTAGGTGCATTAGTCTTCTTTGCATCCTTATTCGCCGAGCTACGAATTTTCTCATATATCTTGATCTGCTCTTTCATCTGTTTCACTGTCTTTGCCTGATATAAAATGGCTTTATTGAACCGAGAATCAGGTATACCCTCAACAAAATAATCCAAGAGACTTGGGACATCTAGATTAATTGGCTTACCGATCTCCATAAGTGCATACAAATACTCGCGGTAACTCTCAGTTTGATTTTTTCGACGATTTCTCAACATCTTGTGGATTTCTGAGGAAGACAACATTTCACCAAATTCATCAATTAAAGCATTCTTCAACGACTCCCAATTTTTCAAACCGGACTGACTTCTAACAAACGATTTTGCCGCACCTTTCAGAAGCTGTTTGCCATAAATGAATTTTTGAATATCATTCCACCCAACCGTCTCGGCATTTTCCTCAAAATCTTCAACCCAATGCCTAACATCTAAAGAATCAGTTCCACTAAATACAGACAAACTATTAACAATATCCCTTAGAGTGAAGACAGGACCATTAAGACGGACCCCTGTAGACGCACTAGCACCCACATCTTGGTATTCAGAATTTATCGATTCTCCGTCGTCCCCATCAGTTTGATGACCGAAATGTCGTAGGAGCCTGTCTCTTAGTACTGGCTTCAACCCATATGTGTCCAACCCTAATTCCCTCAACTTATTGCGCAAAGATTCGCAATTCATGGACATAATACTTTCAATCTCCATCTTCTACCAAAATAAAGAAAACCAGCAACAACCTTACAAAGTAATACTTACAACTAAATTTTATGAAATAATATTAAACAAAATTCAATTCAAAAATTAAAATAATTTAAAAATCAAAATGTAAATTAAAATTAAATATTCTGATAATCAATTAAAATTATTTAAATTCAATAAAATTTATAAATAAATAATTACAACATTAAAAAAAATGTAATGGCAACTACACAACTCTTAAAAAAAAACAAATAAAATATTCTTTCTCTAAATTAACATTAACATCAGCAAAAAAAATAAAAAGTAAAATGTTAAATGACAAAAACTATGTTATTTCAACATAAAAGAATTTTAACTACACTGTAAACAATCTTATAATATACAACTTATCTTATTAGAATTGAAAAGTTCGTTCAGCACTCCAACTAGATTTCTACAGCTCACATCATTTGACTCGCCTGCTTTGCTTAACGGCCATGCATTTGAATCTCCAACTTACATTTATCCCTTTTCAACTTACACGTCGCTCTCTAGATCTTTCTTTTCTTTTATTCGTTGATTAATATAGCATTCGTTACAACGTTTTTTCTTCAGCCTTGACTATACTTTCTATTTTACTCTTTCTCACAGGTTAATGTTCACTAACGAATTATTGTTCGTTATTTATTTTTTTTTAAGTTCACAACTTATACACACACCAAAAAAAATGCATATACTTGTTTATATTTCTTTTCTCTTCTACTTCACTGTTTTTGCCTTAGTGTTATTTTTGTGTGTGTTTGTTTTTGTTTTTTATTTATTTGCGATCACTCTTTAACAACACATATAATAACCCTTATTCAACTTCATTGTTTTCTTTTCTCTTTTATGTCTTTATTTTGTTATTATTATTTTTCTCAAATAAAACTACTTTGTTGTTTCTCACTTCAACATTTCTCTTTTGTCTTTTTAGAGTTTTTCAACATCTTTCTGTCTCTAAAGCTTATGTGCTCTTTATTTCCACTTCTCTTTTTTTTTCACAATACTTTTTTTTTTATAAAAAAAAACTTTTATTTAAATTTTAGTTACAACTTATACTTTCACAACTTTAATAACATCTTAAGTTTTCTTTTTTCACTGTTTTTTCTATTTACTCAGCAGTTTTCTTTTTTAATCGTCAAACACAATTTCAACAACTATTATGATCATTTTTCCACTTTATACTACAGTTTTACACATTTTACACAGTTTTTCTCTTAACAACTTTTCACATAATTTTTATGGTTTTCAACTTTTTTTTTCACCAATTTTCCACTTATTTTTTATCTTTCAACATTTTTCACTTAATTTTCAAACTTCAATCCCGGTCGAGTCCTCAATTTGTGGGATTTTTATATTATTAAATCCCTGCGATTTAAGCTTGATGGCTTTTAAATTAAACACAATTTATTTTGATTAATAAATTAAAGTGTATATTTTATTAATTAAAAAGCTTTAAATTATTTTAAGTTTTAATATATCGGAAGTCGCTGGTCAACTCTATTTACTCAACTTTTCAACTTGAATTCTACTCAAAAACTACTCTCCTCAATCTTTCAACACTACCTTTTATATTATGCTCCTACACTACTCGCTACATTTCAATGTACCAGAAAGTTCCCAGCGAGTTAACCCTATAACTATCCTTGTCTCGTCCATTAAAAGTCCGTTTATCAAAATATAAGTCTCCATCCAGAATGTTCGTCTTTTGTTATAAGATTTCTCGTCCATATTTTGTATGTAGCCTACGTGACTCGTCACTAACTCCGTCGAGAATGTTCTGTCCGTTAGTAATATTAACCCCTTCGTTACCAACGTCTGCCAGATCTGGTTACGCGACCAGGCTCCAATCCCACATACATATTTTTATAAAAAAAAGAAGATTTATATGAAATTTTTTTAAAGTATTTTTTTTTTAATTTTCTTTTTAAAGAGAATTGTTAGTAAATTTTCTTTTTATAGAATCAATTTTGAATATAGGAACTTTTCGACAATTTTAATTTTAATAGAAAAAGTTCATTTTAAATGATTTATTTAATTTTTTTTTTATATGAAATAACTAAAAATTAAAAACTGTTTACTTTTTCTAATTTCATATTTACATAGACTCGCTGAACCATTTTAAATATCATGAATTTCACGAAAAATCAAATAAAAAAGTGAAATGTTTGACCTCATATCTTTCAAATTTCTTCATATTCACTAAATATATTCTCTATAAAACTAAAAAAAAAAAAAAAAACTTTATTTTCGCTTTTTTTAACATTTCTTACCAGCTTTTCATTATTTAAAATGCATTAGATTTCTACATTTGTCCTCTTTTATAAAAATTTTATTAAATAATTTTAGTTTTTTGCTAGGCGCGTTTTAAATCCAAATTAATTTTTCAGATGCATTTTTAAAATTTTTCTCGCCATAATTTAATTTTTTATTTCACAAAAATTAGTGATTTATTACTGAAACAAGTTTTTTTTTTTTTTTTTTTTTTTGTAATGGATATATTTACATTTCTAATAATTTTTAGAAAAAAATACCAGCACTTTTTTCATACAAAAATTTACTTTTTTTTAAATTTTAGTGTTTTTTATATTTTACTTTTTATATTTTTATATTTATATTTACTTTTATATTTACTTTTTATATTTTACTTTTTATATTTTACTTTGCTTAAAAAATATATATAAATGAAACATTTAATTGATTTTAAAAATATTTTAGCGGAATTTATATTTGCTTTAAGTTTGCCCCGATAGCCTAGTTGGTAGTGAGCTAGCCTGTCAGTCTGAGAGTTGTGGGTTCGATTCCCAACAGAGACTCTGGTCTGTTTCACTATAACAGCAACATTCTACATTACTCCGCTCGGTTAGAATTATAATATAATTTGTGATTGTATTGTAATTATAAAATAAGTAAATAAATAAATATTTGCTTAAAGTTTAATAATTCAAAAATAAAATTTTAGTTATATATTGCATTAGATGCATAAAAGCATTTGCAATTTTTCAAATTCATTTTTTATAAAATTTCTTCAACCAAAAAAATTTTTTAAAATATATCTTACTAAAATTAGACAACTAAACTAATTATTCATATATAATTTCGGATACATATTTTCCCAATTTTTTATAAAAAAATCAAAAAATTTAATTAAAGAAACTATGTTACTACTACGAAACACAAAGTTTTCAAAACACAAGTTTTCAAAATGCATTTGCATTTTAAATGCATTTTTTTAATCGATTTCTTTTTATAATTTTGATATTAAATGAGGAATTAATTGTATTTCTAAGGTCTTTTGAAACAATTAAATCGGGCCTAAACTTCAAAAGATTTTTATAACTAAAATTACATAAAAAGTAAAATGTTTTAATTTTTTACAAACTAAAAACGTGAATAAAATCGCAAGTTTTTTCAAATTTCAAAAAATTAAAATAAATACTTCAATTTAGTCTTACAAATCATGCAATTAACAAATATAAATCAAATCTGAAGACCTATGGTATTTCTCATATGTGATGTCTCATGGAATTCATAATATGTTAAAATATTTTCAACACATTTATAAAACTAAAATTTATCCTCCTTTAACTTCGCCCATTTCAGTTCTTTTACACAAAAAAATTTCCAAATTTATTTTAACCCATTTGTGTATATACAATATGAGAACATTATTATCAAATTCAGCAAATGCTTTTGATGAGGCTAATGCAATGCAAGCCCTATTGTAAAGTATATAAAATGTATGCAATATTTATATACATTTTGTATAATTAAATACACATGGCTACAAACAAATAATGCCAGTTTGGCTGTGTGTCTGTGTAATCTCTATGTGGCATAAACACTACGGGCTGTTTGACCACAGGCATAGTTTTTGTTTTAAGGCCTCTTTTTGGTTCTTGTCTTACATGAAAGTGTTGGTTGAGTTTATTTTTAAAAAGTCTACAATACAATAATATACTTATATCAGGGATGGAAAATGGCTTATTTAATTTTTTGTTTAAAATTAAGCGACTCATGTTACTTATTACTAAATGAGAAAAACCAAAGTTAAAAAAAAAATAACTTTTGTATGAAAAAAATATTACAGTTTTTTCTAAAAGCAGATTATCTTGCTTCATCAAAAACGAATTATTAAACTGCAATTGCATTACAAATGCATTTTTAAATAAACATTTTACCTTTGAGTTATTGACTCTAAAGAGCTTTCATTAGAGATATGAGCCAATAAATTCCGAACATACCTATATTTTCAATTTTAAAACATTGGAAAAATGTTTGTAAACTTTTCTTAGGATTTTTTAATTTCCTGACAATATTATTTTTTGAAAAATATATCACAAAAAAATTCATCAATATGATCATTATTTTCTGAAATATTTGCTCTAATACATCACATTTGTTTAGAACTCTTGTTCAGAAAAAAATGTATCTTGGTAGAAATACATATATTTATCTATAATCTAATTAGATTTCGAAATGAATGTATTTATTAAATATTAAGTTTAACATATAAAGATGATTTTTAAGCACTGATGATATACTTTTTAACTTTTCATTTTGAGTTCAGCTTGAAAACTATTGTTTGATATTTCAAAAATAGTTGGTTTATCTTGTTGTTCAAATAAAAATTAATATGATCATATTAAATTATAGCAAATAGATTGCGGTAGTAAGACAATGTCAACTGATATAATGATATACCAAAAGAAAAGTTCAATTGTACCATGTTTGCCATCCGTGACTCATACTTTGGTTGAGTACTTGTATCACATAATATGAGTTCAGGTTTTGTGAGTGTGGATGCGAATATAAGTGGTAGTATAACTTCAATAGTGTTTTTAAATAGCTTACAGTAATTGAAGCATCACTGCTCTATACCACACTACACTATATGAAACAATTAATGATGTTGACGACATCGTCTACCCATCATTATTATAAATTGTCATTTTTACTCGGATACAAATATATGCAGACACATAGGATTGGGATAACAATGTACCATATCATATGACAATATATCATATATGTAACAGCAACATCATTTTACAACAGCTATTAAAAAAAAATCTGTTTTGTTCTGAAAGAGTCAAAGTATGACTGAGGAACGAGTGTTGTATGCAGCAGGACAATTTGCAGAAAAGAACTCTGAAAAAATGATATTGTTCTGTCAGTTTTATTTTATTTAAAAATGTTTCTTAATGCCGTAGAAAATTCGTTGTCTCTTTGACAGTTGAGTTAGGTTTTTTGATAGAGTTGGTCTTCTAGTTGACTTTTCTATGATATTTCATTATAATAGCCAGCGTTGCCAGAATGATCATTTTGTCACATTTTTGATGATTTTTTAGCGTAAATATGATTTGATGATATTTCCTAACAAAATATGATTTTTATTTGAATTACATATGTAAGTCAAGTTTTAAAAAATCATTGTGAATTTCTAGAAGATTTTAATTAAAATTCATACAACTTATTTTTAGATATATTATATTTGCATGTAGTTTGTATTCGTTTGACGTATGTATACACTAAAGTACGTATGTATATATATATATATATACATATATATATATACATATATATATATATATATATATATATATATATATATATATATATATATATATATATATATATATATATATATTGTATATATTGATAAGGAATCATTTAATAGTTTTTATTTTTCCACTGTATGTTTTATTTAGTTTTTTTAGTAATTTGAATACGTAAAACAAAAGCTCGAATTTGTACAATTTATACATTGAATAAATTTTGATTCATACGATATACATACCAATCTCTTAGATGTAAAAATAAGTTTTCTAATATTGAAGACTTAATCGTGTATCAAAACTTATCAGAATCAATTAAAATTAAAAATAATAATTTTAATCCTTTTTAAAGCAAAACTATTATTTTTATTTTCTCAAATAATGATTTATTGTCGAAGATTTCTGGCAACGCTGATGCTAGCATAAGGTTTATTTGCTTGAGTGTCAGTGAAAGTGTTGATGTGTGTTTTCCTGAAAATTTATGTTGTTTTTGTGTTATTTTATAATTAAGTTTTTACTTACTTTCTTGCCTTTTTACTGACGTTTGTTTGCATTTTTCTTTGTCGTTAACTTGCTCATTATATAAAGTCTATTATAAGATTCATTTTTTAATGTGAAACATGATGTTAATTTGTTTTGTGAATTTTTAAGGTGGCCAGGTGGTTTTAAAATTTTTCAAGTATTATACAGAATTAATAGTGATGTAAAAAACAATATCTGTGAGAAATATGTGGCATAGATTTTCACTTTTTACTTGATAATTTTTATATTGCTGGTCACATTTTCTATTGAGATTAGTGATACGAAAATTCGACTATTTCGAATTCGATTAAACATTTTTGTAATTGAAAGTTGCCTCGTTATCTCTGTTTGGCGGAATCAAAGCAAAGTTTGTGTCACTATACACTTCATCAGCATTCGTACTGTCTTATCTGGCAGTAAACACCGTTTTATGCTAACGAATATTTATTTGTTTATTAATTAATTTATTTATTTTTATTTATTAATAGTAAGTAAATGTACTGGCTGCTGAGGCTTTTGTCCTTTTATACTAACGAGTAAATGAATATTACAGGAAATATTGGCATTAGAACATGTAAGCAAGGTTAGAAGAAACAGATTTTTCGGATATAAGACTTGACTGACGGAAATACTTCATCAGAATACTTCGAAAAAGGTATAATATTGATACACTGGATACATTGCGATGAAAGACCAATAAATTACTTAGACTCTTCCCGTACGCGGTCAAGAACCTCTATCTTATTTTCAATCGAATATATCGTTACCTGAAATGCAAAAGGACGAAACAACCAAAAAATTCGAAACCCATTTTTCGATTGATAACACGGTTCTATAGTAAAACATTTGGAATATAATATAGAGTATTTTGTAGGTATAGAAGAATAGGTTATTATAACATTCTTAGAAATTTCAATATATCCCCAAAATAAGGAGTCATATGCAAATAACCGACTTTTCGTGCTTCGCGTCTTAAACCATATAGACAGTATTAGAATAGTGGTACATATGATTTTTCATAGTTGTAAAACTGTAAACAACTGTTATTTTACGTATATTTTATAAGCTTTTACAGCTTCGAAAAAAATCCTATATACCACAATTCAAATCCGATTTTATCAAGTGTTAGCAAAAAAGAAAAAAAAAAAGATATGTTCTATAATAAAATGTGAATTAAAAATAGCTGTAAAGTTAAAAAAAATATATAAACAAATTAAAAATGGAATGTGTGTCCTTAATATCTAAATGGTTTTGCTATGAATGAATATGCGTATACACTTTTTTAAAAGAGTAATTCCATTTTAAATTTAAAAAATTTTGATCCTTGGTTACCGATTTAGACAAAATTTGCTGCATGCATGCAGAGGCATTTAATATTAATTTTTCTCATTTTTATTTTGAGAACTGTGGAAACTCTATAGCTTTGAAGGTGATTAACATGTTTATTTAAATGGCCATAACTTTTTTTATATAAAAGATATCAAAATAATTTTTGTATTTAAAGCCGCCGTATAAAAATTTTTTAAATATTTTTATTAAAATATTTTTTGTAAGAATTTTCTTTAGTGACGTGTATCTAAAAAAGTCCATCTTTAATTTGTTTTATATTTTTTTTTTTTTTGGTAGGAAGTCAAGTATAACGAACACTTGCTATAGAGAAAATTTCAGAGAATTCAGAATTTTTAAATTTAAAATGGAATTACTCAAAAGGAAAAGATATTGAAATTTTTAAAGCCGCTAAGCCCGCAATATCCGTTTTTTTTTTAACTTCCGTTTTTAGAGGTTTTTCAAAAATACTAATAATAGTGCAATAATATACTCACCTACATGCAGGGATCGAATATATTGCAATACTACTTTTTCAAACTTATAAACAAATCCCAATTAATATCTTTTTTAAATATACAAGCAGTGATGTCAGATGAAGGAAATTTTCCCTCTTTGAATTAATTTTTGAAGAAATATTTAAGCAAAAGGAAAAGTCAGGGAATTTTATTTTTTTTAGAAATGAAGGAAATTTTATAATTGTTTAAAATTTTCCTCAAAAGCTGTAACAAATCATACACACAGAACATGAGTCTGTTAGAAAATGGTTACAACGTTATATATTTCATAAATA
The DNA here is from genome assembly GCA_932274085.1 of Protocalliphora azurea. NCBI lineage: Eukaryota > Metazoa > Arthropoda > Insecta > Diptera > Calliphoridae > Protocalliphora > Protocalliphora azurea. The sequence continues at coordinate 149,881,716 of OW026520.1, forward strand.
TAGCCAATATTTAATTATATTACATTTTTTATATTCGTAAAAATTTAACGATTATTGTGAAAGATTTGAGTTTATTTCAAAGGTGAGTTTAGCTAGTGAAAACAATACAAACTTTTTTTAATAAATTGATTAAGGCAACCGAATTGATAACTAAAATCATTTGGTTTATTAAATGTAGGAAATTTTGCGGTTAATGAAGATAAAAACTAGATATCTCTACATAAAATCGCTTAAAACCTCAAGAAGTTATTAAACTATATTTGAAAATTCTTCGTATATTTTAGTACAAAGTTTTTTTTATTTTTGAGAATAAACTAAAAATGTATGGAAAATTTTACTAAGTTTTTACAGATAAAATCGAATAAGTTTTTGTCGAATTTAAAAATATTAAGTTTGGTTATGTTCACAACACAAATGGCCTTTAAAATTACTGCATCATAACAATGGCTTTTATGGAAAAAATTGTATTAAATCACAGTTAAACTCGAAAAATTGTGGAAAATTTTTATTTTTTCTAGAAGTTGTTTGAAAATTTACTTTTACTATTTGACCAAAACAAGTCAAATGCAAACATTTGAAAAGCCTGTTTCTTCTACTTTCTAAAGAATTTCGAAGAGAAAAAATTATCAAAAGAATAACAGTATTAGAAATACATTTATACAAGAATATACTCATCTACTGTTTTTTGCGAATAACTCGAAATTTTAAGGGTTTATTGCAAATTTTTAAAACTGATTTATGATATCCTGAAGAAGGCCTATAATCTACATTATGCATAGTGATTTTTTACTTCGACAGCGTATTATAGGTAATTATATCTTAATTAACTTAATTAACCACCCAGCTAAAAATAATATGTATGGATCATATATTTATACATATACGCAGTTCAATATAAATTTGGATCCGAAAATTTATGGTATATGGAGATATATGACCATTCATATTTATATCCATATATTTATTAATATATATCAGTAACTGTATTGTGAATTAAAATTAAAATCAATTCTCTTTTTTTATTATTTTAAACCTTATTTGAAATATAAACAATAACATACAAGAAATAATTTTTAAAAGACACATGTTATAATGCAAAAACTGCAATTTAAATATATATATTGAAAAAAATATCAGCTTAACTTGATATATACTATTCTACATTTACTCCTAATAGCATACAATATAAATAGAACATACTCACGGTAGCTGGTTCTAAATAGGCGCCGAAATCAATAAAGATTCCCGCACCATGACACTTTTGGCCATAACGTACTGCTCTACATATCAACATATCATCGTATGTCAGAGCTTCACCCTTTCCAACAGCAATCACTGATGATTACCGTAGACCTAGTGGTCACCCACCACCAAGTATAACTTGATCGGCATATAAATTGATTGCAGAAGCCCCAGACATAAATTAAAATATTGTCTATAAATAACGAATGAATTTTTCTTACCTTAATGAATTTGGTTACATATTTGTTTTTTCTAATATTGCAGTCTCTTGCAAGTTTTTTAGCTGTTGGAACTCTGCAAAACTTTCCTCATTTATAAAAGAATTCTTAGATATTTTCAATAAAAACTATTTAGAATATTTAACCACTTACCAACTTTCAACACTAATAATTAACTGAATAAAGAATTCACTTTTGTAAAAATTATTAAAATATTTTTATATTTGTTTTAATTTATTTTGGTTAAGTCAAAAAACTTTATTTTGAATATATTGACAAATACTTTATCAAAGACACAATTTATTTAGTATTAAAACCTATTATATGAAATATAATAACACCAAGGAAATTTGTTAAAGATATTTGTATAAAATAATACAAATATGTAAGTTTGCTATTTTCATCGATTTAAAATTGTATACAATTTTACAAGCAAAAGCATAAAAAGTCGTTTCAGATAATGTAGCTTTAATATTTTTTTTAATATATGAAACTCATTGACATACATGTTCCCTAAAGAAAGTGTTTTTGGATTTTTTGGATAGATCATATATGCTTCCAAAAATGGAAAATGTTTTCATATATGACTAAAAATTCGTATATATAGTTCCATATATGATAATATTTTTGATATATAGTTATATATATGAATCCATATATTACAAATATTTCTATATACGAGCGCCTACTATTTCATACATGGAACCATATATATCCATATATTTTTATACATGGATCATATACAATAATATATGGTCGCTTTTAGCTGTGGCATAGAAAATATTTATGAATAAATTTAAAAAAATTTAAAAAAAAGCGAAAAATTACCCAAGATTTTGAAAATGGTTAATCAAAAAGAAATTATAATTCATAATTTAGGTAATTTTTCATATGGAATATGTATAATATAAATTTGTATGCAATTTTTAATTAGATTTTTTTTACTGGATCATTTTGCTAGCAGCAGTTCTACGATTTATTTTAATCTTATTATATGTTTTATAAAATATCAAAACTAATGAGAGAAAAAAATTAAGAAATAAATATGTCTTTAAATCAAAATATTAGCTTTTTTCTAGCCTTATTTTTAGGATATCTAGCCTTTAAAATTCATTTTAGCCACTTTTTTGCCACCTCCTGGCAACACTGGTGGGGAAGTTATAATTAGTTTGTGCTGATGTTTGCAACATTCATCATTTTTAGATCTCCAACTTAAGGTATACAACTCGACCCTTTGTCAACTTCTGCATCGATTTGCCGATGTCCGTCTGGTTGGCTGACTGGCTGAATTGAAAGCGTGACATTAGAGGAATATGGTAGAGAGTAGGAGCAAAAAAAAAGCTCAGAATTTACCTTATTATAATTTACTTGTTTGATTATACCCGATCTGGAGCTTTATAATGTGATCTGCCAATAAGCTCGATATAAAACGAAAAAAAATGTCAATCATTCTTAAATCTTTAGACCCTTTTCACAATGAATCTCTTGTTTCCCGAGACATTGACAACTAAACCGGTTTTACGATTATTTGACTATCCGTTTAAAAAATATTCTTTTAATTTTCTTTGGCGTGAAAAATAAATGTTAATATTTCATGTCATTCTTTTAAGCCAAGTTAATATGCTTGTGTAAATATTTGTCAGTTGGTTTTTGGTTACTTGAGTTTTCATATTTGCAGACACAAACAGTAAAATAATATACATACAACTCAACATGTAATTATATGCACACAAGTACATTAAATAAGTATAGGCCCAAGTACAAGTATTTATGTATGAGTATGAATTTTTAATGGCACCAACTTTGTCTTAATATCAAAAGTTTCATAACGTTATGTTAAAAAAAAAAACAACAGACATACAAAATAAATAAACTTTTTGCAGTCTGTTTGTTTTTTTTTTTTTGTTGCATTGTATGATATTTATCATATCAAAGTTTCTTTGCTACTTACTCGTATGAGACTAAAGTAGAATAAGTTAATATTTATGTAAATTTTTTTTTTATTATATGGGCAAACAGAACCAAGCCGAGTGAGTGTTTTAACATTGATATGCAAATTAAAAAATGTGTTATATTTTTTCTGTATGTCTTTTTTTTTTTTTTTTTTTTTTTTGTTTGCAATTTTTATTAATTTACATTCATTAAAAATGATTTTCATATCAAACATTCCATTGGCATTACAATCCATTTACAAAATGTTGCAAACAATTTCATTTAAATGTGTCTGTGAATTTTTATTTTTTTTTTTTTAGTCAACATTGGTAGTCAGTGATATTTTTAAGAGATAGAGGTAGTAGATAGAGGTAGTTAAAGAATTATTAAATTTTCATAAATTACATTTATTTTTTGTTTGTAATACATAACGACCATTATGAATGCAGAAAATATGAAATAAAAATGGGTTAAAATTTATTAAATTAATTTAAATATGACAGAGATTTGTTTCTATTATTTGAACCAGCTTAACGTATTTTGTGTACCAATTTTCTTCTATTGTTTATCTATTTCAAATAGTTTTAACTTGAGTTTGATAAATCCAAACAAAATTAAAATAAAATTGTTCAATTTCTATATGCACCCTTACCCTATTAGGAAGTGGTGTGTATATGAAAAACATTATGTCATTTTTTATAAAATAAAAATACGATTGAATAATTCAATTCAACAAACTTAACTGATAAGTTAAAAACTAGTTGGATTTTTCTATTCTATTTTTGTTTATTTGTTTTTAAATAAAACTAAAATCTTCTCTTCACAGAATACAAGACTTGGCAGTAGAAATGTAATAAAGTTTGCTTTTCATTTTATAAAATGCAATTTAAAATAAAATAAAAAAAAAATTATAATGGTAGCAAAATAAAACAAAAATAAGTAAATGCAATAATTCAATTTGAAGTTTAACTACAGTATTATGTGCAATACATTCGAAAGCACACAGACACACATTAAGGGGGAGAGTGCAAGGAAAACCAATACTTCTGGTGAATTTTCCGGAATCTACTGGATATTTTGGGACACAACTTACTATAAAGCAGCAATTTGAAAAGTTTCCTTAAAAAGTGCTTGGCATACGAGGAAGTAAATATACTCTATTTGGATTACATAAAGAAAATTAAGTATACAAATTTAATGTCTACAATGCTTAGGAATAGCAAAGTAAATGCAGATAAATTCTTGCATTACAAAGGATTATAAAATGTATAATTTTTAGCAATTCATGTAGTAGAACTGCAGGGAATTTACAATAAAATCAAGTCGACCCACATACTTACTCCCTTTGCAAATATATAAATCTATCTACTCCTTTTATAAATAAAAAACAAATGAAATGTAACCGTTTGTTAAGGAAGGAAATGGTCATACTCAAATACAAGTACACACTCGTAGAAAAACTACATGCAATTTCCACTACCACAACTAATACTATTGAAAAAACAACAAGAGCAACACCAACAGCAGGAAAACCAACAAACAAATACTATTAAAGAGTCACCGAAAAAAGAAACAAACAAAGTTTAAGCAAGTGGGGAGGAGAAACAATGAAACCAACTGAAAAATTTTTCTCTTGCCTGCTACAGATCTAGTTCAGTTTTAGTTTAGTTTTAGCTTAGTTCTAGTTCAGTTCAATTCTAGTTCAAATCTGATTCAGCTCTAGTTCTGTTTAGTTCAATTCTAGTTCAGTTCCAGTTCAATTTTAAATCAATTCTGCTTTAATTCTAGTTTAGTTCTACTTCCAGTTAAATTCTAGTTCCATTTCAATTCTAGTTCAAGTTCAATTCTAGTTCCAGTTCAATTTTAGTTCCAGTTTAATTCTAGTTCAGTTCTAGATCAGTTCTATTTCAGTTCTAATTCAGTCCTAGTTCAGTTATAGTTCAGTTGTATTTCAGTTCTAGTTCGGTTCCAGTTTAATTCTAGTTAATTTTAGAAGAGTTCTATTTCAGTTCTAGTTCAGTTCTAGTTCAGTTGTAGTTCAGTTCTAGTTCGGTTCAAATTCATTTATAGTTCTGTTTTAGTTCTGTTCTAATTTAGTTTTGGTTCAGTACTAGTTCAATTCTAGTTCAGTTTTACTTCAGTTCTAGTTCAGCTCTAGTTCAGTTCAAGTTCAGTTCTACCTCCCGTTCAATTCCAGTTCAGTTCTGGTTCAGTTCTAGTTCAATTCTATTTTAGTTCTAGTTCAGTTTTAGTACAGCTCTAGTTCAGTTCTAGGTCAGTTAAAATTCAATTCTAATTTAGTTCTGCATTAGTTCTAATTCACTTCTAGTTGAGTTCCAGTTAATTTCTAGTTTACTGCTAGTTTTTATCAGACACCAACTGAAGAGTATATATGTTGTATCTGTCTGTCTTAACATCACCTATTTTCTATACGGATATATATCTATAAACATCTTAAGATTTCTGTCGGTAGCCTACTCCAGCTTACACTTTTCTATAAACGTGAGACTGTGTCCTACCCTCGATATATGTTTTAAAAAAATATTTGGCTTCTTACGAAAAATTTCCTTCAAAGAGTTATCTTTCACAAAAATTTGTTTGCTGGTCACATGATTTTAACAACTTTATCTACTACATACTTCAGATACAAATCTTTCAATGCATTTGACGCAGTTAAATATTTTTCTTTTGTTTTTATCTCTTTCTTTTTTGCATTTTTAGTTTTTGTTTTAACTATTTTTACCAAATTTGTTTAGTATTGCTCTACAAAGTACATACTAATACTGGTAAATATACAATTTTTTCTAGAACATTCAAATATCCAGTGTAATTTTTGAAATAGTACCCAAAAATACAGCTCGTAAAACACCACGAGAAAACTACAATTATTAAAAAAATAAAATAAAACTAAGGAAAAACTCTAAAGCTGTTGCAACTTTTCATCCCAATGAAAGATTTATATATTTTAAGTTTTTGTAGTTGTGGGTATTTTAAATAGTTTACTTGTGGTATACACTACTACAACTTTACTTCTACCATATATAACCACACGCATTTACTTCCAATTGTAATACATACTAACTCTTACACTTGCACTCATATAAATATACTTATCGAGATTTTATTTTATATCAGGCATACATGTATTCTACTGACGTAAAATTTTCTTGCATAAATGTGTGCATATGTATGGGAATTTATGTTCATACATATGTATGTTCCATGAATACCGGAAATTTTTACTCTAATGCCAACAGCATTATTTCAATCGAATTCACATGAATATTTTTTCTTTTTTTTTAGTTTTACTAGTGTTTTTAGGTAATATAGGAGAATATTTTAATATGTATATTATTCACTTCATATATGTGTGTGTTTATATGTTTTCGTTTCTCAATTGGAACTTATGTTGAGATTGTCTTTGCCATGTAAAGTTTCTAGTAAAACTAGTTATAAATGTTTATGTTCAGTTTAAATACGTAAAATCATGGAGTAAGTTAAAAAACATATAGAATTAAAATCCATAATTGGGGCCTTAAATAAGAAATAAAATATAAAAAAATTGTATTTCAATTCAAAATTTGTATATTTTCAGTTCGCTTCTAGTTTCTTTTTAATACTTTGAACAATAAAACTTCGTCTCAATATGGAGTACCACACTGATCAAATTTAGGTACCATTCTACGTATTATATATGCCAATGATTATTAATTTAATAGAAAGCATAACTTTTGCATATGCGGATACGTCAGCATTGCCACACAAGCAATGCAACAACAATTGAATATCGTAACTAAATGGTGTCATGATAACGGTTTGATCATTAATGCTTCGAAGACAAAGCTAATGCATATCAAGACGCAACACCTGACCGGCTCTCTAATTGAGTTATTATTTCACAGCGCTGAATGCCTGCGTAAAAAGTTTTAAATTCCAATAACCATAATGAAACTTGTACCACAAAAATAGAACTTATCGAATCATATAAATACCTAGGTATATCCGTCGACAGCAACTTTAAATAGAAGAAACACATTGAAAATGTAAGAAAAAAACTCCGTAAATCAGCTTTCATATTGTATCACTTAAACAACTGCGCACCGTTCAGTGTACTTAGACAGGCATACTACTCTCTGGTGGAATAATACATAAGGCATGGGATTGCAGCATAGGGAGGTGCCACATATTGCAAAACCCTCCAAAAGTCACAAAGTCAAATTTTAAAATTACTTTGGAAGAATCACCGTATAACTGCACACAACCCAACAAACGTTATCATTTCGCCTAATTCACCCACAAACTACAATACTATCTCTTATACAAATTACCGAAACAATATAAATAACATCAGTCTTTATAGCACAAACATTTTAAATATAGATGGAAACACCTTTGGTACAAACCTGAATAACACACCTCTTAGCAATACACTACAAAATAATGTAACGTCCAACCCAACAAACAATTCTGCTGACAACAACTCTAACAGCAGGTTACACAACACATTCACCCCAATCGACACAACATTAGAAAATATACTAAACAACACTCACACCAATGCAAACAATACCATTTCTAACTCAACAAACAATTCTGCTGTTAACAACTCCAACAATAGGATCTGCAGCACACACGTCTTCGTCAATAAAACATCAGAAAATACACTAAACAATACACACACAAACAACAACAGAGCAAAATATCTAAATACTATTAATTCAAATAACATCGCAAAGGAGTTAAAAATATTAAACATAAATAGCATATTCTTCACTACACTGGCAATCGACTTCAACAACAATAACTTTTTGCATGAAATAGATAATGCTTACAACACATGTCGCCAACCGCAAAGAAGATTTAAAATCGAACGTTTCTACAATGAATATGGAAGGAATACGCTGACCGTCACTCTACCAACAATACTAAACAAGAAACATTATAAACATTATTAATACAAAAAATTAGTACCAAAGGAAAAAATTCATAAAAAACTTTTTCATAAGTTCGCAGTGAACATACATATTTTATTTACATATTATATAGATTTATTATCCTGCTGTCAAGCTGAAGGCTTAGCGGGTGTAGAATTTAGATTTTAAATAACATTGATTAAAAGTTAAATATTATTTTTAAAAATATAAATTATTAATAAAAAAAAAGTTCTAGTACAGTTCTAGTTCAGTTTTGGGTCAGCTCTAGTTCAGTTATAGTTATAATTTTAATCCAATTGAAATATTAAGGCCCTCTTTTTTCTCTTTCAGCGGCAAACCCGATATTCGTCTCATATTCATTTGTCTAGTGTCAACCAAAACCAAACATAGATTTAAGCGACATATCACAACAATAAAGTATTTTAATATTTTACATACCTTAAAAAATTTTCAAATTCAACTCGCACTCACTGTTTCTTTTTTTTTAACATACTCAGACTTATGGTCTACATTTTGTACAACTACGAGTATGTATGTCATTCACAACTAACCTCAGAAGACAAAAAAGAATTTTTTAAAACAATGTCTAAAATGTTGTTGTTGAGCTAAAGAAAATAATGATAGGTTTCTTTCAACCTTGCATTTATTATATAAGGAATTCATAAGTTGAAAAATAAAGTTTTCTATATATTTAAGAAATCAGCGAACAATTTATTTTTTATATTGCTCTGTGTGACTTAATTATGCTAGACATATCATTTACTTAAAGTAATATGTATCTAAGTATATATTAGTTAGACCGCAATACAATTACAAAACTTTTCTACAATCCAGTGGAAAATGTCTTAAATTTTCTATATAAGCTTATTGAAGCTCATACGTAGTCCTATATAAACTCAATTTAAATCATATCTATAAATGCTGGCATATATATCGGAATGCTTTGAAGCTTTAATTAAAATGTTTCATATTGTAAACTTTTCTTACTACCCTCGTTGTACTATTATAGTTTCTATCTTTGTCGTTATCATATCTGCTTTTATTTTACTTATAGTATGTGGCTTATGGTCAGTTTGTTACATTATCTTCAAATTGCCAAAAAGGACCTTAAAACAAATTTTTATTATATATCTTCACGTCATTTCACAAAAATAAACAAGTGAATTAAAAAACCAGAAAAATATATAAACGAAAAATATAAAAATTCTAGAACGCCAAATTTATGTCGAAAGATTTTTCCACAAAGTACTATTGTTGCTGTTATTGTGACCATTTTTATTTTCGTTGTGTTGCCGTAAAAAAATGTTGTTTATTTCCAGTCTCTTGACTAGGGATGTCTGTATTTATTTCTATACAGTAAATTCAAGAAATAGATTTCTTTTTGTGGATTCATTAAAATTTGGCAATAGTATTTAAAGTTTATTACTTTATTTTAACCTCAAACTTTATTTAATATCTTTATTTTTTATTTTTTTGTTTTATTTCAGTTTAATGAAGTTTCATAATGATTGGTGAAGGTAAGTAAATATTGTTTTTTTCTATACTTCAAACTACTACTAGTTCGAAAGCCATTTAAAATAACTACCTATCATAATTCTTGTATAAGGAGTTTACAGTGAGGGAAAATGCTTGAGAAAATTGATAATATATAGTTTTAGTTCAGTTCTATATTAGTTCTAGTTTAGTTCTAGTTCAGTTCTAGCACAACTTTAGTTTTGCTTTAGCTCCGGTTCAGTTTTCAGTTCAGTTTTATCTTAGTTCTAGTTCAGCTTTAGTTTTAATTTAGTTCTAGTTCAGTACATGTTCAGTTCTAGTACAGTGCTAATTCAATTCTAGTTCAGTTCTAGTTCAGTTTTTAGTTTTAGTTTTAATTCAGTTCTAGTTTAGTTCTACTTGAGTTCAGTTCTTGTTTAGTTCTGGTTCAGTTCTAGTTTAGTTCTACTTGAGTTCAGTTCTTGTTTAGTTCTGGTTCAGTTCTAGTTTAGTTCTAGCATTAGTTCTAGTTCAATTCTAGTACTAGTTCCGCTCTAGTTCAGTTCTAGAACTGGTTTAGTTCTTTTTCATCTCCAGTTCAGTTCTAGTTCAACTCTAGCACTAATTCAGTTTTAGTTCAGTTCTAGTTCAGCTTTAGTTTTAACTTAGTTCTAGTTCAGTACATTTTCAGTTCTAGTACAGTACTAATACAATTCTAATTCAGTTCTTTTTCGGTTCTGGTTGAGTTCTACTTCAGTACTACTTCAGTTCTACTTCATTTTCGATACAATTTCTGTAACATTTTACAATTGCTAATAATGCCCTTACATCCTTTTACTATTTGCTGTAGTTTGACATCATTTATCATCATCTTCTCTCACTGTGTATTCCTCTAACAGATAATATCTCTGACAAATACATCAAAATATTTCGACATAAATGAAAAAGATTGCAAAAATATAGAAACCACACTATTAAAATATTCTTCTACAAGATTATTAACACTGGTCAAAATTTGGTAATCACAAAGTAAAACTATTAAACATTTTTTCTACATTCAGTTTGTGTTTGGTTCAGAGTGTGGTTTGCTACTTAACTGAGATACACTAAAAATATTAAGGAAAAACCCCAATAACCAATGAAGGGAATACATAAAAACACATAGAAGCACTTGTTAAAACAACATAAAATCCTTATAAAAAATACAAAATTGTAAAAAAAACATGAAATTTAATAATCACCAGAAAAGGATGCAAAATTCTAAAGAAGGACAAATTATTTATTTTCATAGTATTTTCACAAATACTTGTGAAAACATGAAAAAATAACTATTTTCATAAGAGTGTGTCTGTCTATAATGGGCTGCCTGTTTGGCTGTTAGAGCATTGTTACACCAACGTACCAGCATGTTACAAACAGATAACAATTGTCTTAAATTGTTGTAATTAAATTTGGAATTTGTAATTACAAACATTTTATAATTCTTTCTTAATACTAAGAACAATGAAGGAGAAATTTAGTTTTTTTGTTATTATGTTTTTTTTTATGTGTGCTTGTGTGTTTGTCTGTGTGTGTGTTGAAGAAAAAGGGGTAGATGTTGATGATGTGATAGTAGTAAGTAGAAAGAAGATATTAGGGTTTAATAGAGAATAGAATAGAAACTATACATTAATTTTTATGTTATTTTCAGGAAAATTGTTTTTATTGCCAAAGATAAAGAGATTCGTTGTTCCTTTTTCAATTAATGTTAGAGATGGAATAAAAAATTGTTTTAAACCCAAAATTACAATTCAAATTATATACAGTAGTTTTCAGCATTTAGTAAAATAAAATATGTAAATTATGATTATTGATAATAAGGGTGTGATACTTTTAAATTAAATGCATGGTAAAAGGAGTTATTTTTAAGCGAGTAAAAGTGAAAAACAGATCAATTCATTTAAAAAAATAATCATAACTTTAAATATTTCCAGTAAATATTATCTATTATTGTTTTTTTTTATTATTCTGACATAAAAAAAAAGATTTAGAATTACTTTTATTTACAAAAATTTAAATATTTATCATAACTACGAAAATTTAATAGCCAAAAGAGAAATCCCATCAACTACCAGTATACTTAGTGGCATAGTTTATACTTATTTTAACCACAACATTTTTAGTTTAACAAATACAATTTTATTGTTTATGACATCTAAGTTTAGATTATTTTTGCATAATTTTATTTTTGGCTTTAAATTACCAACAATAATGACATTTATTATCTTGACCCCTGTTCTTATATATTTTCACAAACATCATAGCAACAAACAACAGAAGAAAAGAGAAAATTTATTTATAAGTTAATTAAAAATTATGACAAAATGTGTAAAGCAAAGAAAAAACAACGAAAAACATTCCTGAAATATTCAAAATATTGTCAACAAAATGCCTTAAACATTTCGAAGACAGGTAGATTTTAACAAAGACATTAGCCATTTACAGAAAGAGAGAAATAAATAGAGATGACATAAGAAGACAATATAAATGACAAAATAACTTCAGGATTTTTGCTAAATACTTACTTTAGACAAAAACTTCTTCAGAATATCAGACCAAACTTGCCAAAAAAAAGGTAAAATTTATAAATATTTACATACAAATTCAAAAATTAAATTATTGTGATAAACAACTCAAATAAATGTTTATTATTTTTGTGAAACAAAATACAGCAAGAATAATAATAAAAGATACAAAAATATTTATTTAACATTGATCTCATAAAAAGTATTTAAAATTGAATCAGAACTGAACTAGTACTGAACTAAAACTGAACTGGAACTAAACTAGAACTGAACCAATACTGAACTAAAACTGAACTAGAACTAAAGTTTTTTCAATTATTTTTTCTTTATTTAAAATCTTTTAAAATTCATAGAGTTTTCTTTAGCCTAATCCCGCCAAGCCAATCGGCTTATCTGCAGGACATGAAATAATAAAAATAATTATAATAAATAAATTTCTTCATTGCGAATTAATATAAAATGATTTAATTAATTTTTCCTTTTATGCATATTTTGTTGGTTTAAAATATTTATGGTTATTTTGTTGAGGATGGTTGGTAGAAGGATACCTAGTCTGTTATTTCCATAGTTGTCTCTAAAACGATCTACCTGATACCTTCAGCTCGACGTCTTGTATTGTATGTGCTCTGTTGGCGCCGCTATAAAACTCATTTATAAGAGTGATGTTATATAAACCTTTGACGTTGAAGACCTGAAGTTTGGTAGCTAAGCTCGTCATTTGCGTGTTTCTATTTGTATTTATGTATGTGTGTTGTTTAAGTATGTATTGATAACATGTGTGTTGTTTTAGTGTATGTTGTTACTCTCTTGAATATTGTTGTTGATGTGTGTTATGTTGTTAACGCATGTGTTATTTTTGTTGAGGTGTGTGTTGTTGTTGGTGACGTTTGAGTTGTTATTCACGTCTATGTTGTTATTCACGTGAATGTTGTCGTGTGTATTATTATTAACATGTGTATTATCGTTAACGTGCATATTGTTGACGTGTGTGTTGTTGTCAACATGTGTGTTGTTCTTAACTATAACTGAACTAGAACAGAACTAGAACTAAACTTGAACTGAAGTAGAACTGAACTAAAAATGAACTTGAACTGAACTAGAAATGAAACAGAATTGAGCTAGAAGTGAACTAAAAGTAAAGTAGAACTGAAGAGAACTGGTTGCAGTTTGTATTTATTATATTTGTCCTCCTGTAAAATTACATTTACTTTTCGTTACTTATGAGTGAATGCTTTTAATGCAAAATTATTTTAATTTTATAAACATTAGAAGACGATAATAGTCCAACAATCATTGCAAATTTGAATTTCTTATGAGAGCAGAGCCTTAAAAAGTTATTTCATTTGATTGTACTTATATTTATGGGTTTGTATCATGTCACAAAGATAAAAATTAACTAAAGTGTGCAATATTTTTTCATAAATTAAATGAATCTATTTTATTTCTTAAGTTACTTTGAATAATAATGTTCGTCCCTTCTTGTAATAAATCATAAAATAAATTAAATCGTCGCAACTGAAATAAATATTTGTTTTATTTTATGATTATTATGATTTTTTTCATATCTTGAAAATGTGTTTAAATTAAATTTAACTAAATTGAATTTATAATTTTATATAAAATTACCAACAGTTTTAAGTGGTTATGGCTTTTAACACAAAAGAGTTAAAAGTTATAATAAACTAATAATAACTTTATTTGTGAGATAGGCTTGCAAAATTTTAAGAAGTCTCCTTCTTTAATTTTTAGTTTGTATGCAAATTTTGGTTTAATTTTTCTTTAAGAAACTAATTGCATAAATCAGAATATGAGAAATTATTTCGACTTTTTTTAAATTGAGTGAGGTTAAATTTGATTTATGAATGTATATTTTTTATTGCTTTTATTTTGATCTTGCTCAAATAGATTTACAGAGAATTATTATGAATTACATCTTAAATAAAAAAAAAGATCGTAGTATCTATTGCTGCAGGTCATTGGAAATTGTGAACCTTGTTATTTAATGAAAAATATTCATTTCTATTACTGTTCATTTTTTTTTATCAAATTCTATTTATCTTTAAATTGACTTAAATCTCAATTCAAATTTTCATTTTTTTCTATAGCAAATATGTTTTAAAATAAAATAAAAATCTTGTAAATTATATTTAAAATTAATAACAGTTCACAGAGAGAAAACAAAGGAAACTAAAAACAAAAAGCAGAGAGTTTTAATTAAAATAAAATAATTTTATTAAAATTCAAACTTTTGAATAATAATGTCAGTTTAGAATAACAGAGTAAAAACTAGAAGATAATTTTACTGATTTTCATAGTAAATTATATATAACAATATCACTATTTGCTGCTAACGTTGTTGCAAAATTTTTCAAGCTAAATTAAACATTGTTACTAAAAGTTTTACAGTAAATAGTGTAAAAAGACTAAAAAAATACTGGATAGAAAATAAAAACAGAAATAATATTTAAAGTATAATATGTGTAAATATGTAAGTAAGTATGTAGTTAGTGATAGTAAATGGGAAATAGAATTTTATTTTATATTTTTATAGTTTTACTGTGTTTCACCGCAATACTATTAACAACAACGGGTTGACTTTCACATACACACACGCACACGCACATACACACACACACACACACACACTATAAAGTAAAAATGTATATATTTTTGTGAGACAAACTCAGCGAATAATTGATCGCATGTATATATTTGACACTCGTTTGCTTTAAACTTAAATAGTTTAAAGTTTATAAAATATGAACAAATTTCTGCAAGTCTTGCTAGCTTTCTAAAAATCGGTGATTATTTTAGTTATTTTGGGGCAGCAATTCAGTTTCAGTTCTATCTCTAGTTCAGTTCTAGTTCAGTTCAAGTTGAGTTCAAGTTAAGTTCTAGTTTAGTTCTATTTCAGTTCAAGATTAGTTCTAGTTCAATTTTAGTTGAGTATTAGCTCTAGTTCAGTTCTATTTTAGTTCTAGTTCAGTTCAAGTTCAGTTCAAGTTCAGTTCAAGTTCAGTTCTAGTTCTGTTCTACTTATATTTCAGTTCAGTTTTAATTTAGTTCTAGTTCGTTTCTAGTTTAGTTCTAGTTCAGCTCTGGTTCAGTTCTAGTTCAGTTCAAGTTCAATCATAGTTCATTTCTAGTTCAGTTTTATTTCAGTTTTAGTTAATTCTAGCTCAGTTCTAGTTCAGTTCTATTTCGGTTCTATTTCAGATCTAGTTCTAGTTCAGTTCAAGTTCAGTTCTAGGTCAATTCTAGTTCAGTACTAGTTCAGTTCTAGTTCTAATTCAGTACTAGTTTAATTCCAATTCAGTTGCATTTCAATTCTAGTTCAGTTCTGTTTCAATTCTTGTTTAGTTCCAGCTTGGTTCCAAATTAAGAACTGTTGGGTTATTACATATGCATGCTAGAGTATATGTAACTTATATGAACATGTATATATAGATATTTATATATTTTTCATATAAAACATGTTAACTTGAAACTACATTTACCTCTCTGGGATTATAGTAGTTTGCATTTATGGAGAATATACCACAGAATTGTTTTCTAACACCATGTGTTGCCATTTATGTCACATTTCAAGTTTTACTTTTCTCTACATATACATATATATATATATATATATATATATATATATATATATATATATATATATATATGTATATATATATATATATATATATGTATATATATATATATAATATATATATATATATATATATGTATATATATATATATATATATATATATATATATATATATTGTTGTTTTGACTATTTTCTTCACTATAGTTGTAGTTGTTTTTGAAAGAATCGTTAACTGTTTTCTAGTATGGTATGGTAGAAATAGACATATAGGTACTCCTACTATGTATGTTTGTATGAACTGGGTTTTATTTCTTTTTTTTTTATATTAAATTTTATATTTGTGCGGTTAAAACGATATTATTTTAACTCATAAAAATCACATTTCACACAAAATTACTTTTAGCAAGCTGTCATTTTGTTCCAGAAGTATAAAAAATAAAGAAAAACTAAGAAAACTTGGCTGAACCACTGTTGAGATTTTAAGGAAAAGTAAAAACAAGTAGAAAGTGTAACAAATATTATTGGCATTTTACGTAAGTTTTAGTAATACCAGTTAGTTTGATTATATTAGTTATTAGTGTTGTTTATAGTTGTCCTCATGACTCAAAAAGACTTTAATTGTAGAATTAATGTTTAAACTGAAATGTATTTGGTTATGACATATTTAAGTGAGTTAATACGAGTTAGGTGAAAAAGTAACTTAAGATTGAAATGTATAAGTTGTATTTGGGCCATAATGTACGAAAACGTATGAGTGATGTTGTAATTAATTATTATTATTATACAAATCCTAGATTTTATGTTTGAAATTTGTTGCAAATTTCATATTTAGCGAAATCAAAATGTTTTTATTTTAAAAAAATTTTTATAATTTTCCACAGTCATTTATGAAGTACATAGGATCCCAAAAATCTAAAAGTTTTTCAAGGAAAAATAAATAAATAAGTAAATAAATAATGAATAAAAATAATAAGAAAAATCTTACAATTCAAAATGTAAATCCTAACTTTTCAACAGTCACAATAACAACGACAACCATAGTTCAATGTATAAAAACTGCCACTAATACTTTACAATTGTCACTTATTATAAAAGCAACGACAAGTAACAAATACTCGTAGCAGTGTATTGAATATTTCAACAGTATTAAAGTTTGCATCAACAACTGTAATTCTATACACAATAAACATACAAAAAAATTTATGTGTAAACATGTGTGCTTGTGTAGTTGTTTATGTGTAAGTATCTAAAGAAGTATAATTTTGCTATTTAAAGTTACCTTGAGAGATTTTTTCCTTACATTTACTCGTTGGTGGCGTTTTCTTTTTTTGCCGTTACTTTCAACAACAAGAAAATCTTGTATAATTTTCCACTCACCTTCATTCATTTAATACTTTACACACTCTTTTTCTTCTTTTTGGAATTTATTTTCTTGTTATTTGTTGGGAAAAAAGAAAAGTAAAAAACAAGTAAAAGAAAATAAACAAAATCTAATAGATATTTGCTATTCATTTGTCTTTTGTTTTTTACTCTTATTTTCACAGTTTCGTTTAGTGAAAAAATCATTTTAAGTACACATTTATAAATGCACGCACTTTTAAATTTATAAAGATTTAGCGAAATAAGTGTTGAACACTTAACATCACATATTTACTTTATGGCAGAAATTTAGCATAAAATATGTTCACTGTTCATTATTTGTGTATATTTCGATATATATCTCATATTTTTTCTTTTAGAAGCCAAGTTTCACTCAAAGTGAATCACTGGTTTAGAAATTTTTGATTTATTAAAACAAGAAAATAGAAAGGTTACACGGAAAAAATTATTCTAAATATTTTTTTAATAAAATGATTAATTAATTTTATATTGACATTTAATTATATGATTAATTATTATAATTAACTTTCTAATTGACTTAAAGTTTTTTTTTGACAAAAATCGACAAATCCTCAAAAATAAAGAAAAAAGAAAAACGTGTGAATAAAAAACATATTGATTTTTTTTTTTTTGACGATTTGTTCAGACATCTGTCACATTGTTAATGGTATCTCTTCCTAGGTCACAATGGCACTAAGATAAGATAATATGATTAGTTTTCGGGAATTAAATATAAATACAAATATTACATACTTTAAATATATTATTAAGAATAAAAATTTTATAATCATTTTATTGAATTATGTTATATAGATTTTTATTTTTATTATTATTACTGTAAAACCTAGTTAAATAAGTATATAACACCAAAATTTAATGGAGGAAAGGAAACTTGACATATAGTTAGTTCTTGACGACTTTTAAATTCTTTTAAAATTTACAGATAATCACGTTATAGCAACGTGAAATACTCTATGTTATAGGTTACAAAAATCTGATTTATACGTGATTATCGGTGATTTCAGCAGAATGTATATGACATCAAGATAAAATTGACAAGTTTCGATTCCTCAATCAAATTGGGAGTTTTAATATTTTTTTCGTTAAATTTTACTTTTGTTGTATTATTTAAATATGTATAATTATTTAATAAATAACGATATTTAATTCCCTACGTTTTATTAAGGGAGGGTTTTAAGTAATTGTAAAATTGAATCAATAAAATTTTTAGTTGATTTCTGGTAAATATTCAATCATAACTCTAATCAATTTGATTAAAAAAAAATAATTGAAATTTAAGCCAAAATCAATTATTCTAGTTAATTAGTATTATCATTTTGGTGATTAGAGCAAAATTAAACAAAAGTGTAATTAATATAAGAAATTTCTTAATCGAAGTCCACTTTTATTTTTTTCTGTGTAGTCTATGCTTTCTTCAATAACTATTCTACAAAAGTTTTAATTGATTTGGAATAGCAAACTTCTTAGGAATAAATAAGGATAATATTAATGAATATGAAAATCTTTCAGCTCACTACCAACTATTCTACTAGGGTAGCCTTGCGTTATTTATTTTTAATATTTCTTAGATTTAAAAAATAATGCATTATATTGCAAAAACAGAAAAGTGACTCCAAAAAATAATTTTTCTTTTTAAATTCCATTTAACGCAAATCGACACTGCTTCGACAAGAACGGTTATGTATTTTATATTAGGTTTTCAGGAGAGCGAAAAAAACTGTTTTATTTTATAATTTGGAAAATACGATTATTTGGAAACTACAAAAGATACACATAACTCATTTTGCTGGAACATTTTTAATAAAATAGCTAAAAAAAATTTACAATGTTGCATACACAAAATTACAAGTATCTTTCAAAGTATTTATAATAAAATAGTCATTTAGATATCATGTTAAAGGTATCAAAATTGCTTTTAATATGACGTTCAACATGACTTTTTTCTCAACATTAAAATGCTCCATATCTCGCGATTTAAAGTTCGCGGGTAAATATCTCAAAAAAAAGGTATTTTTAAAAATAAAAAAAATATATATTACATTATTGACATATTATATTATTTATTACAACTTGTATTGTTTCATTTATAATAAAACAAAAAATAGCCAGTTTCTTCCACAAATCATTTAAACTTAATGGGGAATATTAACTTTGAGACTGCTAACGTAAATACCGTTTTTTTTTTAAAGTGATTTAGGTTAGCAATTTACAATACTCCTAAAATAACATAAATTGTCGTAGTAAAAATGCAAATATCTTCCAAAATATATTATATTAAAGCGTTCACTGAGGTCTATAGTTAAAGGTAATAAAATTACCTTTAAATTGATATCCGAAACATGTTTTTATTTTGAATTTGAATGATCGATAATTCACGAATTGCAATTCGCGGTCACGTATCTCAAAGAATGGTAATTTTAAATTCATTAAAAATATTAATAGTCCCAGGACGACACTTATAGTATATACATACAAAAAATAAAAAAAAAATAATTAAAAAACATATCGAAACAAATAACAAAAAGCTATTTTAAAATTTAACGTTAGTACCTAATATAAGTGGTATGTGTGTTAAAAAAGAAGTTTGCTTGCTTTAAATAAGGTCCTTTAAATATACATATTTCAGGTATATCTGCGTACGGATAGGAGAAAGCCAAAATTGTTGCTGCAAATGGCTTGATGGCTTTTTTTCCCATTATCTTTGGAAAATGAAACTGAGTGCTACAAATAATGGCTAATGAACTCAAAATAGTAAGTGTAATTTAATTTACACATATTATGTGCAAAAAAGATATATAACATAAATTTTTTTCCTTTCAATTTAGAGCATATTGAAAATAACAAGTTATTCTGTAAATCTATAATTCATACTTAAAAATGAAAGGCATTATTATGTCCTCGTTTCAATATCATTCAATTTAAACAAGGAAAATCTAAAGTTCCTGTTGTTTACATTATCCCAGTATATTAACACACATACATGTATATGCATATATATTTTTTTCTAGGCGTTTTTCGTATTCTAAATAAAACCAACTGAAAAAATTGTTTTTGAATATATAAAAAAAAGCGTCCCAACTGATACTTTCAATGCCGTTCATTTAATTACTTTTTTTAATTCAGCAACCGAATATTACTTGCAATCGAATTTATGCTAGTACTTGTAACCAACAAAATTCGATTGGCAAAAATTTGATTGCCGTAATGAATCTGTTTTCTCTGTGCAGTTAAATTATTCTGAATCAAACGATACTAGTAGCGGTCAGAAATATCTGAACTATACTCCCATCCACTATTTTCCAAATAGTTTTAACTGATCGAGCAACATAAAGCCGACGTATTCTCATGATGGAAAATTATGGACTGCTGTACGCAGAAAAAATTACGTTTCGTATTTAATTACTAAATTCATAAAACCAATTATATTTTTTACTGAAATTGGTCTTATCACTGAATTAGTAGAATCAAATATTCAAACTCTTAAATATTTTATTGAAAAAATTTTAATTTTTTTTTTATTAAAATTGTTTACGCACATAGTGTAAATAGCTACTAATTATTGTTCAGTGACTGTTTTCTATGTTTTTTTATTTGATATTTTTCCATCTCCTTGTTATACATAATTTTTTTGTAATAATCACTTACGCACAAATTACAAAAAAACCCCGAGCTAAATAAAACCCCGTTATATAGAAAAAATTCCAATACCCGTTTTTTTATTTCTATATATTTTCGATAAAAATATTTCAAGCAAAACAAAAATATTTTTACTATTTACCAATTTGAATACTAATAAAAAATATTTAATTTTTTGTTGATTTCAAATAGTTTTTATTTTCTATTAATTATTTTTTCTACATTTTCTATAATATATACAATAATTCGGATTGAATGTTAATATTGTAATTTAACATGTAAATATATGTATAAAAATTTGGTGCAGAGAAGCGAAACTTTTATATAACACTAACTAATTAATGAAGTCTTTTCAGATGAAATATAAATTAATGGTATATAGTATGTAGATGTAGCATGTAGTTTATGTACTCATGTATAGTAGTATATAAAATATACATATATGAACAAAAAGATATATATTAAATATATGAAATAAAATTAAACCCGACACTATTTCAAAATTTCATTAGTGGCCAAAACCATCTAAAACAGAAGCCCAATCATTATCAATTGAAACTTTTTCTAAATGAATTTAACTCACATACCTTTTAAAGTTTATATAGATTTTTTAAAGGTGAGTGAAATACTGAATAAAAGCTAAATAGATAGGATATAACAAATGCTCAAAAAACTCTGCTTTGGTACCGACAAAACCGCACAATAGGGCAATTTACGATTGCATACATGTATCATTTTATTAAGGACCACTTCCGCTAAAGACCATTTCTGCAAAATACTTTTAAATGATTTTAAATAAAAAATTAAAACACATTAAATTATCTTTAAGAATTCCAGTTACTTCCGCATAATTATATCACGATAGGAAGCTACATGTTTAGGTACACAATTGAAAGGACATAGTTTAATCAACTGGATTGTACAGCAATATACAATAGACCTAATAATGCATATTTCATATGGTTTTTGAATCATCTAGAATATACACAAAAATAAATCACTATACATATTTGGTAATGAAATATATACGAAAATAAAGGTAACTTACCTCTGGATTCTGCAAATGATGGATTTTATATTTTTTTGTGTCAAGATTTTGATAATTTTATTTATTTTTATATTTTTAATTGTCAAAAAACAAGAAATTGTTATTGTTTTTGTATTAGTTTAGAGTGAATTACAACCAATAAAATAATATTTTTAAATAAAAAAAAAATTTATAAAATTTTATTTAAAGTTAAACAATGATTTATTTAAAAAAATTCTAGTCATAATTTTTTCTTTGTAGTCACTTCAGTCGGTTTTAACAGTTCGTAATATATGGCATCCTTCTGATTCCTACAAATATAGATCATGATCTTAGCGCTACCGATTTTTGGTTTCGTTTCGATTTTTCTGGTTGGTTTGTTTTGTGGCGCTAAAGCAGCATTTCAAAAATACAAAATCGCTTTTCAAAGTCCCTTATTTTCAGTTCGTGGGGAACCCCATTTCCAATCCAAAAACTTTTAAACATCTAGAAATCATTGTTTAATCGAATCCCAATAATTCTGAAAGCATTTCTTGAATTTTCCAGTAGTTTTGATAGAGCAGAACCTGCTATTCCATAATATTAAACTTATTTGGCTGGCCGAAACGCTCTTTATCATGCACATAGAAATTGCCACTTCTAGATCTTCTAAACTATCCAAGATAAGTTAAATCAGCTAAGTATAGCTCCATATACTTCCAACAAAATAGGTAGGAAAGCGATCAGTTTTTTTATTTTATTTTTTTTTTTTTGTTTTTTTTTTTTTTCAAAAAATAGTAATGAAGGAAGTCTTTCCGCAAATGTTTTTTTTTTCTTTTTTTTAATATAACTCTATATATAAGCTCTAAAAAAAACTGTGTTATATACGTTTCAGTATAATAACACACATTGTAAGAATTGACTGCTTGGAGATAAATATTATCAATTTGATCAAGAGTATAAGGACAGGAATAAATCCATACACCGAATAAATCCTAGACAAAAGTTAATCCATATGTAGATAAAAATTGCATAAATAACTCTAAGTATAAATCACAATAACAAATTTTATTAGGTTCACCTCATAATTGAATACAGCTCCATATAATGCCCCTTTCCGGAAATCGTTTTTATATGCAAAAACAAAAAAAATATAAATGTTGGTACAAAAATATTATTATCTACAACTAAATCATCTGAATTAATCCATAATTGACTACAAGTCCCATATAAGTGCCACAAAGTATTCACAATAATTCTGTAACTTATGAACCGTTAGAGACATATAAATATAATTTCACATGGCTAGAGCAGAGGTGCTTTCGACTTGATTTGGAGGGTTGAGGGCAAACTTACAAATTTGATTAATTCGGCTAAGCAATTTTTTTTTTAATTCGCCAAAAATGTAATGTAAAAAAAATTGCACATATTCCTTGTAAATCTCTATAAAAAAAGATACTTACATGTGTAGGTTATCTCTTTTTGTTTAAGAGTTTTTTATGTTTTTTAAACTTTTAGCTCTAAAATTTCTTGAAAATAATCTGTAGATTTCTTACAAAATTCTAAATTATGTTGTTACAAGAATCATATACATATATCTATTCGATAAAAAATTATATAAATCAGAAGTTGAAACTTTAAAAGAAATTTATATTTATGGGGTAATTTTCCAAAAATGTGGTAATATTCTTTCACTTCTAAAATATTTTTTTTATTTGGACCATAGGGTTTTTTAATGGTTTCAAAAGAAATTTAAAATAGACAGATGGAATATTTTTGAGATATAATGTTAATATTCGGACCTAAGTAAAATTTAAACAAGTAAACGTATTCCAATAAAATTTTGCACAATATAAACAAACTTCTTTTAAAATTAGGGAATTAAGAAAACTCCAACTTTTTCGTACCAAAATATCCAAATTTCTAGTTCGGGGAAAACTTGTTTCAAAAATGTACGTATTCATTAAAATGTAAAGGAGTGGCTCAGATAATATTTTTTGCTTATTTAACCAACATATGGAATGAATTTTTTTGTTGATGTCATCTTTGTCGTTCTAGAATTTTACAAAAAAGAAAAAACCTTTTCAAAATTAACAAATTTTGGATAGACCTTGGGGAGAAACCGTTACCCAAGGAGCCTCAGATTTTATTTTACACACATTTACGTAAAGATCTTTTTTGAAAGCAAAAAAACATATATAAATTTATATTTAAGAAGTGGAAGAATATTACCATATTTTTGGAAAATAATTCCAAAAATGTGATTTTTTTTTTGAGTTTCCACTTTACATTAATATACTTTTCTTTTCGCATAAATATATTTGTGCGAGTCTTGCAGCATTATTACATAGAATTATGAAAAAAATCTAGTGGTTATTTTCAAAAATATTTTGGGCCCTTAATTAAAAAACAAAAAAATACTAAAAAACCGCCAAAAATAAGGCTAAAATTTTCTTTGACCTAAATATATCTTAAACGGAAATAGATAATTTGCACATGTAAGCAAGTTTTTTAAAGAAATTTACAGGGATTTCCTATGTAAAATTTTTTACATTCAAGTCATAAATGTATTTTTTGGCGAATTAAAAAAAAATACATACCGTAGGTGACCAATTTTGGAGGCTTACCCACCCCCCCAGATCAGCTCGAAAGCACCTCAGCTTTGACCATGTAAAGTTTTATTTAGATATCTGCAACGGACCACAAGTTGCAGAATTATTATTTCCTAAAAAAATCAATATGGAACCACTATGTGTCTCTCAAAAAATCTTGAAAATCATTATGACATATGTAGATATGTTCACATTTGACTAGAGTATCATTTGGTTGGGCTCGACCAACTATAACTTTCTGAAGTGTTTTTTTTTTTTTTTGCTTGTTTTACTCGTATTTTACTTGTTTTTATTTAATCTGCACGAATCGTTAATGTTTCAATATTAAATTAAAATTGATATAAAGCAACAGTAAGAGTAACGGAAACTAAATCCTATATAAACACATTCAAGCAAACATACACTAAAACACGCAAATCACAACAATAACATGGAAACAGCAAAAGACAAAGTTCACTCAACAACCCTACGAACATTTTCTTTAACAGAAATTGCTGAAAAAAAAGGCTTGTTCATTTATCTCTTGTTGAGCGGAACTTCTGCTAGTACAAATTTTTCTACACTTACAAAGCTTGAAAAAATAATAAAAATAATTTCAGGTTTTTGTGCATAAAAGGTTTTGTGCTCATCCAGATGAAACGATTATTATCTTCCAAATGTTCTCTGGGATTTTTTTACACTGCATCTTATATGTTTATATATCTTGCTTGCTTGTTTAGAAAAACATATTGAATGTAAAAGTATAGAACTAAATAATGTAAATACGAATGAAATCAATGTAATTGATTTAAAAGCCACGTCAAACTTTGACGGAATAAAATACAAAAAATAAAAATCAAATCTAATAAAATTAAAGTTAATGAGATTCACGTAATAAAATTTGAAGTAAAAAACTTTAATGAAAAAAGAATTTGATTTAGTACTCTTACTTCATAGTACACACCTACAGATATAAATACATACATACATACGCACATACATACATATATTCATACATACTTATCTTTACTAAAAGTTTTTGATATTGAAAAGGGAATTTGTTGTGTCAAAAGTAATAAAGTTTTTTCTGTTTTAAGCGTAAATTTTATTATATTAGTTTTTAAATAGAGTTTATTGGTAGCATCATAGAGTAATTAAAATAAATTTGTGTCATTTTTGATTTTATTATAGCAATGAAATTTATTTTAAAATATCAATTAAAATAAAAAGAATTAAATAAAATAATTGCGAGCAAGAGGAGTTGGAAGAATAATATAATTTTTATTTTAGACATGATATCTCTAAGATGAACCATTTTGAAAGTTAACATAAATTTAATACCAGTAAGACCACACTTATATCATGCATTAAAGAACAAATAAAAAGCTAAAAAACTTTTGATATCGTGTCTTTCAATTTTCTTCATATTCACTAAATATGTTCTTTGTGAAGCTAATAAAATTTATCGAGCTTTTGTTTAAAAAAATCAAAAACTGTTTTCTTTACGAGGTTTGAAGTAGCGTTGTTAAAAAAAATGCAAAACTATTATTTATACCCTACATCAAAGTACACCATCAAAAGTATTATGCGTTTGTGCTGATGTTTGTAATGCATAGAAAAAGTTATCGAACACCCACCTTAAAGAATCACTCTTTAAATCGATCTAACGATGTCCGTCTGACTGGCTGTCAATTATAACACAGCGTCCTGTTAAGCCTGGAGCCACAATATTGAAAGTTTACGCGACATGGGACAAATAGCGGAAATTTCAACAGCTTGAGCCTTTGCATGATATTTTAGAGTAGACATTTTTATATGACGTACAAAAAAAAACTAAAAAGAATTTATAAAAATGGCTAAAATGTGCGCCATCATTGGCATGATCATGAAGCTTGGCGTAAAATAGTTATAAAACTAGTTATAACGATTTGCAAGTTGTCATATATTACTTTTTATTCATCTTTCTGGAGCCCCTAAATAACAGAAAAAGTTCAAAATTAGCTTACTTATTGAACTAGTTTTCCTTCAAATCCTAACGGAGCCAAAAAAACTAAAAAGAATTCATAAAAATGGCTAAAATTTTCGCCATCATTGTCATGATCATGAAGCTTGGCGTAAAATAGTTATAAAACTAGTTATAACGATTTGCAAGTTGTCATATATTACTTTTTATTCATCTTTCTGGAGCCCCTAAATAACAGAAAAAGTTCAAAATTAGCTTACTTATTGAACTAGTTTTCCTTCAAATCCTAACGGAGCCAAAAAAACTAAAAAGAATTCATAAAAATGGCTAAAATTTTCGCCATCATTGTCATGATCATGAAGCTTGGCGTAAAATAGTTATAAAACTAGTTATAACGATTTGCAAGTTGTCATATATTACTTTTAATCATCTTTCTGGAGCCACTAAATAACAGAAAAAGTTCAAAATTAGCTTTCTTATTAAACTAGTTTTCCTTCAAATCCTAACGGAACCAAATCATATACAGCGCCATTTTTCCTGACAGGGACAAGCTTATTCACTAGTTGAAACAAACAAATTTTATATTTTAAATTTAAATTAATCAAAAGGTAATAAAAATAATAAATACAGTAAAGAAAATTGAAACAAAACCGTGATGCCCTGGGTATTGACTCCTGTAGGTGTGAACTTTTAAGCCATTTTATATATACAACAAGTTAACAAAATTGAGGTTTCTTTTGTTTGCAAGCTTTAGAAACATCTTAGTCACGACAATCTAAAGCTTCGTAAAAAAAATGAAAGCATTTTAAAGTCAAAAAGGTACCAAGGTATACGGTCATCAATCATTCAAGCACTGAATTAGAAAATTTTGATTTAATTCTTTTCGCACAAAAAGTTAATTGAATGAAATTTGGGTCAATTCAAATGAATTTGGTAAAAATGAATTGCAATTCATTTCCAATTTAAATGAATTTGTAGAATGAATTGCAATTGGTTTCTAATTCAAATGAATTTGTAGAATGAATTGCAATTCGTTTCTAATTCAAATGAATTTGTCAAAGTGAATTGTAACTTATTTCCAATTCTTTAGAATTGAATCGATTTTGAATTAATTCAAATGAATTAGAAAAAAAATTAAAAATTAATTTTTAATTTAAATTTGTAAGCAAATCTACAATAAGCATCCATGTCGTTTTGTTATTCAACTAATTTTTCATGTAAAAGTATAGTCCAAAGACAAAAAATTCTTAAATTTCCCATGATATACTGATTTTGTCAGGTAGCGGCAGAATAGGAATTGAATTATTAGGTATCGGCGAAAATCTTATCAAAATGTGAAAATTTTGTTTATTTGCTAAAAGAAACTTCAATTTTCATTTTTATTTTCATGAAAAAACTATTAAAGGTATGTTTAACAATCATTTTTTTTCTTTTTTTGTTTAAATAATCTCATATTTGTATATTGTGGAATTTTTTTTAATTTTTCAATTGAAGGTTCCGTTTTTCATTCCCGCTAGATCTGCTCTTGAATTTTGATTTCAACTCATTTTTGATTTCATTCATTTGAATTACAATTCATTGTTCTATTTCATTTGTATGAATTCAAAATCAATTCAATTCAAATGAATTGCAAATTATTCTACAAATTCATTTAAATTGGAAACGAATTGAGATTCATTTCTGCCTAATTCGTTTGAATTGATTAAAATTTCATTCAATTCTTTTTTGTTGTGAAAATTATCAATTCAAAATTCAGCTAATTCGTAACGAATTAAAATCAAAAAGGAATGATTCATTTACAGCTCTGGGTTAAGAAAATAAAAAAATTTAACAGGGAGAAAGTTTTCAAATATATATATATATAAAAATAAATTAATTAATACTTTTTTAATTATGACATTAACCCTTTTACCACTACTGGGATCATATGTTCCAGTAATATTCGTTACATTATAACTTTTGTTTAATCTTTTATATTGTAATAACTAATATGTCCCAATAAAGTTTGAAGAGTTATCTGTGGTGTAATTAAAAACATCTGCGTTGAATTTTGGCGATATATCATTTGTGTGCCATTATGAGAGCACGTATTTTTCGCAGATCGTCACATAATATCTTAAATAAGGCTTCAGGTTTTGTGTTTTTATTCACAAAAATATTTAATAACAAAAGGTAAGTAATAAACAGAATATGCAAATGGTAAAGTGTTAGAGAACTTTTTTTACTGGGACATATTATCCCAATAACATTTTTAAGTGGGATATATAATACTAATATAGTGGTTCAAACATAAATTTTAACTTTTGCTTTCCCAGATGTCTAGGATGTCTAGATACTAACGAATAGCCAAATTCTCGAGATAATGTTAAAGGCTGACGAAAGCATCATTTTCGATGGTATTGACTTCAGTGAGTATGGATCAGATGACGAATTAGATAATATAACTAACTCAAGCGATGATTCCAGTGATCATGATGCTGTTGCATTTGATACTGTTGTTGCTGAAAGTATGGATAAAATTGCTTTTGGTAAAGCTCCTTTCTTTCTCTTCTCATTTTTAGTGGTCTATATATAACAACACATTTGTTCCCAAGTACACAATTCATACGGGCAGAGATCTACCGGTGTTATTAGATTTTACGCCATCGGCTACTGAGTATGATGTCTTCAGGATTTTTTTCCCGAAAAGTTTGTACGCTCGCATTGCCGAATGTACTAATCAGAGGCTAACGAAGCTGAATAAAATGAAAGGTTCGAAAAGCAATTTGGCAGACGAGTATAAAGTAATGACTTTAATGGGAGTGACATTAGTTATGCACTACAACCAAGTTTCGTCTATAGCTGATTATTGAAGGCAAAACCCTTCCTTGGGTATTGAGCCTATTAAAAAGAGCATATCTTGCGATCGATATACTTACCTTTCGTCCACGATATATTTCAGTGACATAGAGAAACTAAGTGGGGCTCCGAAAGATTTTTACATACCTGAAGTTCTTGTGCAAAGAAAACGTTTGCGGAGGCACGAAGTCAAATCGCTTTTCAATCAGTCCAAGACGAAGTTCAAGGGCCGTTCCATACCATAACAGTACATGCCAATGATGTCCATATAACGTGTAGTAAAAATATGGATGCGGTGTGATGCCAAAAATGGGTATACATATAACTTAAATATTTATACCGGAAAAGAAACCAACTCTGTGATCATCGAACTCTTGGCGAAAGCGTCGCACTCAATCTGACATCCACGATTCGCAGTAAGAACGCTGCTGTCATTTTCGACAGATTTTTTAAAACAGTATATATATATATATATATATATATATATATTTAAAATTGAAAGGAACCGCCAAATTTCGAACATTATTGATCAGCTGCAAGATGGATGGATTCTAAAGAAGTTCTGAGCATGTAAATAAGAAACTCTAATCGGATGAGGGAAGGTTTGGATCCTCCCGATCAAAAAACAGTAGTACACGACATGAATAGGAAATCCAGAAAGTGTTGGAAGAAAGTACTTTTTAAAATTCTAATACTTTGTGTTGCGAACGCGTGGATCGTATATATGTAGCATCATGACCTTAGGATACCATTGATTCAGTTTATATTTCCATTGGTTGAAATACTTATTGCGGCGGAAGCGAAACACAGAGGACTAAAATTCCGTCGGACAGGTGACAGGCCATCTAAGCGCTTAAAGAAGGATCTTCTGAATATCGGCGTTCATTTGCTATTGAAACCACATCGCGTCGTCGTTGCGTGAAATGGACATCTATCAAGAAAGAGACACGAACCAAATTCGTATGCTTAGGATGCAATAGTGCTACATATCCCTCTTGTTTTGCATCATTCCACCAATAAATACATTATATTTGTAATTTGAATTTATAAAGTGTCATTATTTTCTTTTTTGCTCCTTTATACAGTGAATTCCTGATTTTTCTTCATTTTTCATAAAAATACGTATAAATAAAAAAAAACGTAAATTTATCAAAGCCATGTAAAAGCTTATTGGCATTATATATCCCAGGATAAGGGTAAGGATCTTCGACTCCTAATCACCAACGTCTTATATTTTTGCTTTAAAATTGAATTTGCTGTCAAAATTAAAAACACTAGATTCCGTGAAAAAAAACTCCAGAGTGAAAGGGTTAAAAGAGAAATTAATTGCCTTTCTAAGGACTTTAAAATCAATTAAATCGGACTTAAACTTCAAAAGATATGTATAACTAAATTACAAAATTAAAAACGTGAATATAATGACGATTTTTTTATTTTTGAAATTTCAAAACACAAAAATAAATACTCCAATGCAAAGCATGCAAATGCCAAATATCAACCAAATCTGAGACCTAAGGTATTTTTTCATATGTGGTCTCACGAAATTCATGATATATGTATAATATATTATATATGGTTTTGTATTGGATATTGCGGCAATGACAAAATATTACATACAACAATATCCCAAAGAAAAAACCACAAGCACTACAAAGGGAGGAAAACACTCTCTTTACTACCGATTGTAATATACGAGTACTTATACTCTTAACACACTAAAACAAGTAGTGGTGTTGGCTCTTTTCGTCGGAAACCTTTATCTTTTAGGGGAGAATAAAAAGTAAAATTATATAGAAGTGTTAAAAACAAATTTACAACAACAACAACAACAACAACTTCAAGTTTTATTTAGCAAAAGTGACAAAAATATTTGTGTCTTGTTTAGTTAATTCAATTTGTGTAGATGCACTCTTCTACACTTTCAACTACTTCAAAACAACTTTTTTCACAGGATAAAAAGGAAAAAAAGAAAAAAACATTGAGAAAAATTAAAAAAGTACATATACGAGGAAAAACAAAAAGGTACATCTTACTATACTTTCATAGATATTATTATAATAATCGTTGACTGAAACTTTATAGTATATTTTAGAGTCCTTTAATAAAATTTATATCATATCTATCTCTTCTTTGAACTCTTATATGGTTTTTATAAAGGCTCACATATTTCAAGGCATTATCCTACTTTTCTTCCAACTTTCATTGACCCGAAGAATTCTGTAATGAATCTATTCAGAACAAGAACAGAACTTAGACTTGCTACAGATGGATTCTATTAAAAGCAAATTTTTATTTGTACATAAAAAATCATCCTATAGTAGTACTTCAGAACACAAGATCACTTTTAGGCATAACTTCTTTCATACCTTATCATAAACATTTTCCTTAATATTTCTTGCTTGAAATAACCACTTTGAAGTTGTTTCACTCCTACCTTTTGTTAGTAAACAATATTCGTGAATATGTAAAAACATTTAAATCTGTTGGCTGTCTCTTTTTAACATGCTTTGAAGACAAGATAAATATTTAGCAACTCAATGTTAAAAGTTTCATAAAAATATATGAATAAAATAAGTCTTTTTTCAAGTATTTAAGTCACTTACTATAACCTCAGAAAATTGTTGACATTTTATTATTTAGCTTATTTGTATTTTCCTTTTTCTACGGATTTTTGTGTCATTTCAAAAAGTGCACTTGAGACTATTGAAAACGGTGCATAATAAAATTGTGTCAGAGGTTGACAGGCATTTTAATTTCTCTTTTTATTGTAAAAGGAATTAAAGATTATGTATTTTTGGTATTTTTGATGGATAGAAAATAAATTTTAGTGTCAATAAGATAAAAAAATAAAAAGTTTTTATTTAATTTTTTATTTATATTAAATGGAAAATGGAAAACATCTTAAATCCCAAATATGGGCATATGTTTTTGAAGATAATTTGTTACATATTTCCTAATAAAAATGTATTTTATATAAAGATATGTGTGATAACAATTAGTGAAAAAATAAAAATTAACGGTTTTTAGATTTTTTGAATATCATCAATAGATTAGTTTCTTGATTTGCTTATAACGCATCCTGTTGTGAGGATTTTAAAGAAATAATAGAAGTATTCACTTCAATGAAATGCATTACTGCACTGTTCATTTTTATACGCCACAGATGCTGATAAGAACCAGGATAAAAACTACTTTATACCAATCAGCTTAGATCACCAGGTAAATCGATTTAAATTTATTAATATATACGTATGTCCGTCCATGTAAATTACACATAGATTTAGAAGTCAATTCAATGCAATTTGGTACATCAACATGCATAATCCAGGGGCGAAGCTTATTGTTCAAAACCTCCCCATAATTTCATCTAGATTCCATACAAATATTTTCCCAGAATAAGGTTTGACTCCTAGAAATCTCTTAAATGTGGCAGAATTCAATACAAATCAAATCCTTTGTAACTTTAAACCACCACATCAATTTTCATAGTATTGATCTATAAATCACCATATAGGCACCTTTCCTAAATTACTTAAACGTGCATTAACCAAGTAAAAATGTCACTATGTAGGCAAATTTAGACGAATTGGCACATCTTATTTATACACAAATTAGTGTACCAAATTTCAAAAAGATAAGTCCATAATTGACCACGGATCACATAGAAAAGACCTTTCCGCAAAACACTTAAAGGTGAATGAATTAGTATTACAATTCATTTTTATACAAGTAAGTTTTATAAAAGTATAAATCATAAGACCAAAATTGCAAGACTTGCATGACTTCCAGCAAAAATTTGTTGCCCTTTGGTAACGACTACTACTTACTTGACTGATTACGTGGTAATGAATCGTCATTATATTTCTCATTTCTTTGATTAGTAAAATAACTGGTTACCAATAAATAACAAATTCATTTAGTTCTGCAATGGCTCAGTTTGCTAGAGCGTATGCGCAGCACTCAGAAGGTTGTCGGTTCAGCCCCACACTAAACCCAAATTTTCTTTACGAAATTATTTGTATTTCCATTGGCATGTCAAAATTATTAACAACGCACAAAAATTTAACGTGTACATGACGTGATGAGTAAGACAGTAAAAGAAAGTTTTTGCCTACGTTCAAGTCTCAGTTATGCCAACTTTTTGTTATTATTCTTTTTAGCAATTTTGTAGCTTTGTAGTATTTGTAGTTTTATAGTATTTGATTAACTACTTATTTCATTATTTAAAATAATTACTTTAGTAATGGAAACCCATGAATTTATGGACATCACCATACAAAGGCAATGAGTTTTTCGCCCGAATTATAAGTAGTTACCGCCTTTAGGCAATGTAATATGTTTTGCTGGGTTCATTCAAAACTGAACACAGGTTCCTACAAAAAAATTTTAAAAAATTAAACATATTTTAAATTTATTCTTTTTCAAGATAAAATTCAAAAGAAATTTGAAAACAAATTTTTTTACTAGTTTTTTTTTACTAGCAAAAGAGAAAATTATTTTCTCTTGAATTGTTTACTACTTTTACTATTTGTGTGTGTATAGAAACGCTTTTCTAGTAAAATACTTACAAATATAGTAAACTGGAAAAAATATAATACAAAAAAAAGATCTAATTAAATTTTCGTACATTAATCAAAATAGAAATAATAGAGTTTACATTGAAAAAGAAAATAAAAAAATAAATAATATTAAAAAGAAAAATAAAAACCAAATTAAATATAAAATCTTCGTATTACCATTGTCTAAAGTAGGTAGGTATTTTTCTGTCAGATTTTTTGACATACCAGTAAAATACGTATATTTTTTTCATTTTTAATGTTAATATTTTGTATGCTTGTCTAGAAATACCTTGAACAGGAGTTTGGGAAACTTCGTGCAAGATACATATGGAAACATCTCAGTCCATTCCAAGACAGCTCAAGTTTAGTTTTAGTTTATACATTTAAATTGTTCCCGTGTACCAATTACCGTTGCAGGATGTTGTAAGGGTGTATAAATATCACAGGTCAACAAATCGCAAAAAAAATATGTCGCAAATAATTCGACAAAATTTTTATCCCTTAGCATGATATAGTGTAGAAAGTTAAATGAAATTTTTCCATCACGTCACACTTTTAACCCGTTGACGACCAAATAAAATATGTTTCTCTGTGGAGTTTTTAGGTTATATAATTTTTTTAGCTAATAAGTAGAGCAAATTATTTGCTCATGTTTTATAGACATATAATTTTGCTACAAAAATGTTAAGTCTCCAACTTGCCACATTTTGCTTTCAGAATTCTTTAAATTTGTAAAACTCAAGAATTTCTCAATTAACCCTCATAAAATCATGCAAAAATGAGATATAAGGAGTGGGGGTAGAGAGAAAATTTGTAACTGATGTAACTAACACGTAATTGTAGATTTTAGAAATGGTAAAACTTTTAAAATCGCACTGACAGAAAATGTGTAGACATCAAAAGTTTGAAAAAAATAAAAATCAAAATCTAAATAATTCCGCTTTATTCCCACTCTTTTCTTATTATTACTGGCTTTATTAAAACCTTTATAAAATAAATAATTAGCTACATTATTATAAGAATTTATTTAAAAGTATTACAACAATTAGCATCTAAATAATTCAATAAGGAAACTAATAATATCACATAATTAAGGAAAAGTTGTCAAGAAAAAAAAACTTGTACATACTGTTTGGACTAAATATAGTGTAGAAAGTTAAATAAAACATTTCCATCATGCCACAATTTTAAGACGTACGTAATAACGTTTTTATTTTCAATTTCATTGGAAAATGTATTTATATTGCTTTTCTCACATTAGTATTTAAGAAAGTACAATTTTAAATTTGTTCTCATAATAAGAAGCAGTAATAGTCTTTCATCACTGTAAGGCTCCATATTCATTAATATAATTTCTGAGTAGCAGCGTTTTGGTAGAAAAGCTTTCATTGTTTATTACTCCCATATTTTCAGGGATTTTGACAATTTTAAAGACTTTTAGGGGCTATGTAGTGCAGGAGTATGAAGCCATGGCATGTTCTGCACTTTTATTGCAGTATTCTTTTTCTAAAAAATTTGCTATTCCTATTACCCAGAAAACTATATAATCTAAAAATCCTTAAAGGCACATACTTCTTGTGTGACGAGATGGACATGCTTCATTTAACTTTTTTCATTATGAATTTTTTGTTAACTTTGCTATTTAATTATGGATTTTTATTATTTTAAAACTTTTTGTGTCTAATCATTTTCAGTCATACCTCTCTCTACATCTCCTCCTTACACCTCATTATTGTATGGTTTTCTGAGGGTTAATTTAAAAATTCTTGATTTTTACTACTTTAAAGACTTCTAGGGGCAACGTGTGACAATTTGGAGTCTTGACTTGTACTACATTTTTGTAGCACTATTTTTAGCTAGAAAATAATTTAACATAAAACTCCTCATGAAAGCATATTTTCTTTGGTCGTCAATGGGTTAAAAAAATGACGTAATGGAGAAAATCCAAAATATTCCTGGTGATTGGAGTAACTATACCTAAATATCTATAACATATTATTCGCAATACCTTTTTAGTGATGACCTGTGCAATTAATAATTTTGCGCAGTGTATTGGACAAAATAAACTACTAGATGAATACATAGCTTGGTTCATCAGCTTCAGCTGATTGCATGATGGTTGCTTATTGAACAAAAGTCATTCAAATAATATAAAATATTTTTTCTGTTTATAAGTATTTAAAAATATTGAATGGAATATAAATAATCATCTAAAATACTTTTTTAAAGCTACTACTGTGAAAAAGTACACTTGGTATGTAACATAGTGTAATTAGATATGGGTTAGTAGATTATTATATCATTTTTGGAATTTTCAATGCACCCCAAAAATCGGGAATTTTGTCTAAAAGGCTGATTTTTTGGACAATACAATACACAGACAAAACATATTTGTTGTGGCATCCGAATTTGCTGGTAATTGAATTTTGTCGGTTGCATGTCAGTTGAATCAAATAATAATTGCAACTGTTTTACAAAAGGTAATTCGGGTAAGATATTATTTATGTTTTAATAAAAAATCATATGCAAAATTTGGCTTGCCCAAATAGACTTAAACAAATTATTTAAATTTTCATTTATATTTTTAATTTACAAATGCATGTTTGAAATTTTCTTCGGAGAATTTTTAGTTTTTGATGATTTTTAGCCACATGTTGGAAACAGAACAGAACGCTTCTGTTAGAAAGAAGCGTTTTTTTTTATTAAAATCATGCATGTGCTATAGAATGAAAGAAAATTTATGCAAATTTTTAAACATTACTTTTTCTTAGAAAATTTCCATTTAAAGGGATTTATAACTATTTAGCATTTTTAACAAATCTAAACTAAATCAGAATTTTAGCAACATTTTTGCAAAACTTCTAACATTTTCATTAAGTACAATTTAATAATATCTATGTATACTTTTTTTTTTTTTTTGATAAAAGTTTGGGAAAAAAAATCATGTTCGATTCATAATATTCATAAAAAAATTTTTCAAACATATGAATTTTTTTCTCTGTGTACTCATTTTTTAAAAATAGCACCAGAAAAAAATAATTTTTATATGAAAAAATGTAAAATTCTGTATAGTAGATGTGCGCGTTTTATGAAAATCGAAAGATACTCGGTAAATTCTTGGGTGTTGTTTCATGAAATTATCTATATACACTTTTTTTGCTTGATATTCTAAAGGTAGATTAAATCAGAATTATCATCCCGATTATGTTCACTATTATAAAACATATCGATCCTCCTCTATGTTGTATTCTGTATATCCTTGTGTAGGGTACATCTGTAAATTTATTTTTGATATCGGATTTAAAATGGAATTTTTACAATTCTTTTTTTTTCATTTTTTGACTTTTAACTGCCACAATGCAAACTGTCATTTCTTGTCAATTAAAATCATTTTAAATAATTTCATGATTGCAAGATATTAAAAATTTATAAACAAATGTTGTAAAAATAAAAAACAAAAAAATCTATGTTAACAAATTACTATATCGTATCACTTTTAATTTGTATTTTAGACATATTGATGTAGGTAATACACATGTGGTAGATTTTTTTTCATATTGTTGAAAATAGAATTTTTGTAATTTTTTTAAGCCTTTTGCCTTAAACCACCATAACAATGATGCCGCTCGCGAAGTGTCATTTATACGAAAAGATTTGTGTTTCATTAATGTGTTTCATTAAAGGTACAAAATAGCGTTGATGTTCCATTTAAAAAAAAAAAGTAAAATTAAATCAAATTCTTTAACCCTCAAAAGTAAACAAATGTGAAGAAATCCCCATATATTCTCGTTCCCAATTGAGTTAAAATAACTCATTTCTATTGAAATGAACTGTCGAAAGACCTTGGCATTTATCACATGTGTTTTATTAATATATATCCATTTTTATTAGAGTTTTTTCTTACCAAAAATTGGATTTCAGTGATATGTTGAACTTTAAATTCTAAATTGAATTTGTGAATTTACTTTTGTAAAAAGTGGATTTTTTTGTGAGAAAATATGTTTAAGGTGTTCATAATTTTCCCAAAGGTACCATAAATACTAGAAAGGTTACGTTCTGATTATTTATCAAAAATATAGGATTTCTCAAATTGCTATTTGAATCGGCCCAATATGTTGTCATAATATTCAATATTTATTGTGGTTTCCTTTTAAAGGTAATTTATATGGGTTATGATGTGTCGTTCCAAAAAACCGTCGCCGTGACCGCATTAGCAAAGAAATTCATTCATATTAACGCCGCCCTTTTCTCAAAGATCTTTTAATAAAAAAAACCTTTACATATTTCAAAAGGCAAGGCTTCATAAATGGTTTATAAATTGGTCGAAAGTGGTGAATTTTATAAAAAAGTCTTAATTTTTATCGATTAATAAAAAATAACACGCTAGTTTTTTTAATTCATTGGACGATATTTAATCATAAAATAGATTTAGATCGATTTGACACTAAATTACTTCCTATCCGGCCAAAAACGAATGCAGTATTTTATGAAAAATGTAAATTTTTTAAACGATTTTTTTTTTTTTGGAATTACACAAAAGAGCATATTAGCGTAATATTTTCACTATTACCTTTATGTAATATAAAAAATAAATATCAATCTATCATTCCTCCAAAAATCATTTAAAAATTCTGGCCAAAAATCGATAATTACGTTATTTCTTTGTGTAAATAATATAAATTTGATATACGAATAAAAAAATGTAATTTTTTATTGATGTCCAGATAAATCGGGACAAAGTAGAATTATGATAAATTTATATTTGATAAATATCAGTATAATTTAACCAGTTTACGCTTAAGACATAGTTATAAGCTTTCCAATATTATATCTCTCAAAAACTGGTTAACTAGAAGAAGAGATATAGGCGATTTACCTTACATATAAGGCATCCAATCGAAATAATTTCTATTGTTGAGAATTTTTTGAAAATATTATAATATTTATTACATTTATCAAAATAAACCCACAGATTTTTAAGGATATAGTTAATTTAGTGGTAATGTGACAGTTTTATGTTGTCCACTGTTATCTTGTCTAATACGGCCAATGCCTATATGATTGTTTGTTCCGCAATATTTATTAGATAAATATCTTATCTAATAAATACGTTCTTACTTTAAACTATTGGGATAATTTAAATAATTATATACTTTTGCTTCTAAAATTACGTGAAATAGATAAATGTATAGTCCAGTTTAGTTATTTTCATTTATTTTATGAATTATATAGTGAAAGTTGCTCAAATTACCATGGATTCACTCTAAAATTAATATTCCATATGCTAAATACTTAAACTATATCATATACCAATTATTGCATCATTAATATTACATAATTCATATTTTAAAAATGTTGAACTTTAAACTTAACTAAAACTGTTGTGGTAAGAAAGTTATCAAGTAGTAGCAGCTGAATTTTATTGACACTAACTCATGACACTTAGGAGTATACTGTTTAGACTCAATCTCTGAAACCTATTGAAAAAATGTCTGGTTCAAAAGTAACCAATTTTTTTATAGTCCATAAATGATAATTTTATAACCAATATTTTACACAAAAAGATTGACCATAAACCAGTATTCTCAAAAAAATCTTGTAAATTTTTAAAATCATATTAGTATTAAAAATGCACAGCATAATTTTTTATAAGAATTTAAAACATATATTTTTTTTTTTTTTTTAACAACGACTAATGAAAACTATTCATGTTTGAGTCATTATGACTACCAAACTAGATGCGATAACCGATAAAAAAGTTATAAAAGTTATGAGTCATGTTATCTGAAGTGTTGGCTCAAATGTAATAACAATTTCATCAAAAGTCAGATTTTCATTTAGGTATTTTTGGCTAAAATTTTCACCGTTCAGTGGAGCACTTCAAAGGAAAATTGGTAATAAATTTGTATCTACTAATCTTCTGCTTCGATTAAATGGGGATATAGGAAAAAGTTGTAGAAGAGGACCCAATCTTTCAGAAATATTATTTTGTAGTCTTTCTTTTATAATACGAGATGAGTTACGAAGTATCAAAGTTGACAAGCTTAATCTTGAAAGAGTTTTATGAGTATGTAGCTTCTACAAATTTAGGCCGATTTAGATTATTTTTAAAAGCTAAGAAAGAATTTTAGATTTTTTGTTTGAATTTTTTTTTTTTTTTTTCTCACGATTAGTTTCTATACTGTAGGTGCGAGAAATTCCCAATATAACCAATATAATCAAAAATATGTTAATTTTTTTTCTTGAGTTTCTCAGTTCGTCTAGTCGTGAGAAATTATCAAAGACAAGGCTTTATAATGATAAATGAATGAAAATGACAATCACAGATTTTTTATAAAAATGTAGTCTAACTCTTTTAATATTTTCTAAAAATAAATTAATATTATATATTTTAAAATATTAAGATAAAGAAAAATGACTAAGAACCTGCGTCCTTGGTTGAAATTTTAACGAAATCTTAAAATCGTAGGGCTACCAAAATAAAGTCATGCTCGATTTATCAAATCTTAAAATATCTTTAAGAAACACAGACCTATGTAAGATAGAAGGAAGTTTAAAGTACTCTCTTGTCATAACCATTAACGATATCAGTAAACTTTCTTTAGAAATATAAACTTGGATATGTAGGCTTCGATTTAAGTCCTTTACTCCTGATTATCTCTCCATTACTTTAAAATTTTTATGAATTTCTGAAGTGACTAAAAATGGCAAAACTACCCCAGCCCATGGGGTAAATTCGAATAGTATTGTGATCGGAATCGCTTTTCAGCAATTGAAAAAACAAACAAAAATTAATATGTTTAATTTAATTTCATATAAAATATTCGTAAACAAAAATTCAATTAACAATGCAAAATCAAAATCAGTGCATGCGAAAATCACTAAATGCTTTTTTGTTTAAAATCTCCAGACCAGAGAGTCTATATTGAAAGTGAAAGATCTACAGTTAGCAAGCGCCTCGTAGTAAATTACGATATTCTTGGATGATAAGTTGGATCCGCTTACCTGTAATCTGGCGGATGCTCCCCAGGCGGAGGCTTACCCAAAACTTATAATTTTTTTTCAAACTTTAAACTAATTTAATTTAATTTAAAAAATTATATTTAAAAAATATTTGATACATTTGATAAATGTAAATGAAAATATCAAAATTTGATGGACGAAAGATCTGCGTTAAGGGAAAATAAAAACTACTAGTGACAAAATAGTTACTACTTTGTTTTCAGGATAATTGTCAAAGGCGTACGTGCACCTACGGCGAATGCTCCTCCTTCATATAGATGGATTTAGCATCTATATATAGGATTAGCACATAAAGATGGATTTAACATAAAGTACTTCTCGCCCACTAAAAAATGTAGACAGTAGAATATATTTTATGAAAATAAAAAAATCTTCAGAATCACATTTATTAACTGCACATAAAACATATTAAAATACCTTTTTTTCTATTTTTTTTAATGTAGTGCATTAGCAGGAAGTTGATCTTTTTATGTTTCAAAATTTACAATGTATTTTAACTAAACTCCTAACATTTTTTCATGCATGTAAGAAAAATATAAAAATAGACATATTTACCAAACTATCGATGTATCGCAGCAAAAAAAAATACTGAAAATAAGCTCAAAAAATCATAAAATTAATATTGAATTTCCATTACAAGGAAGTACTTAGTGCTGAATACGAGCTACAGAAGTTTTTTTTAACCCATAGTTATCATTATTAGGATGTTCTTCTTTTATACTTCTTGTTCATTGCTTTTGAACAAGAA
This sequence comes from Protocalliphora azurea, assembly GCA_932274085.1. Classification (NCBI taxonomy): domain Eukaryota; kingdom Metazoa; phylum Arthropoda; class Insecta; order Diptera; family Calliphoridae; genus Protocalliphora; species Protocalliphora azurea. Next base: position 149,923,437 of record OW026520.1, read on the forward strand.
ATTATTTACTTTTTTCTTGCTAAAAATACATTCATTTTCACTTTTTTTGGAAGTAATTTTTATTAACTTCCAAAAAAGTACACTTAGTTCTACTTTTGAAGTGGCAAATGCTCGTTTTTTTTTTTTGCTGGGATATGGAGTGAAATGTTTTATAAACAATTCGCCGTTTTTTTTTTGATTTTATCACATTTTCATATACGATATTTTAATTTTAGTTTAATTTATTTATTTTAAATTATAAAATCTTTTAGTGCACAATTTATGTTATGGATAATAAAAGTAAATTTTTTAAAGAATTACATGTGTTCATATAAAAATAAATTTTGGTATCATGTACGTAAAACTGATACTAATTCGATGGCATATTAAAAATATACATACAACATGAAATTCCATTAATAAATCTTCATTAGGTAAACTAACTTTTTTAACTAATTTAAAATATCTGCAACTATGTAGAGTTTCAAATGAATTAATTTCACAAAAAAAAATTTATTTACATTATGAAAACAACTTTAATATAATTATTTATAAGTAGTGTGTTCTTTTAAACATTAGACTAATAAGCTCACTCCTCAAAAACCACTTTAAGATGTTCTCCACCCTTGAGGTATAATGAATCAGCAGATGAAACTCTATTCTATATAATTAATATTAAATGCTTAAAAATGTTGTTAAATCAATATACAGAGTATTAACAATTGAATAAAATTTCCTATTAAAAATATTGGTTCACATTTTTAAGTATAAAAATATCTTTGTTTCATTTTTCATTGTAATAATTTTAATTTAAAATTTTATATATTATCGATACTTATGTCCTAAGCAAATAACATCACTAGAATTTTAAATTATTTAGCTAAAAAGATTAAATTCTTTTATATTTACATAAACTTATGTATAATAAATTTTTTCCAAGATAATTTTTAACTAAGTATTTAGTATAGTATACCAAAAACAATTCATCTTTCAAACTCTGATGTTAATTTATAAAGTCAAATATTTAATTTTATTAAGAACTTGTCTAACTCCCATTTTAATAATTTATAACATGATTGGCCGTCATCATTTCATATAAATTTTAATATTTTTCTCTTTTGCTTCGCTTTTACGACAAGCTCATAAACAATTTTCATAAACTAAATCAACTTATTTTATTTCGTAGTTGACATCTAAAGCAGTTTAATAAAATTCTCATGAATTTTTATACTCTATTAGAAAAAGAAGATATTTAGTAGGTAAGGTAATAGAGGAAATATTAAAGGATTGGAGACAGGGTTTGGGGGAAAATTCAAAAAACTACTAAAGGTTTTATCAGGTTCAGTAATTTGTAAATAAGTTTAGAAATTAATTAGATGTTGTTTGGGAAATTAAAATTTTTATTATTATTATTTTTTTATTTATTTGAATTAAAAGGAACGCTGAAGGCAATTTTTGATCTTTTCTTAGAATATTTCTGAAATTGTATTTAAATCAATTTAGATTTTTGTATTTTATAATATTAAATATTTTTTTCTCTCTGTTCTCTATTTAAAAGGTAGTTTATAACAAAATTAAAATTGACTTTAATTATTTGCTTTACATTATGCCCTACATTTATGTAGGTAATTTACTAGTCGCCTTTGATTTATTACAGGAAAATATTTCTTATTATTCATTTAATTTTACAAAAGCCTGGATTGTGTATATTTGTATGTATGTTTTTTGTTCCCTCTTTCATCATTGTATATCGGATAATGGCTGTTAGAAAATTTGTTCAAAATGCAAATGTGACAAGTCTTCGGTGGCATAAATTTTCACGCACTTTTTAATGCATGACAATAATTAAGTTTAATGAGAAAAGTTTTTTATACAGCTACAGAGTAGTTAAAAAACAAAATACCCCAGCACCAACAGCAACTCTTTCACAGTTATGAAGTAAAGTTTTTAAATGAAGTATACAGCATGACACACCAGTCAATTGCACACTCACATAGACGCACACATAAAACCAGTAGTAGTGGCAGCAGATACTACTTTCAAATTCATTGCCTCCAAACACTTCAAAAGTAGTTGAAAGAAACAGCAAAAGCAGCAGCAATCATGTCAGAAGAAAAATTATATACTTCAATATAAATGAAATGAATAAATGAGGAAAGGAATGAATGACTGACTGACGGAACGAATGAATGAATAAATATTCAGCTTTCTGTTTTTTTTTTTTTTTTTTTATTCTACTGTTAATGATTATAATCACTTGTGGATGGAATTTTACTTGAAGCATCATTTTTAGCAGCAAGCTTCATCAAAATCAACCACCAAACATCACCACTTATACTAACATACAACTCCAGTATACTCAATTGAATTTTGTTAAAGTTTGTATTTGCAGGAGTGTGTATTTTTGAGAATAATTTTACTTTATGCATGAGTAAAGATACATAACTAATATAAAATTTAATTTTATTTATCGGTGTCTATGTTAATTTATTTTTTAAAATTTAGTGATTAATTTTTAAACTTCATAACTAAAAAAGTTACAGACGGGAATTTTGGAATTGTTCGTTGTTACTTTTCGTACATTGAAACAAATACACAAAAAAATAAATAAATAAATCTTATCTTTTTTATCAGTTTTTTAAATTTTATACAAAAATTTTAATTTCATATTAAAATTTAAATTTTATTCTAAAATTTCAAATTCATATTAAAATTAAAATTTTATCTTAAAATTTCCATGTTATTTTCAAATATCCATCTTATACTAAAATTTCAATTTGCACTAAGATTTGAATTTTATGATAAAATGTCAATTTTATACTAAAATTTTAAGTTAATCCTAATAATTCAAGTTCATACTAAAATTTGTATTTTATAGCAAAATTTAATTCTTATATGTTTATAATATTTTACTTCTAATAATATTTTATGCTGAAATAAATTTGATAAAATCGAATGGATGTAGAAGTGAACAAGAACTGAACTAGAACCGAACTGAAACTGAAACTGAACTAGAACTGAACTAAAACTGAACTAGAATTGAGATAGAACTGAATTACAACTGAACTAGACCTGAACTAGAACTGAACCAGAACTGCACTAGAAATGAAATAGAACTGAACTAAAGCTGAACTAAAATTTAACTAAAACTGAAATAAAACTGAACTAGAATTGAACTAGAACTGAACTAGAACTGAAATAAAACTGAATTAGAAGTGAACTAGAATTAAACTAGACCTGAACTAGAATTAAACTGAACTAGAACTGAAATAGAACTGAACTTGTACTTAACTAGAACTTATCTAGAACTGAATTAGAACTGAAATAGTACTGAACTAGGCCTGAACTAGCACTGAACTAGAGTTGAAGCAAAAGTGAACTAGAACTGAACTAGAACTAAACTGGGCCAGAAATAGAACTTAACTAGAACTGAACTATAACTAAACTAGAGCTGAACTAGAATTAAACTGAACTAGAACTGAAATAGAACTAAACTAGTACTTAACTAGAATTTAACCAGAAGTGAACTAGAACTGAATTAGAACTGACCTAGAATTGAACTAGAATTGAAGTAAAAGTGAACTAGAACTGAAGTAGAACTGAAGTAGAACTGAAGTAGAACTGAAATAGTACTGAACTGGACCTGAACTAGAACCTAACTAGAACTTAACTAGAGCTGAATTAGAACAAAGCTAGAATTTAACAAGAAGTGACACTTATAAAAGTTTTTGTAAGTGTCATAAATATTTCTTTATTACTTATGAATAAAAAACTTTATATTTATTTTCAATGACACTTTCAATATCCACAAAATACACAAGAATTTAATAAAACTTACTAATCAAATCTTAACTAAATTTCAATTATTATCATTGTCAATAACAACAACGAAAACATCGTCATCAATTCGAAACTTATTTTTCTGTGTATCGAATTATAATCACATTAAAGACATACGTGTAAAAACAATTACATACATATACATGGGTATATGAAAACATTCCTTTTGCTTGTTCACAATTTTACTCCCATCTTATATTACTTTAGTATTTGTATATACTCGTATGTATATTTGTATATAAAACCAATATGACATTATTCATTGAAAAATGTGTCATTATCAATTTGGTAAAACAGCATGAAATGGTGGAATTTTCTACTCAATGGCAGGAATATACAAATTATTATTGCTAAACAAAAAAAATGCGAACAAATGTATTCATATGTATGTGCAAACATACACAACTACTTTTTTGTATACATGTGTCCTCGTTAGGTAGATATGGGTGTGTAAGGGTTTTAAATTTAAGTTTAAAAAGCAGGTTAGAAAGTTTTTTAAATGTAATAAAAAATCATTTTTAAACTGATAAATTATTCTCCTTTTAGAAGCAAAATTTTAGAAAGAAAAATATTTTCAATCAAATTTTTTTTCAACTAATGTTTATAATTTTTAATAATCATAATTTTTGCAGTTTTTATGCTAAACAAATTTATTTTCGAACTCTTCGTTAGATTTATAAAATCATTTTGCAGTTGTTTTCGTATTTATACGTTATAGAATATTTAAACTATTTTACATATTTTGTGGTTATATTTTCCCTCCAATATCATGACGATGACACAAAATTTTACAAACATCAATGACAGCATTAAATTTCAACATAAAGCAATATTGAAATATGACGGGAACGAAGTCTGAGAAGAACTATTTTCAAATAAAAAATAAAATAAAATATTTTTAAATTAATTAAATATCAAAAAGCTAAGCATAAATTCAACAACAAAGTTTTAAGAATTAACTTCAATTCTATCTAAAATTTATTAACACTTTTCTAACAATTTTTCATTAGAAATTAAAAAAAATAATCTTAAAAATTTATACTACACTAGTAAACGTTTCAGTAAAGCCTTTTATGAATCTTTCATTTATTTATGTTCTTTCATCTAACTACACTTTCTATCTATCGTTTAGAGTTATATTGTAAATGTAATTTTGTATCATTTCTGTCATTCATTTATAAGTGAATTATTTATGAACCACATTCTATTTACTTCTTGTCACATGGTTTGTTGATTGCAGAGACATTTTGTAGCAACTAGCACACCAACAACATCAACAACAATAACTACTACAACATCAACCATAACATCTATTGCAATCAGCAATACGAGTAAATAGTTGATGTGTGTAAATATACTGTTGACAGTTTTATATGATTCCGTTAAATGATATATGGATATAATTTTTTATTTAAAAAATAAAAATGGATTATTTTTTATGCAGAAAATTGTTTTCACATCATTTAAGCTGGTTAGGAAATTCAAAAATTTTATAATGATTGAAATTGATTTTATTAATAAAAAAATATATGTATATGAAATTCTCCCTAATGTTTATGAGAAAAGTATATATAAATGTATAGCAACGTATGATTGATAATGCTATAAATATTACTCATACGACAGAAGTAGAGAATATCAGAAAAGGAGACACGAAGCATTTATATTTATATGTACAATACATATCATATTTTCTACATAACTCGTCACAATAAATACTTAATTTTATTTCTAATAATAAGAATGCTGTAATTATTTTTAAGATTAATATAAACTAAGGCTCAAACCTGAATATATTTTCATACATAAAATGTTGCCATAGAAAACATAAAAAAAAGAAAAACATGCTTAGAATTAAATTCCAAAAGCCACCAATGTTGAATCGTAAAAACTTATAATGCGAAAATTATCCCAAGTTACCTTTTCTGTTGAGACTCACATACAAAATCTTCTGAACGCAAATTAATTCAAATGGCATCACAGTGCATATTTGACATATTTTTTACATATTTATTATTATTATTATTATTATTATTATTATTATTATTATTATTATTATTATTATTAGCATTATTATTTTACTTTTTTCCCACTCAAAATATTAAAAAAAATCTGTAAAATTATTGTAATATTTTTAAAATATTTTAAAAATATTATTATTATTTCATAATTACATAAATTTAAAATTATGTATAAAATTAAATGAAACTTAAAATAAAGGGTAAACTGCACTTTTAAATTATAATTTAAAACAACAGCAAGATGATATATGTCCTACATAATTTTGTTTTTTCATAAGTTTCGGTGCGGCCCATAAAAAGGGTACATATTTTGCTGGGTTATGTTAAATTCGAGTTCACCAATTATTTGTGCTCTACTGACTGACCACCAAATACAATATTCTCAATTCTATATAATAATATTTATTTTATACTATGATACTTAATTTTATTCCAATGTTTAAATTTTATGCTAAAAATTTAAATTTAAATATGCTAAAAATTTAAATTAAATTTCAATTTTATATTAAATTTCAACCTTTTACTAAAATTTCAAATTTAATACTTAAATTTTATAATAAATTTTAATTTCATATAGAATTTTAATTTCATATCAAATTTCATTTTTACACCAAAATTTTTAATTTCTATTTTAGTATAAAATTTCACTTTTATACTATAATTGTAATTTTATACCAAACATTTAAATTTCAATTTTATACTAACAATTCTAATTGTACTAAATATTAAATTTTATATAAAATTTCAATTTCGTACCAATTTCAATTTTATACTAAAGTTTATATTTTATGTAGATATATTTAATCCTTATACCAAAATTTAAATTAAATTTCAATTTATAATAAATTTTACTCTAAAATTTCAATTTTACTCTAGAATTTCAATTTTACTCTAAAATTTGAATTTTATACCAAAATTTGAATTTTATACCAAAATTTTAATTTTATACTTAAATTAGAATTTTATACAAAAATTAGAATTTTATACTAAAATTTGAGTCTTATACTAAAATTTGAATATTATACCAAAATTTCAATTTTATACTAAAATTTTAATTTTATATCAAAATTTTAAATTTATACTAAAATTTTAATTTTATCCTAAAATTTCAAATTTATACTAAAATTTCAATTTTAAACCTAAAATTTAAATATTATGCTAAAAATTAAAATTTCAAATTTATACTTAAAAATCTAACTTCAATTTTAAACCAAAAAATCAAAATTAAAATTTTATTCTAAATTTTAAATTTCATTCCAAATTTCAATTTTATACTAAAAATTTTCACTTGATATGAATATATTTCATCTTTATTCTAAAATTTATTTACATTTCAATATATAAAAAAAAATTAAATTTTTCACTAAAATTTAAAATTTTGGATTCAAATTTTCATTTTACACTAAGATTTTAATTTTATACCAAAACTTAAATTTTGCATTAACAGTTTAATTTTATACTAAACTTAAATTTTGTAATAAAATATCAATTATACTGCAATTAATTCTTTATAATAAAATATTATGTTTTAATATTACGCACCAAAAAAAATGTATATACTACAATTTTAATTTTAGAATTAAATATCCATTTTATAATAAAATTGATATTTAATACTAAAATTTAATTTTTTTTATAAAAAGGAAATACATATATATATACATATATATATATATATATATATATATATATATTCTATTTAAAATTTTAATTTTATACCAAAATTAATTTTAATTTTAATTTGAAAATTTATTGTGTTCAACAATCTCAATTCTATTAAATTTTTTTATTATAATTTAAACTCGAACTAAACTTTCTCTTAATTTAATACAATTTTATATTAAACAAGAATTTAAATTTTACGCTAACATTTGTTTCAATTTTATACTGATATCATTATTTTATCAACACTATAATTTAAATTTCATACTAGAATTAAAACTTGCTCAAATTTCAATCTTATTCTATTTTTATTTAAATTTTATACTAAAATTTAAATTTCATACTAAAATTTCCAGTTTATGGTAAAATTTCAATATTATCCTTAAATCTCTAATTTGTACTTAAAATTTATGCTTAGTTTCAAGTTTATACTGATAATTCAATTAGTGTTACATTTAACTTAAGTGTTACTTCTAAAATGGTAACAAATACCTTATTTTTGTATAAAATATCGTTTTATAAGACTCTTAAATTTAACATTTTATACATTTTTTTTATAACATTCTTATTTTATTACAACTTGAACTGATAACCTTGAATGCCTATAAAGAAACTTAAATATGATTATAGCTAAGATTAAAAAAATATATATTTTCATCTACATAATATTCTTAAGAAATATTACTTTCATTTTTGCCTCTCTACACCAAAAGATAAAGAGAGAGAAAAAAACTAATTACTTCCCTAAATTTGTTTTAAAAAGAAACCAAGTCAACCCTTTCATTTAACACAAGAATAATATAGGTATTTGTGTAAAAGGATATATGAGGTATTGCAAAAATTTTCGAAACTTTGAAACCGACTTTATATGTCTTGTATTTTTAAAGTTTGTTTCAAGAACAGGAAAACGTTTGATGAATTTTGGCAGACCTAACAAAATAACTAAGAAATCTAAAACCTAAAAAAATAAAAAAATTTTGTCGAAACTTTCGAGAATTTTTTGATCTATTTCAATTTTGCAATGTCAATTTAGGTCTTTTCGATTCAAACTATTAACCAATTAACCAGTGAATTGAGATAACACTTTGGAAGTTCACATACTGTATAACAAATTATCGTTTTACTATCTGGTGACAAGTTATGCGGTGATAAAAAAAAAAATTAAACAAAATTTAACGATTTTTTAAATTTTTCAAATTTTTTGATAGAAAATTTGCGCGCATAAATTTATTTTAAATTTAAATTTTAAATTTAGAAATTTTAATTTAGAGAACAAAATTGTAAAGGCGAAGTGATTCTTTACAATGCAAGTATATTTCGTTGATGGCAGTAAACCAGGCATGGGATACCATCATTACAAACTTCCATATAATTGGCGTAAATCTTTGCAATTTTTTTTTTTTAATTTTCGCTACTAACAAATACCGCTTTTAAAGAAATTGTTAAAAATATCGCGTAAAAAGAATTTTTTAATAAATGATATTTTCCTTAAAAATTTTAAAATGCAAAAATTTTATGCACTTTTTTAAATTTTTAATAAGTTTTCAAATTTTGTTCCACATTTTTTTTAAGACCAGATATGACTTCAATCATCGAAAAGAATGTGTAAAGAATCATCTTAATGGTTAGATTTGATAATGTGAAAAACGTAAAGAAACATCATTTATACCGGATACAGCGGAATTTTTTACAGAAAAAATTAAATTTCCAAAAAAAATTACCAAATCAGATTTCTTTTTTTAATTTTGAATTTTGACATATTATAAATTCAAACACATAGTTTGTAACAATTTAATTGAAAAAGAAATCCAATAAAAATACTATGGCTATTAATTGAAAATATTGTTTGAAAAAGACAAAATTTATATTCCCAATAAAAAACACCTTGCGGGGAAAGAAAGCTTTTAAAACAAGTTTTATTATTATTATTACTTTTATTATTATTATTATTATTATTATTATGAATTTTTTTCATATATTTTGTCAAGACAATTTCAGCAAACTGTCAATAGTACTCAAAAATGGTGACTTATTTTTAATATGCATTTCTAACATAAACCGAATAATTTCCGCTGACATTGTGACACTTTTTTATTTGTTAGTCACTAATATATTTTAAAAATGCTTTTTGACAGAAACGTTGTGATCATGATGACTTTTTTCATCATCAGCTTCGAAATTGTAATGTTATTGTACACCACTGTAAGATTTATTAAGGCATTTTATAATTTTGGTCAAACAACTGCTTAATTTTATTTCCGATGTAATGACTTGTACCTCAAGAATCACCTATGAAATTGTCTTTAAGACATAATTTCTAGCTGGGTTCTTTTACACGTTTTTATTTAAATTTTGAATGCACGCTTTTCTTATTTAGCACATGTTTCATAGTATTGCACACTAACCATGCAGCCATAGATTGTTGTTGCGTGCTGTGCGCTAACTGTGCATTTATCAAATGTAATAGAATTGACTGATAACTTATTTCAACATTTATGTTGTTATTTTCTCGAGCTCTTGTAAAAAACAGTTGCATGTGTATATTGCACAGAAGTGTTGCCCGGAGGTGAGAAAAAAAAGTGGCTAAATTGAACTTTGAAAAAGGTCAGAAAAGCCAAAATGACACAAAAAATAATACCAGAAAAAACTTAAATTTTGCTTTTAATTTAAAAACTTATCTTTTTCCCGTTCTTAGTATTATTTTTGGTAACTTCTACAGATATTAAATAATTTCCCAGCAAAAACTTTTTGATTCTCTTTAATGGCAACTACTTATTAAAGTAGTTCCTTGGTAACGAGGCATCATTATTATTTGTCATTTTTATGTGATATAATACATAAATATGTAATCAATAGTATAATAGCACAGTTATATTGTAATCACTTGCATCCGTTGGCTAGAGCGCTGGATTAACAACCAGAAATTTGTTGGTTCAACCCTTTGCATTTAGATTTTTTTAACAAAATATTTAAAAAGATATTTTATACTAAAAAAGATTTTGTCACTTAGAAAATGAAGTGAAAAGTAAAAGAAGACGACAAAATTTGTTTTTAATTTTTATTTTTGTTTAGGTACATATTTAGAGTTTAAAAATAACTACATGAATTTGTGGACAATTGCATCAAAAATAACTAGTTATTCAAGCGAAAAATTAGCAGTTTATTTTTGTTTCCAATTATAGTTGCTAGCTTACCAGGAAAGTAAAGTTTTTGCTGGGTCCTTTTTAAATTTTAAAAATTTTGACCATCTGCAGTAAGTATACTAACAAGGCTTTCTATCAAAAAATATAAAAAAAGTATTAAATATACGTCTCTAAAAACAATTTTTAGAAGAAAATATTTAAAAAAAAATATATTTTTTTTTTATATTTGTCATTTGTATGTGAAATCTTTGATATTACTTATACAACAAAATTTATTGCCATTAAAAAAAAAACACATTAACCACTTTCAAAACTGAGAAGTTGCCACAGTTTTCAAAATAAAAACAAATAAAATTTATTTTATATGTCTTCTTCTACAAATGCATCAAATTTTTTTATATTTTTAAAATGGATCTACTCTATTGCAGACTGCTCAAAAATCCAATTTATCTGGCATAAATTAAAAAAAATATTAATGCCTTTTTGAAGTTATGTCGAAGTTATTTTATCTAAAATTAACGTTCATATTTATTAATACCGATTTTCAGAATTTTTACTTAAACCTCTATAATACATAATATTTTTTTAAAATATGATATTTAATTGTTCGCTTTTGGTTTTATTTTATTTTGCTAATTTTTATATTTTTAATTATTAGTGAAACTATCCAATAGTTTAGAACATTTCTTCATACCTGTTTGTGAAAACCAAGAAATTTATCAAATTTTAACTGAAAGAAAATTGACGATTGCAAGAGTTTGGCAAAAAATGCTGACACTATCTAAATTGTTGCATAGAATAGAGGCTGTGGCGAACCCTTTCACGTTTTTACATTTGTGCAAATTCATGCTTTTCGTCCTTCAAAATTAGCTTGATAAATAATCCACATTACCACAAAACTCGTATATAAAATGTAAAATAAAGGTCTTAAAATACATCTTCTAGGGTGCAACTTATATTATACAATATTGTTAAGACTATATATATTATACAATATTGTTATATATTCTTCTGATTATGAGACACAACTTTTATAATTCTAACACAATTTAAATTAAAATGTTTAAAATAATATTAAAATATCAATTTTAGTGCTTTTTCAGATTGTCAATCTTGCTCCATTATATTTTTTATTGGTCTGTTATAATTTATATCATACATTTACTTTTAACAATATCTATATCTTTATTTTGGAATTTCGGTCAAAAAAATTAAATTTTTGACCTTGTTCTAGTTACAAATAAAGTTATTTGTAATAAATTTACAAATAAAATATAGGATAGTTGCCAGCAAAATGAACTAATAAAAAAATTTCCATACAAATTTGGGTTATATTTAATACACAGAGAAAAAAATTCACACATTTGGAAATTTTTTTCTTAAATATTATGAATCGTACATGACTTTTTTTTCCCAAACTTTTTTCATAAAAAATAAAATTTTGTCCACAGATATAATTAAATTGTACATAAGGAAAATTTTAGTATAGTTTGTTAAATTTTTGATTTAGTTTTATTAGATTTGATTGCAATGGTAAATGAAAATACTCGTAGCTATACATGAAAATAATAACAACAAACGCCTTAAAATCGAAAAATTCCAGGGTAAATATGCAAAAAACATAATGTTTAGAAATTTGCAGCACATCATTTTGATAAAAGCGCTTCTCCTCTGTTCCCATGATGTAGCTAAAAATCATTAATTTTCCGAAGAAAATTTCAAACATTTTTTTACAAATTAAAAATTTAAAAAATTTATTTTAAGTCTTAATGACTTTTGATTCATTTAAAAAAATGTAAAAAATGTTAATATTTAAGACACTATTCTTAAATATTATGAACTAAAATCAATGAAAGTAAATTCCTATACTTATGCATAAAATTTTTTTTGTGTATGAGAAATGATTTGAAATGATTTTTTGTTATTTTTTAGCTAATTTTTTTTTTATTAAGAATTTCAACATTTTAAAGGGATTTTTCACTTTTATAAGAATATTTTCAAATTTATATTCACACATAGTTTCTATCGCTAATAAATTATATATATAAAAAAGTAATCATTATAGTAACTGATCTAGTAAGTCTATAAAATTAGTTTTTATTTTCTGATCTGGAAAATGAAGCGCCGCAGCTGAAAATTTTTTTTTAAATATAAATAATATTGATTTTTTTGTGTGAATATGGAAGATTCTGTAAAATAAAATTAATAATAGTAAATAATAAATTATTTTCTTCGTTATTGAAATAACATCTTAGCCTTTTTAAGAATCAAAAAAGGCTAGAAGCTAAAACAAAAAGCTTGAGGCTAAAAGCAAAATAAAAAGGCTAGATTTAGCCTTAAAAGGCTAAACTGGCAACACTGCTTTACAGTATATAATGTACGTATTCCTTCAATAAATCTTTACAGAAATATATCCTTTTAATATTTGGAAGATAAATTTGTTTCCAAACTTCCAGACGTCACTTATTAGTAACTTCTAGGTGATTGTATAAAGATTGTTAAAAATTTACAAAAACAAAATATATTGCTACTGCCCATTAATTGTCGAGGCGTCACTTCTTGGCAACTTCTAGTCATTAAATGAAGTGTGTACAAAGTTTACAAAAACAAAGTACATTACAATTATCCCTTCATATTACAAAAGTGTATTTTGTAGTCACTTCTTGATGGTAATAGAACGATAATTCGAATTTAATAAAAACAAAAATATGTGTTAGAAAGATTTTAAATTTTTTCTTATGAAAAGAAAACAACACAAGCAATAAGCAAGCAAAATCATGGTCTTCACTAATAATTTTTAACATGGGCGTATTTTGACTGTATACGCGTATCAAATATAAGAAGAAAAATGTTCCTGATAATTAATTCTTTTTTTTTATTATTTTGAAAATAATATTTTGAAAATAATCATGTTTTTTAAAACATCAACAAAGGATATTTTTGAAAAGTATGTAAATCTTATTAAACTTTTACTTAGTAATGTCGGACTTTTCTCACAATTTTAATTTCTTCAAACATACTTACGAAAGTTAAAAATTTTATTCAGTCGCAATTTTAGTAAAAAAGGTAATATGCATAAATATAATTTAATTATAACAATAATTAGTAATTATCTTTTCTTCTTTTAAATTCATTAGACGTTTTTTATGACGACTTTATTTGGATTTCCTTTTGAACGAAATTAATTTATATTTGTTAAATTGCTTCTTTATATATATATATATATATATATATATATATATATATAGTGTCTGAAAGACACTTTCACGAGGAATAGTTCTTCCTGACGGAAGATGATATTTGTGATACTTTGGCAATAGTTTTGGAGATGAATTTCAACTTCTGGAAGACCCTTCTTAGTGACTTCCGCAATAAAAAAATGTTTGCAGGGAAATTATTTTAATTTTTAATTTTACAATTCTATGGAAATTGTAGGAATGTAAAACGTTCATATTGTATGCAGTGTGGCTTACTATAATATATCATCTGTACAATATTCTATTTTGTAAGGGACACTGAAAGTTTCATACAAAAACGAATGAAATTCAAAAAACTCTGGCGTTTATGTCGCAATTTTTTTTTAATTATCAACAATGTTGGAAATAAAATATAAATGAAACAAAATATGAACAGATAATATGAAGAATATTTATAAAATAATTTCAAAGAGATGATTGTTTGAAATTTTTTAAGTGTTCATTTGCTTAATTCCAAAAAAATATTTTAAGGACTTATAATTTTATGAACAAAAAGAGATGTTTTTAACCTCGAAAATCAACCCTACGAATTTCGTATTATAGGTCGAGTTTTAAATTATAAAACCCATTTTCGATGTAAAACTTATCACTAAATAAGAACATGTTTAAAATTTTACAAAAATTCATTTAAAAAAATCTAAAATGGCTCTTTTTTTTAAAGAATTTTATCATGAGTAGTAAGGGATCAAACCAGTACTGATATTCATTTTTAAAGATTTTTATCTACTTAAAATTTTTAGCTATTTACGAAATTGTGCAAAAAATAAAATTAAAAAGTTTTCTCTTCAGTGTATTTCGATACAAATTGAAAATTCTGCAGTAGTATTAACATGTGCTGATAGCATCTTAAAAGTTCTAAAACATCGCGTAATTTTGATTTTGAAAAAGCGAAATCTCTATTTTTAAGATTTTGTTGAAATTTTTACCTTAAACATTCACAACTGTTGCGCGCATTAATAAAAATGATTAATGCGAACAGACTTTACATATATAAAATATTCGTTAACAAAACCACAAATCGATGTTAGTGTCAGAAAAACAAAAAAATTCTGAAAATATTTTTACTCAAAATATTCAAAATTTTTGAAATTTCTCATATGTTTATAAAGCATTAATATTTTGAGTGTGTTTGTGTATAAAATTATAGTATTTTGCATTTACCACAGTCATCGTTCAAATGTGTTGCAACCACAACATAAATAAGCTTAATACCACGAGCCAACAACTTGGTTTGTTTTTTTTTTTTTTTTTTTTGTGCTCCTCTATACTACAACTGTATAACTATATGTATGTCTGAACAACAAATATACATATTTTCTTTAGTTGTTGTTATTACTGTTCTTTTCTGATATTTTCCCAGATATTTTCCTCACTTGTTATTATACCAGCCACAAAATTTACATAAAATGTAATGTAATGAAATGACATAAAGCCATCAACATCATCATTGTATTCGTTCGTAATCATTATCATCATCAACAACATCTCAGTAAAAATACCTCCCTTTAAGAAAACATGATAACCCAACAGAAATAAAAGAAACAGTAAAACTGAAAATTATGAAGAAGAAAACGAACAATAACACGAAGCCAAAGATTGATGAAGGGTGGATGAAAAGATGAATGTATGACACAGAAAGCCTGCAAACAGGCAAGAGGAATTTACTAGTCGTGGTTTTATGCTAAATTAGTAAAGGAATGACGTATTTCAAAGAAGGAAAGAAAACAAAATATAAGTTTTACAATAATCATGACAATGATGTTGACGATGATGACAAAGTCATAGATGTTGTCGTCTAAGATGTAGGACAAATATTGCTTCCTTTCAAATCAATATATTTACATGTGTGTGCAGGTAACTCGTAAAAACTGTATAACTTTAGGAAAATGTGAAAATACTATTCCAGTAACTAAAGATTTTAGTTCTGTTCACTAAAGTGGTCCGATCAGTACTGAAAATAGCTGCGATAAACTGATTTAAGTTTTAAAATTTTCAAAAATGCTATAAAATAAAGATTTAAAGTTCCCAAACTAAGGTAACATATTAAATTTTACTTACATACATTTGATGTCTCACCACTACCTTAAACATACAAAAGTCATCCAATCTCCCTGCCTAGTTCTGTATCAAATTTATCAGTCTGTCTTTATGGATGATAGACTGGCAGCCTGTTTGGTACGTTATTAGCAAATTCCCTAATGAACATGATTATCTATAGCATAATGAATACTTTTTTAGTCGTCTCTCATGCCTCATCTAGAGGTTTCTTTTTGGTCGCTTACAAAAGGCACAAGATAAACTATGCATAGTAGAAGGAATGGATGTTTGTAAACGATGACATATTTATAACAAGCATATAGAGAGAAATGGTGAGAAATTCATATGTATGTATGTATGCATATTGTAGTATACGCATGTGGCTTTTGTATGTATATGTCACATGATAAACATTAATTTATTTAAGGTGGTTACACTGCATGTTTCTATTCATCAACATCATAATCATTGCAAAGAGGTCGTCAGTTTTAGCATCATATTTGTTCTTAACTTTGTTGTTATTGATTAGACCAAATGCTAAGCAAGTTTCAATGACAGCAAAAGTACCTGCTTAAAAGTGAAATATCAATAGAATGTTATTACAGTTGATGGTAGAAGAAAATTAGAAATATTTCTTTTTTTCAATATTCTTAAAGTAATAAATTCGTACAGTCTTATTCATAATGGTTTTGAACAATTTATAAAAGGTTTCATTAAAATTTAATAAGAAATTTTGAAATTAGATTACAAAATTATTAAGATTTATAAACCGAATTTAATTTTATTACAGAATTGTAATAATAAATCATTACTATCCAAAAAATTTAAGTAAGTAAGGATTAAAACTTCAATTCTGTACAAATATTTCAATTTTAGACTAAAATGTCAATATTATACTAAAATTTCCACTTCATGCCAAAATTTGAATTTATATTAAAATTTCAATTTTAAACTAAAATTTTAGTTTTATACTAAAACAAAAATTTTATGCCAAAAATTTTAAACTAAAGTTTCTATTTTATTCTAAAATATCAAATGATTACTAAAATTTCAATTCAATACAAAAAATTAAATTTTTCCTAAAATTCAGATATGCTCAAATGTATATTTTATAATAAGATTTTAATTTTATACTAAAATTTCAATCTTTTGCTAAAAAATTTTATAATAAAACTTTTATTTTATATAAAATTTTCTATTTTTACTTAAATTTCTATTTTATTCTAATATTTTCACTTGAAGCCAAAATTTCAATTTCTGCTAAAATTTAATTTTACTCTAAAATTTCAATTGTATAATAAAATGTTTAAACTATAACTTTCATACAAAACTTTCTATTTTAAACTGAAATATCAATTTTTACTAGAAATTCAATTCAATACAAAAATTTATGATTTATACTAAAATATAAATTTGTACTAAATTTTCAATTTTTCAAAACAATTTAAATTTCTATTCTAAAATCTCAGTCTTAGACTAAAAATTAAAGTTTTTGTTATTGATTGAAGTATATGCCCAAATTTTAAATTACTTCCAAAGTTAAAATTTAATTTAAGTTTAAATCAATTTTATACTAAAATTTCAATTTCGAAAAAAAAATATACTAGTTTTATTTAAGCTATAATTAATCTATAGTCCTTTATATAAAGGTTATTTTCTCTAGAAAATGTGTAATATAACAGTATTTCTTATACAACATGATCTTCTATAGAAAATTACTTATACAGTATAACACACAATTTTTTATAGAAAATTTCTTATAATTGTTATATAAGATTAATTTTCTTTAGAGAATTGCTTATAATTGTGTAATAGAAATTTTCTATAGATTTTCTCATACTTGTATAAGAGTAATTTTTTATAGAAAAAGTCTTTCTTATACTGTACAAGAGTAATTTTCTATAGAAATTTTCCTATACAATATAAGAGTGGTTATCTATCGAATATTTCTTATACTATATAAGACACAATTTTCTATAGAAAATTTTTGTATACTTGACTAAGTAATTTCTTATATTTCTTATATTAATATCAGAGTATAAGAGTAATTTTCTAGAGCACATTTTTTATATAGAATACCAGTAAGTTTTTAGAACAAATCTTTATATATGATAAATGTAATTTTCTAGAGAAAAATTCTTTTACTGTATGAATCATATTGCATAGAAAAATTATTAAACTCTATAAGACACAATTTTCTATAGAAAATTATTTATACAGAATAAGACAAAATTTGCTATAAAGAAATTTCTCATACAGTATAAAACATAATTTTCTATAGAAATTTTTTATTCAGTATAAGACATAATTTTCTATAAAAAATTTCTTATACTTTTATAAGAGTAATTTTCTTTTGAAAATGCCTTGTACTTGCATAAGAATAATTTTTTTAGAGATTTTTTTTATACTTGTTAAGTTTAATTTTCTGTAGAAAATTTCTTATACTGTAGAAGAGTAATGTTCGTTATAAAGATAATATTCTATAGAAAATGTCTTCTACAGTATAAGCATTACTCTATTTTATAATAAATTATTAAAAATCAAATCAAAATTTTATTTTTTCTTTTAAATTACCATTCAAATTTGAGAAGTTATGACTTTTTCTTATTTATTATAAAATATTTGTAATATTTTATAATCAATAAAAGTTTTATGCGAAAGTATTATAAAAGAAAACTACAATCAATCACACATATATGTGTATGTAACATTTCACATATTTGGCACATATATATATATATATATATATATATATATATACTTTTACATACATACAGTACTGTGCAGAACAAAAGCAAAAAAATAGGGTAAACCTAAGAATTGTTTTATTTTTATAATATTTAGTTCAAAGATATATTTACGAAATTATATATATATATATATATATATATATATTTAAGAATTAACGAAAACAGAACTTTAATTTTGTCTATTAATAAAAACGGTAATAAAACATTACAATCCTTATATAAGAGTGTGCACAACAATAGCAGCATATTGATATTTTATTTATCTTCGTTCTATATTTTATATTTTCCGTAAAATTAAATTTGTTGACTACACAACAATTTGGACTGCACTAATTTTAAAGCCACATAAAAAATGTTCTATAAGGGTTTGCGTCTGAGATAATTATGCTAAATTAAATCCTTCACGAATTTTTAAATATATTTCGCATTTTTGGCATGCCACAACATAGATTTAAATAAAATAGTTTTGTATGTATGATGAAGTTTCTGTGCTTCTTGATAATCTATTAACCTAAAAAGAACAATATTTTCTTAGATTTCTAAAGAAAAGCATATAATTTTTTCCCTAGAACTGACTGAACAATCATAATTACATCTTGTGTGTGCCCAAAATCATTTTTTGGAATTGTGCGGTTTAATTTAAGTATAAATTATACTGGATGTTGCGTATCGAGTCATAATGGATACATATAATATTGTTTTAAATTAAGTAAAGTAATATCATTTTTTAACATGATTAATTTTATTGACTTGAGAAAAACTTAGTCTATTTATACGTAATTATAAAATGTTTCTTTTATAAAAACAAAAATAAAAAAACTGTACCTTTATTGAATAAGTTTTTCAGTGAGCAGTACTAAATTGCTTATCCTGCAACTTCTTTAAATACTTCTAATGGATTTTGAGCAGATTATATATTAAATCTTAGAGATTACATAACCTATATATCTATTGTTATGGCGTGTTACCAATTTATTTTTAATAATAACTCAACGAAGTGCAAATAATGCTGCATTCAGATCATTTTATTATAAAATTTCTATTAACTATAAAAAAGGATGCAATAAATTTTAAAAAATTTGTGTAAATTTTTACATATGGAAATTTTGTTGCTTTTGATGTGCACACTTTCATATAGAGAACATACGGTATTTTCTCGTTTTTGAAAAAAGAAACAAATTCACAACCTCTAAAGTGTGAATTTGTTTCTAAATAAATAACTAAATATGTTAAAAATTTTATGAAATTGATTTTGTTGTAAATTGAATACTTTAAAATAACCCCAATTATGTTGCTTATATACTGCACAGTACTGTATATACATAAATATAAATCGGAAGCACATGCACATACTATAATATTGCTCTTTGGTAAATATAAACAAATTTAATTTCCAAGTAAATACTACAAAACCTTTAAAAGGCTCACCAGTTTATGTGTGTAAGAGTCAGAAGTTAAAATTTTATAAATTAATCCTTTATATATTTCCAGGAATAAAAGCCAAAATTCGTTCATCTATAGCTGCAGGTTTTACACAGCTCAGCATAAATTCACACAAAATATATATGTACGTATATGTGTGTATTTATATAAGTTAGTTTATTTTTAAGCTTTTTTATTCATTTTATTTACATTATAAATATCTTACGTTATTGTTATTAATAGCTTGTTGCATGTGTTGGATTATATCTCCTTCATACACATATGATGTTATATTTTAAATAATAAAAAACGAAACTTTATTTGACAGCCTAAGTTTTTCATCTCTATCGTGCTGCTGATGATGATTTTGCTACTGTTGCTTTTGGTCTTTTAAATTTAACCAACATCCATAACTTTATTTAAAAATGAAAAGAATTTAGTTTTACTTTTACTTCCAATACAAATCTGTATAGGTTCTGACACTGTATTATCCTTTCTGTGTTAAAAATTTTCTTTCCTACATATGTCAACTGCTTAACATCCTTTAGTGATTTATTACAATAAATCTTAATAAAGTGCGATTTATCTTATTTATTGTAATTTTTTATTTAATTTTTATACTTTTTCCATTTTTCATTTGTAAATTTTGTACGAGTATTTCATTATAGAGAGACAACAACATAAACAGACACATAAATTTATAGTAATTTTTCTTTATAAAATGATATGTAATTTTTATAGTTTTTGTATTCAGCTCAACATTTATATTTTGGTTAAATGAAAAATGCTTGCATAAAATATAAAGTTTTAAATAAAATTTATATCTTTTATTTATTGATGTTTTGTAAGGTTATATTTTTATACATTGTATGTATGTGACATTGAAATTTATTTATAAGTTTGAGCAGGCAGTTATATTTGAATCTGTCAATTGTTATAAATATAAATAATTAATAATATTTTTTAGGTTATTTCGTGCTAAAGAATATATTCTGGAAAGTTTTCAAAGTTATGATACTTATATCACATAAACATTATAATATATATATATATATATATATATATATATATATATATATATATATATATATATATATTGTATATATATGTAAACATTTTGGCATTTCACTAAACTCTTATACTATTATTGATCACCAACTTTGTAGCCTCCAGCTAATAGTAAGTTTGTAATTGAAAAATTTACATAAAATAATTTAACATCCCATTTCTTTTATAAACCATGTACTTATATAACACTTCTTTTCAATATAAAAACTTTTTATGTTATATTTCATTCTGTAATAATATATCTATTCGTTGGAATAAAATGATAGACCAAAAACAAAACACATTCACAATACTTATTTATTTACACAAATATTGAATGCCTTTAAGCATTTCATTTTATATGCTAGTGAAAGCTTTCAAATACTTTACATGCATATAAATATTTATAAAATATTTGAACTTCTTAGATTAAAAAGTTGTGAACTAAGGTAAAGTAAGTCATGTAGTCCGATATAAATTTGAAATTTATTTAATTTTTCAAAACTTTCAACACAAACTCAAAAGAAGAAAGAAAAAAAACTCAGCCTTTTATGTAGTTTTTTTTCAACAATTCAAGCCAATTTACTTTACAAGTAGCTACTCGGCTCTTCTGGGTAAAAGCTTCTTTTTATTTTATAAGTTGTATGCATGACTGTTTCTAGTAGGGGTGTATAGACATTTTTCTACCGAAAAAAATTATTATATTGTAGAAGAATTTTTCTACAGAAAATAATTGTTATATTGTATTGTACCATATAAGATGTTTTCTATAGAAAATTTTCTATTATATTTTCTATAAAAATTTTCTCTTATATTGTATAAGATCATTTTCTATAGGAAATTTTCTCTTATACTGTATAAGACCATTTTCTATTAAAAAATTTCTTTTATATTGTATAAGAACATTTTCTATAGAAAATCTTCTCTTATATTGTATAACATCATTTTCTATAGAAAATTTTTCTTATATTGTATAAGACCATTTTCTCTTATATTGTGTAAGACTCTTTTCTATAGAAAGTTTTTTCTTATATTAAACAAGACTATTTTTTAAAGAAATTTTTCCTTATATTGCATAAGACCATTTTCTAATAAAAATTTTCTCTTATATTGTATAAGACCATTTTCCATAGAAAATTTTCTCTTTTATTGTATAAAACCATTTACTATAGAAATGTAGTATTTCCTGTATGAGTAACTTTCTATAAAAATGTTATCTTATACTCTGACAAAACGTTTTCTATAAAAATTTTTGTTTTATACTCTGATAAGAAAATTTTGTCTTATACTGTATACGAAATTTTTTATAGAAAAATTTTGTTATAGTGTGAAGGCATTTTTAATGGAAAATTTTGTCCTGTACTGTATAAAACATTTTCCGTGGACATTGTCTTCTTCTGTTGATAATTTGTCTCACAGTTTATAAAAAATTTAGCTTTTTTCTATAAAAAATTACGCTTGCAAAATTATCGAATAAAAATTTCTTTATAATGCTTAAGAAATATTTTTTATAGAACTAAATTCTAATACTGTGTAAGAGATTTTCTATATAAAATAATTATTATATTTTAGAAATATAAATGTTTTCTTCTGTTTTTCTTTGAACATCCCTATTGTTTTATGCATTTTAAAATTAAAAAATCTGGAGAAAAATAGAAACTTCCTTAGACCAAGTACCGCACTAAACTCACACACACCTGTATCGTAATATTTAATTTTTGTGGGTGTATGTTTGAGATTTTTATTTCCTTTTAACTGTAAAAGGAAAAACTTTGCTTCATGCATTTAACAGTAGCAACAACAATACTACAAGCGAACTGCATAAAATGATGTATGTGCATTATATAATATAATACAGTTTTTCTATTTTCGCTTTACAATTTTTTTTTTTTATTGCACTAACAAAACTTTAATTTTTTTATATTTATTTCACTTGTTAGAAATTGTATCTGGTTGGCTGATTTTTACTCTAGTTTTGTACTTAGTTTAAAATGTTTGGGGAAATAGAAATTTTAAAATATATACGCGAATGCGGTACAAAAATAAATAACATCAATTCAGAAAGACTTTTAATACAAACTGTATTAAACAAATTGTATTTCTATATATTTTCTTAAATATATGTCTGCATTTTTCTCTTTGTATTGATGATATCAAATATATTTTTGATTGCGAGGCAAACATTGTCAGGAATAATCTTT
This sequence comes from Protocalliphora azurea, assembly GCA_932274085.1. NCBI lineage: Eukaryota > Metazoa > Arthropoda > Insecta > Diptera > Calliphoridae > Protocalliphora > Protocalliphora azurea. The sequence goes on from OW026520.1 coordinate 149,946,796, forward strand.
TATTGAGCAAAAGAAAATTTTTCCTAAATTATATAAGTATATTTAAATATTAAAATCTTTTCATGTTTCTTTTTTTTTTAATTATTTATACATAAATAATGTTGGAATTATTATGTGCTTGTATGTGTATGTATATTCTAAAGAAGCGACAACCTCATTGACAACCTTGACCATTACATCTATTCACGTGTAAACGCAACGGGGTCATAACAACAGACATATCTTCACATACTTGAATATATATTTATATAAAAGTATATTTGTAGTATATTTCTTTGGTCTATTAAAACCATTACTATTCTTCTTTGGTTTTATATTATTATATTTTTTTTTTTAACATTAAAAACCAAGAAGATAATAAGAATACACGACAACAGAAGAAATAAAAGAAAATAACACAAAAATTCCTAATGTCTTTTATACATAAGTATATCTTTTATACATATTTTATGATATTTCAAAGAACATCAACATAAACACATATAAACATTTTCATACACAAACCTACTACTTACATATATACTGATTCATACAAATATATATTCTTTACATATTTACACACATTACATACTTATTTATAATTCAAATACGAAATCTTTCTATGTGCATTTCTTATATATTTTTCTCATTCTCTATGTTTATTTTATTCTAATATTAACCGCAAATCTAAAGACAAGTATTTGTAACGTTTACATTCTTTGTGTGTAAATTTCTTTATTTTTAAATGTGTGCAGTGGTAAATTATATATAAAATAAAAACTTGTTTTTAATATACTACTCCGAAAGGAAAATAGAATAAAGTATTTTTAAGGAGTACTGTAAATACTAAATATTACATGATAAAAAACTATTTTTGTTGTTGGTAAATAATTAAAATTTTTAATAATTAATTAATAACTTCTTACTATATTTAAAGGACAATAATTAAGAGGGAATGCAATTTGTCATTTCAAAATATAATAATGAAAATATAATATAGTAATTCTTGTAAAAAATTACGGGTTTTTTTAAGCATTTTGGCGTTTATTAAAAATTTAAAAATTTATTATTGAAATCGAAAATTTTTGTTAAAATCGATTGAAAAAAATATCACAGCTGAAGCACTTTCATGTTATATTGTACATAGTCTTGAATATCTAACATACAGGTGGGTCTATAAAGAAAAAAAAAGTGGTAATAAATATATTCTCCTAAACTACCAGTTCGATCGAACTGAGATGCATGAAAACGTTTCAGAGGAGTATCTTATCATCCTTTTGTAATACTGAAGGAGCTACGGGGATCAGTTGGGTGTATAATTGGTCTATATTTAATTGATTATTAAAATTATTTTCTACGTTGGAAAAATTTTTTAAAAAATCACCATTTTCGGCCGATACTGAACGTAGGGTAGTAATACTCAATCAAATTGAAATTTCTTTATAAATCATTTCTGAAACTTTATCTTTTTGAATATGTAAAAAACATAATTATGGTCGTAATAATTTTGAGAAAAAAGTAAAATTATTAGAGCAAATTTTTAGAAAAAAATAACTATTTTTTAAGGTTTGACACTCAAGGGGACGAAATTTGGCTCAAATATTTTTCTTATATAAGGTTTGTTTGGTATTGAAAATAAGCAAAATCTGTTTATAAGTTATGGACCAAATACTACAAAAGCAGGGTGTCCATCATAACTCCAGTTTATACCTTTCGGCCGACATCAACAAAAATTTTCACAAATAGTTCAAGGACAAATGCAAACTCGGAAAAAAATGGGCGTGGTTTACTCACTTTACCGCTAAACCCTCATATAAGGTGAAACATCAATAAAATTAAAAAAAAAATAGTTCAAAGACCAATGTAAACTCGGAAACAAAAAAAATGGACGTGGTACACGCACTTTACTGTCCATTTCCCATATAAGGTGAACTTAAAAATTAAAAGAGTCGTACACAGAAAAAATTATTTTACATCAAAATTTAATTAATATATTAAAGAAAAAATAAAATAAAGTTAATAGTAAAAATAAAATTCAAGTAAGGTTTTTTTCTCATTTAAATTTTTAATTCATTCAGTCATCTGAATTAATTTGGTGATTGTTGACTTTTTTCTGTATAAATGGCAAATACGTTACTTTTTTATCATTATAGTAAAGAATAGTAAGTACTTTTATTCTTTTTTTTATTAAAATGTAATATTTGAAACGTCCTAGTCGTTAAATATTGGGTATTGCTCCACTAAAATAAAGCATCTTAAATATCAAACCCATTTTAGTACCGTTATTATTAAAATTTATTTCAAAATGTTGAGAAATATATACCCTATACAGAGCCATTGAAAAATATTGAAATTACCAATAAAATTAACATGTGACTTAACGATACAGCTTCAAAATATACCACGACATAATTGCATTTGGTTTTATTTTTCTAGTTACATATACGTATTATTTTTGGACTAACACCTTGCACTCCAGAAATGCTGGAGCGCCAAAATTTTTAATCTTATTTTGATCAATACACAAATATTAACAGTAAAGTTAACTTTTTAGAGTATTTTTGATCTTTATAGTGTCCTTATAGCTTCAAAGACTTATAGTTAAGTAATTTAAAAAATACCTATGGCACCAATTGGAATTGCATTTTTGAAGCCAGTGTCAGATTTTGTAATAGCTAATATCTACACAATCTAAAAGTTTTGATGGAGTATAGTGACCAATACTATAGTAAAATGGGCTTAATGCTGAAATTTGTTTAATTTTTAATAAAACAGTGAACCAATTTACACCACTTAGGATGTCAAAATTTAGAACTTTAATAGAAAAAAATATATCTCGAAGACATGTCAGAGTCCGTTTATATTTCCAATTAAAACGTTTTATGTTTAGAAAATTATATAGGAATGATGGTTCGATTATTCCAAATTTCTTTTTTATAAGATATATAACCGCTTAGGTTAAGTTAGGTTAGATAGGTAGCTGTAAATGTAAAGTAGACAGCTCACTGAGGTCCTATTGATCCTATTGAAACTGTTTTTCACATATCCGAGAATAGGTTCGAATCAAACTAACCTGACGCACGAATAAAAGATCTGATCCGTATGACATCAATTGCAGAGAGATCAGATAATCTATGCATACATGGATTCCAAAATTTAGCAGTCCTTATATTCGCAAGAGCAAGACAGTAACAAAGAAAATGTTCTACTGTTTCTTTCTTCTCTGCCTAGTCCTAGTCTCCTAGTGTGTGCACCAGCAATCCAGTGCCCTGTAATAATGGCTACAAGTGTTCGTTGCTGACGCCTTGGTAATCCCTGAATGAAACTCGACCATTTTTAAATCTATTATCCTGAGATAGAACATGCGGACTCATTTGTCCACCATCATAGATCTGCAAGATAACAGTTGGTCCGTTTCTTCACTTTGAAGAAGAAAACCAGATCAGCTTGAGGTTTAAATGCCTCGCCATCTAATTTAAAGATGTCCGGCACTCATGTACCAGCTTGAATATCGAATAGATACCCGAAAGAGACTTAATCGCGGGTTGAATATCGGTACAAATTTGAATATCTACTCCGAATAGTACACCGCTTATTTTCCCCACATTTATAAAAATAATTAGTAAATGCCTAACAGTGATATTCAATACTAATTAATAAAAAAAACATTTTTTTGCCTTTTTTATTATTATTTTTTTTTTTTTTTCTGAGTATCTCCAAATGCAAAAAATAAAAAAATCAAATACTTTTATGACGTACCTGCTCGTGTTGTTTTTCTTAATTTTTCGGAAATGATTGAACATTTTGTGCTACTTTTTGCAGAATTTAGTAGAAGACAGGCAAAGAAATTCTATTCAATAACAGTTAATATTTTTTTTGTTTATTTAGTCAATTAAAATAACTTAAAATAACTATTTTTTATCTAAAAATAAGAATACACTAATTTAAGTGAGACACTGTATGTATATACAATCACTTCTGGTCCAAAACAGAGTAGTAATTTATTGTATTACATTTCCTGGTAAAATTGATGTTGGGAAAAACTCAACAATAAATTATGATTTTATTTCGTTAACTTCAAATTTATTCATATTCATTAAAATAGCTCGAGCATACACATTCCATCTAAATATATAGTTACACAAGTATTAATATAATTATTTTTTAACAAACCATTTTATCTTTTAGCCCAATATTAATTACACGGTTTATCTTCATTTGTCTGTACAGTTAAAGCAAGAAGGTTAAAATTAACAAAGCTAAATTATAAGACAATTTAATGCAAAAAAAATTAAAAAAGAAAATAAAAGAAGAAATGAAAAACGAATAAAGAAGTATATTGTTATTTAACATTTGTTTACTACGAAAAACTTCCAAAACAATACAACACTGTTCTAGCAAGACACAAGAACTATATAATTGTAGTAACAATTTTTATGCGTAATGGCGCTAAACGCCAATATCCTTAAATTTGCCTTAATTAGGTTACAAATTTGAACGTTATTTAATTGCTAACACCGAGTGTAATCAATTATATGTTCACATACATACACAAACACATTTTCTGTGTACTACAATGAACGCTAACTTAGAAACAACTACTAAAAGTACTTAGAAATATTATATGTATATTCTTTTTCTATCTCCTTCGCTCTAACTGTTGATGAGCACTAAAACCAAAAAAGCCATAAAAACCAAAGCACAACAACTAATACCGCTAACAACTACCACAGGCCTTCCTTATACATTTACACTGCATTGTGTACAGTTATGTACACACATACACATATACATATTCTTATTTCTACATAATTACAGGAAAGTCATAATGTTATTGTTGTTTTATTGTAATTTTTGTTGTTGTAAGTAAATATAATGTGTTGATATTACAAGTTCATTAGCGTTCTCTCTGTGGCCTCGTAGTAAAGTGTATACAAACTACTAATTTATGGAAGTGATATTTTTTTTTGTGCAAATAAATATAATTGTTAAAAGATCTTGCAGACAAAACAACCACGCTCTCACTTACAGTAATAGTGGAAGGGAAGGACTCTAGATATAATTAACATACGTTTTCATTTGTTTTGGCAAAAAACTGTAGTTTGGTGATCTGAAAATCAGCAAACCTTTATATTATTGAAAGGCTCTTAGTGTCTTCGGGAAATTTAGCACAAAACTAAAAAATCGATTTTTAATTCAACTGTTGTAACACTTGTTTAATACCCGTTTATTAATGAAGGCTACTTCCTTATATTGGATATCAGCGAAATTTAATCTTTGGAAAATACGATATCATTGAATGTATATAAATCAGACCACAATGATGCACTTGCATAATTATGACACACAAATCTGACCAAGATTATTTGTGAACAAAGCACTTTTAAACGAATGATAAAGTATTTTAATAAACAACAACTATTAATATTTTAGCAGAAATTTGAAATGTTCTCTGTGGAAGTATTTAAAGTATTTGAAATATAAAACAAAGGGCTTTACTTCGCTGTTTGAATGGGAGTGTGAACACAATACGATGACATATTTTATAAAATAAATTTGGTGTTAAATATTTCATGGAAACTTTGTGTGGAAATTTTAAATAATATTGTAAAAATCAGAAAACAATATATCTTGCGCAAAACAGGTGTTTTTGCGGAATTAACTAAACTGTAAGTTTTTATAACAAGATATTGGTATTGTTGAAAAGTTTAAGACTTCAGCATCTTAAATATATTAAAAAAGTTATATGTCATATTAAAGAACCGAAATAAAAAGTAAAATTATTCAAAGATTTTTCCAATATTATAACTTGCACCGTTGTAAGATGCTCAGCACAGTGGTGCCAATCCGAATATTTTGGCAATAAATCTATATCTCCTAAACTACTAGTCAGATCCAATTGAAATATATGAAAAATTGCTAAAAATTGGTTGTGAAAGCTACATAAATGATTTGAGGAGGACTGAAAGACTGATACTTAATACATACAGTACATAAGAAATAATAGTAAAAATATTATGCTAATATGCTTTTTGGTAAATTAAAAAAAAGTTAAAAAATTGACTATTTTCATAAAATCTGCAGTCCTGCATTATTTTTTGGCCAGGCGGGAAACAATTTAGAATTTGATCGATGCAAGTCTATTTGAGGATTAAATATCGTCAATAATTTAAAAAAATTGCCTGATATTTTTTTATTAATCGGTAAAAATGAAATTTTTTTCTAAAATTTTCCAGTTTCGACCAACTGCATGTAGGGTGCAAACCTAAATCAATAAAAATTTCTTTGTTAACCATTTATGAAGCCTAGTCTTTAGAAATATTTAAAGAAAATAATTATTTTATAAAGAAAAGTTTGAGATAAAGTGAAAGAACTGCACCATATTTTTGTAAAAAATAAACATTTTCCATACTAATTCAAGATAATCAAACATTTTTTGCATATTATTTCGGAATATATTAGAAATTACATTAAATTCAAAATTCAAGCGCAAGTATATTTTTAACTTTAACTTACTTTAGGTAAGTAAGCTTTTTTATCTTGCCAAGCACTTTAGAAATATAATAATCTAATTAAAATCGGACTTGATTTGTAGAAGTTACGATTTGTTTAAACTTTTACTTGTACCTTGACACCCTGTAGCTTATCACATTGTGATTACAAGATAATTTTTTCTGAAATGACATGTCCTTCTCTATAACTTTTTCATACATTGGCCACACTGTACGCAGATTTGTGGTATTTGCAATAATGCTTATAACACTCAGGTTATTATGTTATTTAGCCACCTTCAAGAATGTTTAATTTGGCATTAAATAGTTCATTAGATCGACTAAGGGGTGTCCGTCAATCCGTCCGTCAATCCGACCGTCCAACCGTTATTAATATAAGGTTTCTAACCAAATTATAATTTACAATCTGCAAGATATCTTACTGAAATTTGACACGTAACTTCCTTTCCCAGAAGGACTAAAGTTCCCCATCGCTTACAAATAATTTTGTATAGAAATATGTACACAAATTTCATTAAAAATTATATATTTTTTGTGAATCTAAGTTAGAATATTAAAAATATTATTCAACAGATAAGGCCAGAATAGAAGTTTAATTACATTTTTAGTCTTAGAATACTGGCTATAATTTGCATATGAATTTATGTTGTCTAATCTATGCCTTGTGCAACTTATACAACTTTAAACTTAAAATTTACATAATTTTTTAGTTAAAAAAGTTATTCATTTTCATTGCCTAACTAATAATCGTATATTAAAAATATATTTAGAGAGATCAATCGTATTAGTCAACACAATTCTTGTTTCCTTTTTTTCAGTCATTGATTTGACAAAATTAAGATATTTCACGAATTGCCTAATATGTGGCCCATCAAAAATATCAGCATTAAATTTTTCAGTACTTAATCCTGGAAACTTGCGTGAAAGAAATTTGAAACATTCGGCACTTTTATCAAGCGTCTTCACAAACTGTTTCATTATGCCGAGTTTAATATGAAGTGGTGGAAGTATGATGCAGTCTCGACTAACTAAAGATACGTTCATAATATTTTATGCACCAACTTTAAGCTCTTCCCGCACTGGCCAAACTTTTTGGGACCAATGATGTTTTTTGTCACAACTGTCCTGTGAAACAATGGAATTTTGTATTGACCCAAAAAAAGATAACCATTTTCGGATCAATAAAAATGACCCAGTTGTAGTCTTGATAGCTAATCTTTTAGAAAAATTTGCGTATTATTCTTTTAAAGGTGCCGAATGTTCAATAGGTATAGATCCGTACTTATTACCGTTATGAAGCAAAACACATTTTAAACTTCTTTGGCGCTTTTTAAACCCATCTGTTACAAAATACCACAAACATCGTTGCAAAAAACTAAATCCTTCTCCTTGGTCGTTGAGGTCGTTGAGCAGAAGATAAGTTAGGATATGACAATTTACTTCGATTTCCATTTATTTTCATAACTCAGAAGTAGCAGTCGTCATGATGGTATCAAAGTTTTCACTAAATGATGGGTATTACGAACTTGTTGCATCTCTTTTTCCACTGGACCATAGCCGTAGATATACCACAATATGAAGAACCCATTGCTTGTCCTGATTACACAATTTTATTTTAAAGTATTGATGATACGCAGTTTTCACAAATTCCGGTATAGATTTTGGATATTTTTCAAATATATATTTACCACAAATATATCAAAAACAATATGGATTAAGGAAACAGCATCTTCTTGACAAGACCATATCGAAAACAACAACAAAATATAGTTTAGTGTCCAATAAAAAACGAAAATCTAAGTAAAAATAGTAAATGAAAGTAGTTAGCTTGTAATTCCTAGGATTCCCGACAAAAAATCGCGGGAATCTGGAAGTGAAAAATTGGCAAAATTAATTAGTAATTAATTAGTATCAAGTTAATATTTAATACAAAAAAAGTTTTATATATGTAGAAACTACAGTGCCAAATTTAATGAAAATTGATTCAATATTGATCATATCTGTCATGTAAGGCCCACGTCCTGGAATCACCTTAAAATACAAAAATTCCATATAAATATTATTATTAACATAATATAATACATATGTGTTTTTTTTTTTTATTTTAATATGCATTGTATTTGATATAAGTCTCGGTCCACATATTTTGCCACAGGTCCCATATAAGGCCACCCTCTGAATTTTAATGCACACACACAATGGTGTATCATATGGTCCGGCTTGTCCGACTAAAACTTTCTTACTTGTTTCACACATTATTTTTAAAATATATTTCACCTAAGATTTTTTCGTTATTAAAAAAAGTTCAGAACTTGTTAATTACAAAATTTTCTTTTCACAATTATTTCTAAATATGGTACAACTATGCAAAACCTAGATTAATACTTACTACACGTACATATGTATGTTGTTTTTACCCAGCAGTTTCATCTATTATTTTCATACCCAAAAGTCACTTTGCAGCTACACATAGAAAAAGAATTCGTTGTGGCAACCGAATTTATCGCTAATCGAATTTAGTTGATTCTGTAAGCTGTCACAGTATATAATTACAATTACTGAATCTATATGGTCCTCATAGAAGTTTGTTTATACGACTACTGTTAAACAATTTTATATAAATTTGACATTTTATTTTTCTTTTGTTTTAATTTTTATTGAAAATTTATAAACCATAAAATAATGAAAGAATTTACATACATACATACAAACATACATACATACATACATACATACATACATACATACATAAATACATACATACATATATACATAATATAAGCAAATTCTCTGAAGTACTATTAATATGAAAATGTTCATCAATAACATTATGGTTCTTGGTTTTTGCTTTCAAAGCAAATCCTATAAAACAGTCTTCACATAGAATCTTGGAAGAAATTATTTGGTTTGCACAAGATATCAATTTTTTCATAAATTGTCTTTTGCAACCGAATTGGTTGACATCAGACATATTTGTGTACGAATATCCGTTTTTATAATCCGTTATAATAATAAGGCCACCAAATTGTATGTATAAAGTTCAATTTAGGTCAGTTTTATTTACCGAATTAAAAAAAATCGGTACTGGAACTAATCGGTTATTCCAACATCTATAACTACAAATGTAACCTCATTTCTATTAAAACAATATTTTTATAATTCTTCATATAGAAAAATTATCATTCATATAGTTGTTAATAAAAGCAATAAAATTTCACTTATAGCTTTCAAATTATTACAATCGAATCAATATTTTTTCTGTGCGTACGTAAAAAGAATTTTGCTGTCTTCTTTTTCGACTTCTTTGAGTTCAGCAAAAGGTTTATCAAATGGCATGTAGGCTCTATAGTAGTGAGTCAGGTAGGTAGAAACAGGTGTCAAAAAGGGGTCAATTGTCGTTGAAAAAACTGCTGGGTATTTATAAATAAACACAAATTATACATGTAATTGCCATTTCTTTCCTTTTTGGTTTTAAGCAACATGTGTATGAGCTAAATTTAATGACCAATACAAATTTATTTTATTCCCTTTTGTAACGGATATAAGCTAAAAGTGTGAAAGAAACTCATGTATTATTCTTTTAATGTTTTTCTAAATATTCTTAAATAACTAAATAGAATAAGTACAAAAAAAAAAAAATAAAGTAGATTTAGTTGCCAGAAACCACAATATTTTTTGTGTATTAGATTGTGTTAAAATGTTTATCTATGTGGTACGTGGTAAGTACAGTATGTTGATTTTGTTGTTTTTTGTAAGTGAATGCTAAATTTCGGTAATGAGATTCATTTTTGTGATCATAAATTCTTATACTTAATGCTTAGTAAACATAAAAAATATGGAAAAATTTTATTTAATTACTTGGCATTAATTCTTGGAAGATTTTGTTTGGTGTATATTTTATTTACTTGGATTTGATAATGGTAATATATTTTTTATCTAGTAATAAAATGAAAATTTTATCAAAATGGGCTTTTGATAAATGTGAGTTATCAAAAGGGCAGTTGAAAATATCTAAATGTTCAGAAATGCATCATATTTTTTAATATATCATGGATTCCATGAGACATCATAAGCGCAGAGTAAAAATATAGTTGTGATGAGCATAATCTATGAGCAACATATTTTGATTGAAACATATAACACAGCGAAAAATAGAAATGATTATAAGTAATAATTATTATGTTTCCATTTTGTCATATTGTGTTCGATTTTATGGTTTGCTTTTTCATGTTATAATTCTAGTTTTATATATAATTAAACTATCTTACAAAATCATTACTCTATTCTATCAGATTATGATGTGATATTATTATATTATTATTCTATATTATTATATTATTATACCACATTATCATATTATGATTACATTTTATAATATTATTATGTCATTTTTCATATTATTCCATTTTATCATATTATCCTGTGTTATCATATAGTTATACAACCCTATCGTATTATTATTGCATTTTGTCATATTATTATTGTATCTTATCATATATTAAAACAAAACGCATTAATAACAAGATATTACTTTTATACATTTTTTTTATTAAAAATATTATTAAAAATAATAGAGAAAAAAATATTAACATATTATTTGTTCATTAATTATATTCATTTGTACCAAAATATGTGGTTCAAATGCAAGATATACATTATTTAACTAAACCCTTTAAAGCTAGTTAATCACTATCTTATATAGCTTGAACCAAATCTTGTCTATTTATATTTATTCATATAAAAACTAAATGAGAATTACAATGAAGTTGGAAAAAAACATTAAAAACAAAATATATTTAAAAACAAACAAATTATGAATTCTTCTACTAAGTTTGTGAAAATATATATCATATTTAATTAAAACATTTCATTGCCATGGGAATAATAATATTAATATGTTTTAAAAATAGAATATGGTTTAAGCACAAGAAAAAGACTGCAAATACTTAATGGTTGCAGAAGTAATAATATTTTTCAATTTAATAAAATTTTGTTTCTAGTAAAAATAATTAAAAAAAATATAATTTTTGCGGTCCACTGTATTAAAATTTTTATTAAATGAAAAGATTTAAACAAAAACATTATTATCGTGAACACAAAGTTATTAAAATTCAAGAAAATTAGCAATGAGAATATAATACTGTTGCAGTGATTATGAAAAATGACATAGGTCCTCAGATTTAGTTCATATTTGGTACGTGCATAGCTTGTAAAACTATATTGACGTATTTATTTTAATTTTTTGAAATTTCAAAACTCTTGCGACGTACAAACGTAAAGTTTTTAATTTCGTAAAAAATTTAAATAGTTCACTTTGTATCAAATTTTAATTACAAATAACTTTTGAAGTTTAGATCCGATTTTATTAATTTAAAAGTCATTAGAAGGGCAATTAATTCCTTTTTTAATACTAAAATTAGAAACATAAATTTATTTTTAAAACATATGATATGATGTATTTGTAATGCATTTTTTGGATGCATTTTTGAAAACTTCTATTTTTAATTTTCTTTAATGAACTCAAAACACGATATATTAATTTAACAATTTCATTTAAGTTATTTTGTGACAAGAGACTATAGTATTTTTAATATTTTTTTCTAAAAAGCGCCAACAAATTTTCTCATATAAAAACTCATTTGTTCAAAGATTTTTGTTTTTTTAACTAAAAACATAAATATTTTTTTAACAATTTTTTTTGATTTATTTATACAAAATTAGGAAAATATATATCCAAATAATGTTATATACAATAATTACTATAATTGTCAAATTTTAATAAAATATATTTTAAGAAATTTTAGTTGAAGAAATTCCACAAAAAATGCAATTGAAAAGTTGAAACTGTATTTATGCATTTAATGCAATTTTAACTAAAATGTTATTTTTGAATTATTTAACTTAAAGCCTATATAAATGCCGCTAAAATATTTTTTAAATCAATTAAATTTGTCATTTAATATGTAATTTTATATATTTTAGGTTGTACGCTCTTTGAGTAAAATATACAAAACACTAAAATATTAAGAATAAAACAAAAGTATTGTAAAAATTACTAAAAATAGTAAATATTTGCATCACAAGGATATCTAAATTGAACTGTTTAAGCAATAAATAACTTTTTGATATGAATTAAAATATTAAAAATCGAAGGGGGAGAACAGTTTCAAAAATACATCTGAAAAATGCATTTGCATCTAAACTGCATTTAATAAAAAAAATAATTTACCAAATGTATTATAAAAGAGAGCAAATGTAGAAATTTAATGCATTTTAAAAATGAAAATCCGATAAGAAATATGAAAAATGTAGTCTTTTAAATTAATTCGCTTTCTTTAATTTTTTAATAAATTTAAACCGCGAAAAACCCGGTTTTTGGTAAAAAAAAAAAAGCTTAGTAAATTTTATTAGCTTCACACAGAATATATTTAGCGAATTTTAATAAAATTAAAAGGCATGTACTTTTTTTTAATTAAAATTATTTTCCTTTTTCTGAATTGTTCTAAAGTATGTTAAGTCAATTGTGATCATTAGTCGAAGCTAGATCTAAATTTCTAGCAAAATTTCTGCTTATTTATTTTTTATTTATTTTTTATTTTTTTGTAAATTTTACTCTAAAAATTTTAAAATATCTCTTAAATATTATTTGAAAAAAATAATTGCGACTTATTAAATATTTATTAGAAAAATCGCTATAATATTAAAATTTATAATTTTTGTTTTTTTCTAGTTCTCTTATAAAAATGTACGTGAAGCTTATAATTGTGACTATAACTTAACATCATTATATCTATACACCCAATACCTACACTAACAAAACACACATACCATTATCTTTTATTATTTCCAAAACAATTTTTCTCTTTCCATTAATGGCTATTTGTATGGTTGCGTGGTTGTGTTTGTATAGAATATTTTGGTTTTTATTAGTTTATTTACACTAAACCAAACACATACAAAACATTGGAAATAACAACAAGTACAAATACACAAGTACAAGATGCTATAAGTGTATACTTGAAATTTATTTGTTTGTTTGTGATTTGTTGATCAATTTTCTTTTAAGAGCCTTTAGAGATTGATTACATTGCTTATTTAATGTATGTGTGTATGAGAGTCTATAAAAAGGACCTATAGTATATTTTCACTCATTGATACAAACACTTTTACAGAGAAATCTATGGATTTGAAGTGGTGATTAACAAATACTAAAGGTAAATTTATTTTAGTTGTTTTCTCTAGTGTTTAATCCGCAGTCTTTTAAGTACCGAGTCTGTTTAGAGCAAAAATTCTTCTGTTTTATTGAAGTGGCTGAATTGTTGTTTAATAATTCACATTCCTCCACCACTCCTTTAGAAATAATGTGCTAATAAATTAATAATTAATATTCGCAAAGTGAAGCATTACTTTGTCTATCAGACATTCAATTTTATTAAACAAACTATTGATAAAGAAAATTTCAATGTAAGTATAAGGCGAATCATTGTTACAGTACTTACTAAAAAATTCTATAATAGCACCTAAAAATATATAAAATACTTATTTAATACGTAGTTATTATTTGCGAATAAAGCTGTAAAATATTACCATATTACTAACTTACGAAAACCGTTCCTGATTAACTACGCTATTTAAAAATAAGATGTAAAATGTTGCACTTTTCTAACGTTTTTAATGTTTTCTACTATCAAAAAGGCCTGTTAACATAAATAAATAGTAAAAGTAAAAAACAAATTATTAAAAATATTGTGAAAGAAGGAAAACTGAAATAATATATTAAAGAAAAATTTAGAAAGAAAAAATGTATTGATAAATTTGTACTAGTAATTCAAAATGCTACCATATAACTTTTATTTTACAATCCGATATATGCGTATAAACTGTGAATTAAGTATTTAAAAAAAACTTTATTTACAAATAACAGTCCACGTGATAGACAAAAAAGAAAAAACTATAAAAAAAACTACAAAATTATTAAGTATATGGGTCATTATCAAACAATTTTTTTAAAAGTTTAAAACAAAGAAAATAAAGAACGGAAAGAAGTTCTTTATTTCTCTCTTCTCTGAATTCAACACACTTGTGGGAGAGAAAAACAACACAAAATAAACAAAATTTTGTTTTAAAATTTAAGAAAAATTACGATCGGTACACATTTTTATCACTAGCGCACAATATTTTTATTATTTTTTCACGAACATATATTGCATTTTAATCTTCGTAATACAAATATTTTCCGCAAATCAACAAACAAACATTTCCTTTATATTTTAGACATTCCTTTTGTATGTTGAAATTTAAATTGTACGATCAAATCTGCAACTTTTAGTATTAAAAATAAAATGAATTTAAAATAATTTTAAATTATTCTCATATTCAGCAATAAAAAGCCAAAAAATGTAACTATATATTTATTTGTGGATTCAATCCGAATCTAAAAAAGAAAAAAATTAAAATCTGGAAATATAATTGTAATCAATAATATTTAATAATTTAATATAATTGTAATGAATTATATTTAATAATTTTTCAATACTCTTTTTTGTAACTATGTGTGCTTATGATGTACGGTAAACTCGGCTTCAGTACTAATACACATAAATAAATTTTAACTAACCTAATCTTAGTTAGGTTTTTATGACAACAGAGTAAGGTTTTTTTCTTGGCAAATCTCCCTTCCATTCTTTATAATCTTTGGCTCAAAACTTCAAACTACAATATATATATATATATATATATATATATATATATATATATATTTTTCTTGATGGCGCATTAAAATTCATTTGTCTGAATATTAAGTGACTAAAATGTATGTAGAATTAGTTTGCGTTAATCATTTCGTACTGGGGATGCAAAAGTTGTAGAAATTTTAAAGTGATCATATATATATATATATATATATATATATATATATATATATATTTTATAAAATAGAAGTTTATGCAAAAGTCGAGCAAAATTTAAAAAATTATCGTAATGTTTAAGATTGCGATTCTTAAAAATTTTGCAAAATTCTGGATTTGTATATTAATTATTTCTTCACATATTATAGAAAATATATTTCGTTAGAGTTTATTACAAAGAAATGGTATTTAATACTGTGATCCTTTTTTTATTCTTCCAAATATTGTTTGGTCAATAAAATTTGTATCTTTCCAAATTTTTTGATGCGCCTCTGCATTTTCGTTAAACATTACAAACACCTAATTATTATGTCAATTATAATTAATATCGTGCTGACCGCACGATGTGCATTAGCAAAATCTGTTTTGACAAAAGTGTCCCGTTTTCAACTATCGACGACATTTGTGTTAAATTTATGAGCTCGATCAATTATATTTATCACCGTTCTTTCAAATCGTTCAAAAATATGTGCAAATAGGAAAAAAAATAGGAATATATATATATATATATATATATATATATATATATATATATATATATATATATATATATATAACAACAACAATAAACATTAAAACAAACACAAGGATGCACATAACCTTCATATACACTTTCTTAATTAATTTTGTGCATATACAAGCATAAAATTAGAACTCATACACTATTTATCTCACCCCTTTTTATCTGTTAAATGAAACAAACAAAAAAAAAATAAATAAATTATAAAATAAAGCGAATATTTTCTATTATTTAACTTTTCTTTAACTTATGAGTATTTTATAATTGACTTTCCTAAGACGTAAATTAAATTATTAAATTATTTTGGAAAAAGAAAAAATATATATTTAAATGTAAAGTGGATTTTTTAAATTATTCAAAATTATATATGAATGTCATGTTCTATTCAATATAATGAAAAAACTAGCTAGACAAGTGTTGTTACTTGTCTATTGAGACTAATACGTCTAGGACGAATAAACTATAAAGCTGTCTGAAGATTTTGAATTATAATATCATTTTAAGGATAATTAATGCAGTAGATATTGTCAACAATTTAAAAAATCTTAATAATTTTTCTTAGTCATGCAAGTGTTAAAAAATTGTTTAATGTATAACAATAGTTAAGTCATGCTCATTATAAATGAAATAAACTAATAATATTAATCAAACTACATATCTATATATACATATATATATATATATATATATATATATTTAGGCCATTATCTAACGTTTTTGATTTTAGGCAATAATTTTTTTATGACACATTAAAATCCATTTGTATAAATATAAAATGACAGGAATGCATGTAGAATCAATTCGCGTTAATAATTTCGTGCAGTGGATGCGAAAGTTATAGCGGTTTTTTCTTGAAAATATACACATTTTTACAAACTACAAGTTTAGGTATAAATCTCGTTAAAATTCCGCACAATTTTTAAACCTACTGCGGTATTCAAATAAAATTTATTCCTAGTAAAATTTTAAAAATCTCCTTTACAATAAAAATCGCTATTTTTATAAATTATAAATATAATAAAATGGTAATCGAATCTAAGTTATTTCTCCAAATATAATGCGAAAATATATTTTATTAGAGTTTATTACAAAGAAATTCTATTTAATATTGTGATACTTTTTTAAACCAATTAAATTTTATTTGATCCATAAAATTTTTATCTTTCTAAATTTTTTGATGTGCCTCTACATTTCCATTAAGCATTACAAACACCTATTAATTATGCCAATTATAGTTAACATCGTGCCAACATCGATGTTTTGGCTAGCGTTCCGTTTTCAACTACCAACGACATATGTCTTATATTTGTGGTACCGTTCCGTTATATTTATCGCCGTTCTTCCAAGATCTTACAAAGATTTGCACAAATTGTAATTTTCTATATAAAAGTACAAAAAGTGCAACGAAATTTTCAAAGAGTCCATTTTTTTTTTTTTTTTTTTTTTTGTTAATTTTTTTCCATGCTCCCTCGATTTTATTGCGTAAATTAACAAAGAACTAAGTTCACCCAACAATCCATGTTTTTCTATATAAAACAGTGAATGCCTAGTCAAATTTGACTTTTTTTAAATTCTAGCTCTTGTTTTTAAAACTATGAGACTATTTTGAGCACATTAAGGAGATATTGCGCAAAATACGCTGAATTACAATAATTATCAATCCCTATTTCTATGCCTATTAGGAAATTTTATATGTTCACCTCAAAATGGCTATAACTTTCGCGCTCCCTGAACGAAATGATTAAAGCGAACTGATTCTACATGCATTCGAATCACTTAATATATTTAATATATACATGTAATTAATTATTACTTTAGGAAATATAAAATATTTATGGAATGCGATGAATTTATTTTTATTTTAATCACAGAGCAAAAAATTCATATATTTAAAAATTTTTTCCATAAATATTATGAATCGAACATGACTTTTTTTCCCCAACTTTTTTCATAAAAAATAAAATTTTATTCATAGATATTATTAAATTGTACTTAATGATAATTTTTCGAATATATTAATATGAAGTTTTTTCTTTGTGTATTTATATATGTATGTAGTATCAATATTGTATAGTTATTTTAATAGTCTTTCAATGTTAAAATATTTGGGCATAATAATACTTAAAAAAAAATGTATTGTTTTCAATATATTTTGAAGCCTGAAATTTTGCATTATATTGGATTTAAGTCTTGTGAGTTCAGATCTGTAATCCGTTTCTTTAAACAAAAAAAAAAACGCTAAAACTTCTTAAGGATTAAAGTCAGTTTCAGTCAATTTAAAAATGTTTTGATAATATAACCTATATAACTCCGTAAATCTTAAAAAAAATTCTCATATTAAATCATTAAAATTACAAAACTTTTAACATATTTAATATACCATTTGTTTACTATACCCATAAATTTTTGCCTTCTAATAAATCATAAACTCATTTTGAATTATTACTTAAACAACAACAACATTAACATTAATAATAATAATAATAATATTGATAACAGCAACACGTTTTCATGTTTTCATGTGTCAAGAATATTTTGTTGATCTAAAGTGAAAAGGGTTTAATATAAATGTATTTTGTTTTCTTCTCCTTCTATTCTCTAAAATAATTATTTATCTTTATGATTGAGTGTTGAATTAGCAAAACAATTTTTAATTATCTTCTCAAGGGTCACAATAAAGTCATTTTCTATGAATATTGATTTTTGGGGTTTCGTGTTAAATATTTGTTAATCATTATGAAGATAAAATAAATGAGTTTTAATAAGTTTTTTATTTCTTTGTCCTTTTTTTGTATAAACAAAATATTTTTTTATTTTGTTTAAGGAGAAATACATTTATTTGAGGTTATATTTAATAATTACTTTTGAGAAGTTTTTGTTTTAGTTTTAAATTATTTTAAAGCAAATGCTTACTTATATATACACTCTAAAAAGTAGATTTAGAATTTCAAATTACTGTTACTTTTATAGCATGTTTTCTTCTAAAAATACTAAAAATTTATAAATTTAAGCATAATATAATGAATTATATACTTTTATCAGTAAAAATATCAGTAACATATCGCAAACAAGAGGGTATTAACTAAAAATTTGTAAAATTTCACTTTTTGCAAGAAATCAACTAACAACATCAATATATATTTACTGTAAAAATTTCAATATATTCCGATTACTCTTTCATATCTAAAACTACATTTGAGATCATTTTCGTGCTAGTGTAGTGGCTCTCTACATATCAACAAGGTCTCAGAAAAATGGTATTAACTCAAAAAATATATTTTTTTGCAATAATTGCAAAAATTTAAAATAAAAACAATGTAGACATATTTTCAAATAAAATTTACTTACTATGATATATTCGGATTATTAAGTTCTCTTAAAATGTAACCGCAAGCAGTTTTCGACCTCAACTGAAAATTTTTAAATTTTGAGCTAATACCCCGTTATTGATCAAGTGCGATATAGTATTATGAATGTATGCTTTTTTTTTTTTGAAAATGTAAAAACGGAAAATTGTTAAAATATATTTCAACATTAAAAATTATGCATAAAATGAATTCAAAGTGCAGAAAAATTTAATTGATTAATGCAGATAATTATATCAGTAAAGTTATTTGAATCTAGTTAAGAAAAAATTATTTTTACAAAACAAATTAAAGTCCCAGACAGTAAAAATAACAGATTGAATATTTACTGCTGGATAATATATTTACTGCCTTTAGAAGCCTTCAAAAACGGTTTCAACTATGATGAGCTGTAAAAAAAAATACTATAATTATATTCTTCTTATTCCAGTTCTTGTTTTGTAAACATTTTATCAATAAAGATTCTTTTCGAAATAAAATTATTGTTTATTAATTGAAAAGTATAGCTTTTTTAAATTAAACTCTACCAACATTTGGAATATATTTTCCTAGAAGAAATTTACACAATATCTTCCTTTTACTATTTGGATGAAAAACATCAAAGCAATATTTTTCTAATATTTTATTTTTATCAGTTTAAGGAAAATTAGGCAATAAACAAAAAGAAATATATAAAATTATACATATTTTTTTATTATATTTATCTCCAAATATCGCTTATTTTTCAGTAAGATGATGAGATCATTTGGAAGAAATTAATGCAGTTCTTTTATTTTTCAGTCACAATTTTTTCAGTTGTCGAAAAATTTTTCTAAAATGAAAAAATATTGAAGATATTTGTTTGAATTTTACAAAAAAAAAAAATGGATATTTAATGCAATCGTTTTGTTTTTCGTACTTTATGTTGTTAAGATTTACGTGTATGATTGCTTTACAAGATGTAAAAGTTTTTTTTAATGTGATATTTCAGATTTATTTAGTTATAATTTTTCTATATATTTATTACATTATCTAGAAGATTACCTGGTGGTATCTTCTTTCTTTCACCTAGGCGATTATCTAGCAGTATTGCCTATTTTTCTTCCAGACGTATTGATTTCTTATTGCTTAGATATATCGCCTGTGATGCACAATCTCTCCCAATGGGGGAAACTTCTGCAATACTAATATGATTATTGTGACAATAAAATTGTTCTTTTAAGCAATGCGAATTCGAATCATATTCGTATTATTTTGCTTGTAGGGTAACTTTAGACACAAGAAAAGTAAAATCATAAAAAATATGATATTTATCAACATTTGTTAGACACATAAAATAGTGAATATTTAAATTTTTTATCTAATTTTTTACACACAATGTGATTATATATATTTGAACGTGTATTTTTACTCCATTTATAGTGGCAGTCAGGTTAGATACTATAAATGGAGTAAAATTACATAAAACTTTTTTTTAATATAGATATATTTTTGAACTCGGAAAATATAATAGCATGAAAATCGCAGAACACCCTGTGTAGCGTATAATAAATTAAATACTTATTTCCAAGATATTTTGATCCTTCAATTCTTAAATTGGAATTTCTGCTTTATGAAAAAATTAATAACTTAAAAAAATTTAATGGATATTACAAAACAAACTGTGAACTTTTAGTGTGAAATAAATTAAGGACTTTCAATTGACATCAGTTTCAATGTTATTCATAATTCTTGGTATTTGTCTGAAGGAAAAAAGCTGTTGACTAATACTGTTATTTCTAGTATGAATGATGTCCTAATATATTGTAATATTTTGGTTAAATTTTCCACCACTGCATAACTTGTCAGCGAAAAGTAATATTTTAATAATGAATTTTTAGCAAATTTACATTTTATGTCTGGATTTAGGATACTATATGGGCTTCATTTGGAAAGCTATGTAAATACTATGTACATTTGAGGATGGTTAATATGTATATTTTTATATTATCTTTATATTTTTTACATACTTAAAAGGTGACAGGACTTTGGCTTAAAAATTTTAAATTTTATAATTTTAAAGAAAAATTTATTTTTGATTTAGTATTTTATAAAAAATTACCAATTATATCTTTAATATAATTTTTGGTGCACGAAAAGATCGTTATTTTCCTAATACATTATATTAAAAATATATACAATAATTTTAATATGTTTTTACGCTCTTAAAAAATATGAGAATAAAGAAACATTTAAAGTTTAATGATGCCCTAAAAGACGCCCTTCTTCTACACGCGGAAGAGGTTGAGTTGTTGTATAAACATAGCAACGACCGCCAAAAACCAATCTAATAGTCTAAAAAAAAGTGGCTTGTGACCAAGAAGATCACACTTTTAAAGTGGTCGGGAAATTTGGAAACATATAAGAAATTATAGATCGCGAAATAATACGCGTATAAACCAAACATCAAGTATGAAATTTCCAAGTAGATAAAATATCAAGGAATAAAATTTCTAGTAAGGCTTTTAAGATTTAAGAATCTCTATGCCTCGCTGATGTATGAAAGTCTAAAAAATTAGGTCTAATTTACTTAATATAAATAAAGTTAACATTTGTATTTAATGTACTTTAGTATTGTCTCGAATGAAAAATGTGATATTTTTAGTTTAAATAAAGAAACTCAATTCTTTCTGCTTTGTTTTAAAGAATTTCGGTCGTAGTAAAAATACACTAATAAAAATAATTGAAATCAAAATGATGTTCCCTTCATTATTCTTCTATATTTTAATAAATGCTAATACATGCCTTAGTATTGTTCGCCACTGTATATATATATGTGATTAATAAAACTAGTTTAAAACCTCGCGTGACTTTTTTTCTAGCCTAATGAACTTAAAATTTTATTAAAAATGATGCACTTAGAGTACAACTCTCAATCAAGTAAAAGGTTCTTTTTACTCGTATCTATTCCTGAAGTCTTGTGTTTTAAAGTATATGAAATAATATATATTTTTATTAATTAAATTTTGCAAAAAAAGTGAAAGAATCAGACCACAGCAATTTTTCGTACTCATTTTATAGAATTGATGACGAAATGCAAAAATTCAAGAGTATTTTTAAGCCATTATTTTAGAATCTGTTTGAAATCATTGATTATTAAATAAAAAAAAAACAAAATTCACTTCTATATTGAGGAAATTATTTGAAAAAAACTAAAAAAAAAATCAAGGAAAAATTCGAAAATTCCAAATTCCAAATTTACCCTATTATAAATAGGTAGGTAACTTGACTCTAAATATAGTAAGGGTAAAAATAACATTCGTATTTATTTACGAATATTATGTTTAAAATAATAAACACAAAGTGTATATAATTTTCTATTTATGTGCGTAGAAAACATTCCATTTAAATTTACATTTTTCAATAATTGAATTTCAATAATTGGTTATTCTCCATTTTTTTTTTTTACAAAAACAAAAATAATATGTTTACCCATCATAACAGAAATTTTGGTATATATATATATATATATATATATATATATATATATATATTACTATAATTAAACTTAAATAACTCATTTCATGAACTTCCATTGTATCCAACTTCGCTTAATCTTTAAATTTTTGCATTAGAAATCAAAGCGCAATACACTCGAATACTAAAATATAAATTTTAAATTAAAAACTTTCTTCCGAAAGACTTGATACAACACTCCAAAGCTAATTTTCTAATTTTCTTAGAAGATGAGCAAAAACGACTATCATTGTTATTGTAATGCCATAGATACAACAAAAACATTTGAATCACTTAGCGTTTAATCACCATTTAAATGGGTTGTAAATTATTAGATAAGAATATATACTGAATGAACGAACAACTGGTTCTAATTCGAAAGACTGCAAAATGTAATGGTAAATATTTAGATGAGGAAATAGTTGAAGGGAGTTTGCTGTCTAAACTGTTAAATGTAACGGAATTAATCGGACACTTTTCTTTTCTTAGTTACTGAAATTTTGGTATTTTTTTTTTTTTTTTCTCTAAATATTACAAAAACTTACATTACTTATTTGATGTTGCTATTGCTATTGTTTGTTCTTGTTGATGTTGTATGGTTGCTGCTGTTGTTAAGTTTTACATTTTGTAAGATAATATTGTTAAAAAAAAACCAACAGCGTTCATACAACGCGTAAACCATGCAAATTTGTTATCAAATTCTGTATGAATGCAAGTTTTTTTTTTTCTTATTAATACCAAGGATAAGAAATAATAAATAAATAAATAACAAAAAGGGTGTTGAAAAACATGTAAACAAATCAATAACATACATTTAAGTCAGGACTACAAACTCGACCAAGAACAAGACTATAGATGAGACTACAAAATTAGTTTATAATCGGGACTAAAAACTAAACTATAGTCGAGACTAGGTATAGTCAAGAACTTATCTGCAGTAGAAATTATAAAAACTGTATAGTTGAGACTATAAACTAGGCAATAGTCGATACTATAAACCAGTCAGTCGATGTTATAAACTACTCTATAGTCAAGACTATAAATTAGTCTATAGTCGTAAATATAAAGTAGTCTATAGTCGTTACAATGAACTATTTTGTAGCAGGAATTATAAACTAGTCTATAGTCAAGGCTATGAATTAGTCTCTAGCCGAGACTATAAACTAGCTATAGTCTAGACTATAAACTAAAAAATAGTCGAAACTATAAACTAATCTACAGTCGAGACTATAAACTAATCTATAATCTAGACTACAAACTAGTCTATAGTCAAAACTATAAACTAGTCTATAGTCGAGACTATAAACTAGTCTATAGTCGAGACTATAAACTAGTCTATAGTCGAGACTATAACTAGTCTAAAATCGAGACTATAAACTAGTCTATAGTCGAGACTATACACTAGTCTATAGCCGAGACTATAAACTAGTCTATAGTCGAGACTATAAACTAGTCTATAGTCGAGACTATAACTAGTATAAAATCGAGTCTATAAACTAGTCTATAAACGAGAATATAAAGTAGTCTATAGTAAGTAGACTATAAACTATTCTATAGACGAGAACGTAAAGTAGTCTACAGTCGAAACTACAAACTAGTCTACAGTTTAGACTATAAACTAGGCTATAGGTGAGACTATAAACTGTAGACTAGTCAGTACTCGAGAATAAAAACTAGCCTAAAGTCAAGACTATAAATTAGCCTAGAGTCCAGAATATAAACCAGTCTATAGTAGTACTATGAGCTATTCTATGACCGGAATTATAAACTTTAAACTAATCTATGGTTGAGTCTATAAGCTAGTATATAGTCGAGACTTTTAACTATGCTAAAATCATTAAATGAAAATCATTAATTAAATTAGTCTACAGTTGAGATTATAAACGAGTCTATAACCAGGACTATGAACTAGTTTATTATCTCAACTATAAACTAGCCTATAGTCAGTACTATAAATTAGTTTATAATCAAGATTATAAACTATTCTATAGTCGGGACTCTCAAATATTATATATTCGAGACAGTAAACTAATATGTAGTCGAGACTATAATTTAAACTATAGTCGATGCTTTGAGAAGCCTCAAAGCCTTTTAAATAAAACTGAAAACTGAATACTTAACATTCTTTTTCAAATTACCCTATCTATCTAAGTACTCCTTTAAATTATGTACTCAATTCAAAGTACACATACATGTGCGTAATATTCTTTAAAAACTTCTGTTTGTATTAGTAACCTTTGTAAACTACAGCTGCGAGCATAAAATATCCAATGCTATGTAATATGTTCTTGTTAGCATATATTTTGCTTATAGCCAGACCCAGTGTAAAATTACTGTTGTGATTTTAGTATTTGTGGCCATAGACTGTTGTCGTATATAATCTTATCGAATAGTTGTTTATGTAAGGAAAAGTATTAAGCATTTAGTAAAAACAGTTATAAATTTGAGCGAGCAAAACAAATGCAACTTTTAAAAAATCAACATGATTTTTTAAATTTTGTTAAAAATCGTTATTGGAAAAGGTTGGAAACTATAGAATTGTTAAATACAATAATTTAATATTCTTATCTATAAATTAAAATACATGAAATGTACAAATAATAATATTATATTAGCAAATAAAACCACATTATATTAAATTTCACTATTTTTCTTAAGTGTTTTGGGAATTTTTAACACAGAGATTGATATTTTTTTAATTATATTTTTTTTATTAGTTTGAAATTTACATTTATTTACAAAAATTTTCTATGATATAACCTGATAATTTATAAGTTTGTGATAGAATCAACAGCTAAATATAATTTTTTCGCAACGATATGACATTATTTAATGCCCGCTAACGCAATAATTCAAATATCCCTTGATTTTCGTTCTGGAACAAATTCTAACACAGCAAAAGGCAATTAGGAATGTCCTGATGTTTGTAATACACAGAAAAAATCACCCAACATCTACCTTAAGGTATACCAATCGACTCAAAATCACTTTTTGAGTCGATCCAACGATGTCTATCCATCTAGCCGGCTGGCTGTCCATGTAAAATTTGTGCACAAAGTACAGGTCGCAATTTTGAATTCAATGAAATTTGGCACGTGGGACTTTCATGATATACAGACGAAGCCTATTGATCGGTCCATTATTTCACCTAATCTTCACACAAAATTTCTCCAAAAATAGGGGTTTAACGATCACAAATGCCTTAAATACAGCAATATTTTAGTGAAATTCGGTATAATGATGTTTTGTATAAATATAAATCCTTGTGCCAAATTTCATGAAGATCGCTCCATAATTGACCATAGTTCCCATATAAAACACTCTTCCGAAAATCACTTTAACGTGCATAATTCACATGTTAGTATAAAGTTTATAATCGACACAAATAAGAAATCACAATAACAAATTTTATGAGGATCGCTCCATAATTTTCATTTTCTCCCAAATAAGCCCACTTTCGGGAGTTACCCTATAAATGTTAGTATTAACGTAATATTCTGTATTCATATATTTTATTTTACACTTAATTAAATTATCGGTCCACAATTGTTCACATGTCTGATATAAGACCCCTCCACTAATTTTGATGAACTTACACAATGGTGTTGGGTATAATATAGTCGGGCTTGACTATATCTTTCTTACTTGTTTAGTATTATTAATATCCTTTTTATTTTTATTGGCAGTAATTGATGGTACTGCAATCATATTATAGTTTTCCGCATTCTTCAATATTTAATTTTAGCAGAATTTAAAAAATTACGTATATCTTTTTTAACAAAAATTGTAATAGTTATTCCTATGTCTAACATTTTGGAAAAAAATGACATACAATTATTGACTAAGACCACAGAGAATAAAGTCACAACAGAATTGACTAATTTAATAACGATATACCCTTAATTAATGCGATCAAAAATCGTATAGCATAGCGTTGCATTTTTTATGCACACAACTGTATATATCTGCGAGGTTTGCTAGCTATATTGTACCAGTTATTTTTGGTTATTTAAATATAAATTATTTTAAGAATATTCAAACAGAAAAAAATTCAACAAAATAGCAAACCACTCATACAGTAACAAGTTAATCCCTTCACTTTATCAAGACCTTAAAACTCAAACATTGGAGAAGATGAAGAAGCACCGAAACAAGAGAAACCAATACCCTATGAACAAAAAAAAAGAAGGAAACTTGAAAGCAAAATTCATGATGTTCCTTATAGTCTTCTATTAAATATAAGAACTAAAAGCAAGGAAATAGAGAGCAATGTGTTAGTATTATTTTTTATTTTTTTATTATTATTTTTTTTTATTCTTTAACATTAAACGTTGTTTTCTTAACCACATAATAATTTATGCCAACCACAAGCTTTTGTTTTTTTTTTTTCTTCTTTTTCTTCACAGTTATTTTAAAATGCAAAAAAGTAGTATTAAAATATTTGACTGAAGGACTTAAATGAGACCCTAGCTGATGTCTGTTTAAGGGAAAAATAAAATAAGGAAAAAAGTTTAACCAAATATTTACTACTTGTTCTTTTATTGAAGGATTATGTAGGTGGTAAATAAATACTTTATAAGAAAATAACAGTTATAAAGTCCTCTTCCCGCTCTTGAATTTATATTTCCGATACATATATTCCATTATTATTTCGTCTAGCTGTATAAGTATTTAAGTTGCATGAAAAAGGTTTAATTTTTAAAAACCTCTCATTTGTATAAGACCAAAAAACACTTTAAGACCAAGATTTGTTTTACTTATTTTGTACAAAAAAAAAGAGAAAAACAAAAATTAAATTTTTTTTTTTCCAAGACAAACAATGTCTTGTCAGATGTTTTTAGTTGAGTTGCTTTTAGCTGCTTTTAGGAGGGTGTTTTTTTGTGATTTTTAAATTATTCAAATATGTCTATAGATTTCTTACACAGAAAAAAAAATATTCCATAAAATTTTTCAATTCTATGGTTATTTCGTTTTCAATTAAAATTTAATAAAAATTGTTTAATAATTAATGCTCCTACTCTCTATATCGATTTTACGTACCGTCTGTAGACGAAAAATAGCCACAAGTCGAAAAAATTTTTTCGTCTGAGTTACGTAGGTTAGATCTATGATGTATGTTGCTCTCAAATGAGATATTGCCAATATTAAGAATGATATAAATTTAGAAAAATTTAGTTGATTTTTTTTTTCTACAATTTTACTTTTTATTAATATGTTAGTACTGGTTGCCATAAAAGTGACAATTCAAAAATGAATAAAATTAAAAATAATTCTAATAAAATGTTTGTATGATTCAATATGTTTTTCAAGCTAATTTCTTATGCAAACTCGAACGATTTTTTATAGAATTGCATTTGTAGTATTAATAATATTTTTCCATATACGAGGGCGGATCAATATTTCCATGACTTTTCGAACTTCTCTGGTAGTTATAAGAAATGAAATACTTTTCCCATCAAGTACCACCAGTTAATAGACTACTGTCAAATTTTGGGCAAGTGTCGTCATTTACTTTCATCAAGATAATGCACGGGTGCACACGTGTTCAGTCTCAATGGCAAAAGTCTACGAATTGCCATACTCTCCGGATTTGGCCCCTAGTGACTACTTCCTATTTCCAAACCTAAAGAAATGACTCGGTGGAAACAGATTCAGCTCCAACGATGAAATTATTGATCAAACAAATGCCTATATTAGGGACCTCGAAAAAGCCTATTTTTTGGAAGGGATACAAAGACTGGAGAAACGTTGTACTAAGTGTATTGAGTTAAAAGGAGATTATGTTGAAAAATCAATTTTCGTTTTGCAAAACAAACTTTGTTTCATTCAAAAAGTCACGGACTTATTGATCCGCCCTCGTATCATAGATACATACGTAGGGAGGACAGTATCCAATGTTATTAGAATCGGTTCAAAATTGGCCTACTTTCCATATAAGTCCTACTTTTGAATATAAATAAATATTATATTAATTTATTCACAGCTTCCATATAAGATTCTCCCCAAAAATCACTTCGGTCTATACTAAGGTTCGGCCAGACCAACTGTAAATTATTTTTGTAACTTTGACAGTATTATCAAAGTACTTATTTCAAATTCGGCTCTTACACAATGTCCTTCTAGGACGTAATGACATTGTCCCAAGAACAAAAGACGACACACATAATCGGGGCATAAAATTTTTCTAATTGATTTAAATTTTTTATCATAAATCCTAAAAATAAAAATAAAAAATAAAAACATTTTGAATCAGAATACATTTTATGATAATTATAGTTGATTTCCAACTGCTTAGGCTCTAAGAAAACAATAAAAATAAATTCCGAATAATGCAGACTGTGAAGATTTCCTGATGTGCCAAAGATAATAATATATAATTAATTACTCGGTAAGTGTAAGTTTTTAAGATTAAAGAGAATTCTATAAGTAAAATAATAAGATTGTTTTGATGTTATTATGTCATTCAATTCAAGCCATATTATGCTGCTTTTTGAATAGAGAGTAAGTTTATAGAGATTATATTTAGCATTTCTTCAGACAGGTTGCCATATATTGTTTATTGTTTTTCTTGTTATGTCATTCCCTAGGTTGTAAAGTCTACTTAGTGATAATTCAAAACTACTTGTTGGATCATTCAATCGAGATGATCGTTGTTAATATATATATGGGTTTTCACGGAAATCACCCTGCCAACATTTGGAAGAAAGTTTTTTCATCCATCCACTAGAAAGTGTCTTTTTTGATACTATTGGATATTAAAAAGTAGAAAAATACACAAATTTGCAACAACCAAATACATTAGTGTCGAATTTTGATCTGAAAAACTTAATTTGGACGACTGCTTATATTCATGAAAAAAAAAGAAAAGAAAAGAAAAGAAATGTTTAATTTGTGATTTTTGTTTTTAAATATTTCATATTTAATTTAAATTCATAATGAGTTACTACAGTGTGTTTAAATATAAGGTAAGTATTTAGCACAATTATAATTATAAGTATTTACTAGAAATATTTCAACTACATTATAAACATGTTTATTATACAAAAGCGATTATATTTCGATGAAATTTATTAACCGACAACATTTTGCAAATTCGTGTCAAATTTCCGGCATAGGTTTAACATTGTTTGCTAAGTTTTGTGTTCTGCACATAAGTTATTTTCGCAATAAGGGCTCCATATATTCGCTTTTATTTACATGCATTATTATTGTAAAACAATTTTTATTTAAATATATATAATAACAAATTACAAATATATAATTTAGATGAAATTCGTGTATTATTATCAAGAGAAACATTTTGTGCAACAGTAAAAATTTAATTAATTTTAGAATCAAATCAATAAATATTTTACTTGATTTTATATGAAATTTTAATTATAATTCTTATTGGATCGATTAAAAAATTAATTGAATTTCAATGAAAAACAACTATTTTGGATTAATTAATACTATTACTTTGGAGTACTACAAAAAATTTTTTTCAAAATCAAACAAAAAATTTATTTATATAACAAATGTCGTAATTGAAATCCACGTTTATTTTTATTTTTTTTTTTTTTTTCTGTGCATTTAAGGAGCTTGTTTTAATTTTTATTTTATGCTGGAAATATTAAGATAAATTTAATATCCACCAATATAATATAATCATGTCATATATTTTATAACATAAACATATGAGTTCATTATGAGAGGAAAAGTGGAGCTATTATATTTTATAGTTAAGCATAAAGACAAGAAAGTGAGTGTACAATG
The DNA here is from genome assembly GCA_932274085.1 of Protocalliphora azurea. Taxonomy (NCBI): domain Eukaryota; kingdom Metazoa; phylum Arthropoda; class Insecta; order Diptera; family Calliphoridae; genus Protocalliphora; species Protocalliphora azurea. The sequence continues at coordinate 149,977,307 of OW026520.1, forward strand.
TTCTTTTTATGTTCATTTTTTTAAATATTTCTATATAAAAATTTAAAAAAAAATAACAAATTTTCTATATATTGTGAGCATTTTTAAGCAAAAATAGTTTTAACATTTCTTAAATGCCTATTAAATATGTAATTTTAAAATGTGTTTATTAGATTGTGCTGAGAAGATGATTTTTTAGCAAGCGATGAATATTTTAATGAGCTAAAAAAAACCTAGTGTATTTTATTACTAATATTCTGGTAGATTTTGATACGATGTACACGGAAAAAAGTATTAAAAATATTTTTTTTAATAAAATGATTAGTTAATTTTGTATTGAAATTTAATAATATTATAAATTAATATAATTAACTTTCTAATTAGTTCAAAAATTTTTGAAAAAAATTGACAGCTCTTAAATAATATAAATAAAAAAGAAAAACGTGTCAATAAAAAATATAAAAATAAAATAACTTTAGTTCAATTTCCAACCATTTTCAATTGTTTGGGCTCAATCTATCTTTGAAAAAAAAAATAGTAGCTCGAAATTTCTTTCCTTTCGGTGAAGTGTTTAATACATAATTATTTGGTAAATACGAATTTTAAATATTTGATGAGATTATTAATGTTTTGATTCAAATTTGTTTCAAAGCCATTCTATGTATATAAGGTCAGTTCATATTGATTGTTTTTGACGATTTATTCAGATCACAAGGGCACTCAGATAGGATAATATGATTTTTATTGGAACGTCCGGCAGAGACGAACGCTTTCGTTATAAGTTTTTGGAAATTAAATATAAGTACATACAAACATTATATACTTTAAATGTATTATTAAGAATACACATTTTATAATCAGTATAGTAAATTATATTACATAGATTTTTACATTATACATACATACATTATTGTAAAACCAAGTTAAATAGGCGTATAATACCAAAATTTAATGGAGGGAAACGAAACTTCACATATAGTTACGTTTTAGCGTCTTATAAATCCTTTTAAAAGACACCTATAATCACATATGAACTACATGAGATACTTGAGCACAAAAGTTACAGAAATCTAATTTATACGTGATTATTGATGATTTCAGCAGATTGTGTATGACGCCAGGAGGTGAAACTATATATGTACCAAGTTTTGTTTTCCTCTATCAAATTTGCAGTTTTAATATTTTTTTTCTTTTTTTTTCATTTAATTTTGTCTGAATATTTCTAATAATTCAATTAAAAAAAATATTTAAATCCGTGCATTTTTATTGAGAGAGAGATTTAATTCATTATAGAATTGAATTAATAAAAGTTTTAATTGATTTTAGGAAAATTTTTAATCATAATTCTAATTAATTTGATAAAAAATGAATTGAAATTTAAGCCAAAATCAATTATTCTAGTTAATAATTAATAAATATTATCACTTTTGTGATTGAAGCAAAATCAAAAAATATTTAATTAGTATAAACAATTTCGTAATTGATGTCCACTTTTATTTTTTTTTTTTTTTTTTCTGTGTACAAAACAGAGAAAACACTTTCGTTATGATAACTGATTTTGTAAATACTGAATAGTTTGATTCTGATTACTAAATAATTTATTTACAAGTACAAAAATTATTGGTACTTGCAATTATAAACTCATCTGAACTCATCACGGCAGAAGAATTTTATTATATTGAATATAATATGCATATGATTTTTTTTTTTCTCCAACATATACGAGTTCTTATAAATTTTATACACTTTGAAACTTCAAATGTATGTATATAATTTTTTTAAATAAAAATTATGAATTTTAAAATAAGCATTAGAGTGATTCCTTGTCAAAAAGGAGAGTAATTGGATCTGTCATCTCCGCATCCAATGAATTTCATCACATACATTGGCTACTGGAAATGCTTTTGAAATCATAAACTTTTAGACTTATGACTTTTTCCGATTCAAATTATGCCGTATTGAAAAAGCTAAAAACGTTACAAAGATTTATTTCTTTAATAATTGCTAGTAACTTATAAACTAAAGATGATAGATAGTTCAAAGATCAAAGTTGAACATATAAAATTAAAACCATTGCATCTCAAAAAACGGTATTTTTAAAAGTCTTAAAAAAATATATATAATATTGGCATTACTCTTATCCTTGCACTTGTAAAATTTAGTTTAGAGTATGATGCAGTTTTCGTTTCTAGCAAGTGTATACTCAGTCTGTCCAGTTTGCTTAAAGGTCTGCTTCCTTTGACTGTTACCACAGAGCTACTTTGTTTCTTCGTGACACGAACAGAAATGAATTCATACCTAACCACTTTAGACAATAACAGTTTTGGCAAAGTTAATTTTCAATTACAATGTGTTAGCTTCTTAATCAAAATCCGCCGAAGCAAATTCTTCTGCTATCGACCGGGTGTCTACGAATATGTGAATAATTATCAAATATTTTTTAATAAACTAATATTGGGATGCAATTCGCTAATATAAATTATTCGGCTCTCAGTCAGCTAACTAGAATTTACTGGGAAATGAAAGCTGAATACAATATGCAATCCGATGAAATAAATGCTTCAGCTCTATATTAGCCAGCTAGGATCGTGTGGGCTACGCTAATAATAAATACAATCTGTAGAGATTACTGCTTTGGCCTTCGTTCGGCTAACTACAGGTTTTGGTCACAAAATACAATCCAATGAAATAAATGCTTTGACTCTCAATCGACTAGCTGGAATCATATGAGCCACTCTATATATCAAATAGAATTCAACGAGATAAATTCTTTGGCTCTTGGTCGGCTAACTACAAGGTTCGACTTTCAAATATAATCCAAAAGATAAATTATTAGGCTCCCAATTGGCTATTTACGACTACATTACTACGATTCGACGAGATAAATTCTGTGGCTCTATGATGGTTAACTGCAGGTTCAGCTACAGTTCGGAGGAAAGAACTACGTTCGCGTCTGGTGATACTTTGATCCCTAAACACAAAGTATAATAAGAACGATATTTCGGTTCTTGCTCAAATGTATCATTCCAATCTTGACTATTTGCGTTTAAATTTACATAAATTAAATGAGAATTATAATGTTCGCTTGTTATATTGTAACTACTATAGTTGTTACAATATATATTAATATGTGGAAGTTGTAATATTTGTAACTACACGTTAGAAGAATTTAAGAAATAAAATATGGTGAAAACCTAATTTGTTACATGTAAAATTTAAATGTTTACAAAAATTAATTAATATTTTTTTTTTTTTTTTTTTTTGTGAACTTATATTTAAAATAAATAAATTTTTATATATAAAATTTGATTTAAGATCATATTTTTCTATATAAGCAAAATATGGAGAAAAGTTGTATTAAATTATTAAATTTTTTAAAAATTCTAAAAATATTTTTTTGGAGCTATCAATTAAACACTTAGATTTTTGTAGGTCAAAGTTTGATCTTTGAAATTTACATACTGTTATATAGATAATTTCTTATCTTTAATATGAAAGTAAAACCAGTTATCTACCATATATAGTTTAGAAGTACACCTTCGTGAAGTTTTTAGCTTTTTTTCGTAATTCAAAATGTCTTATTTTTGGACCAAAAGGTACCATGAGTCTAAAAGTTTATAATTGAAGAAACATTTCCAACAGCCAATGATGTAGCGAATTTCATTGATGTCAATTCCGAAAATGGCTGCTTTTTGACCGTTTTTATATGGAATATCATTTATACTATAATTTAAGTTATAATATAAGGTAAAATCAAGTAAAAATGTAAACGTTTATATATTTTCTGTATTTAATGTTGATGCTTTATATCAGTACTTTAAAATATAAAATAATGATTGAAAAATTTTTTGACCTTAGCGGCACTCACCTAGTGCAACAAGTGGCATAAAAAAAGTTTTGAGACACAAAGGTTAGCATCATCTTAGCTATTGAATGCTATGTTTTAAAATTGGACTTTTTGCTATACAGCTGTATACTGTAGGAAATACCAGAATATGGGCTGATCGTAAATATATATTTTTTTAATTTTGAAATTTTAGATATTTTAGACAAAAAGTTAAAATTTAATGGAATACATCTTTTGTGCTTCCTTTGCCAGTTTGGATTATTTTGTATACCATTTTTAACATCTAATCTGAAAATATATGTGGTATAATGTACAATCACTCGAAATTATTATTATTTTATGATTTTTAGATATAGTACATATTACTATTCATTGTGGGCATAGTATTCTAGTATTTAGGTAAAATATCAGAATAGCTTATTTATTTTTGTTTTTTTTTTTTTTTTTTTTTTTTTGTTTATCCTCATAATAGCAAACAAAATAATGTTAATGTCTTGATATAAATCTTCTCGTTTATAGCCTACCCTATTACTGTGGTGAAAATGAATGTAACTTTAAGCTGTTTAACACTTTTTGACAGACAAATTCGAAAAAATCTAAGCGAGATTTTCATGAAATTGAGTTACCCCTCAAAAAGGAAGTAATTCCTTCTTTCCGTTTTTAACTTCAAAAGTAGAAGATGTTGCGAAAAAATATTTTTTTAATATATTTAAATCATCCATATATACTGATAAAATTCAAAAATTGATTTAAGCAAATGCTTTGAAGAAATTTTAAGCGAAAATTAACATATTTTTCAGATAATCTTTTTGATTATTTATATTTTGCCAATTTGGAAATTAATTTTTGATATTTTTATCAATTATTATATAATTTTTATCCTTTTGAAACAGAGGGATACCCATTTATAAATTAAAATTTCACAAATTTATGAATATAAATAGAAAAAATTGTCCTTGGTGTAATCCGTACTAAATTCTAAATATCTGTTCGAAATCTTTCATATTGGGAAAAACAAAATCCCTTAAAAAAAAAAGAAAGTAGAAAAAATTCCCTAAAATTTCTGTTAGAGCAGAATCGCCTAGTGTCAATCAGAAGTCCAACTTTTATCTTTTTTTAACCATAAGTAAGTAAGAGCATAAATCAAATACTATTTTCTCTGTCTCACACTTAACAAATCTTGATAATTGTTTTTTTTTTTATGCATAGGAGTGGAAATTCCACTAGAATATTTAAGGAATTTTAGAAAGGAGATATTTTATCTATTATTTTGAGGAAAGGAAATAGTATTAGTATAGTGAACGTGATTGATAACGTAGGAAAAAGAAATAGTACCAAATAAAAAGAGAAATAAAACATATATTTAGTGTAAAGAGAAATAAAACTAAAGAAAAGAACTTATATACTTAACTATACTTAATCTAGGTAAAATCCAATATATATAGATAAAATATCGGTGACTTTTTTAAATATCATAAAAAACATTTTTTTTTAATATCTAGAAATCTTCATAAAAATCTTCATAAGAAAACCAAGAAAAAAAATCATTGCACAGTGGCTAACAGAAATAATTATTAAAGTTTGCATGTGAAAAAATTTAAAAATAACAAAAATCACAAGTTAAATGACGCTATAAAAAGAAGGAAAAAAAATTAAATATATATATATATATATATATATATATATATATATATAAATATATCAAAACGTATATTTTTAACAACAACAAAAGTTATTTCGTTACACGGTGCAAAGAAATTTTGTTGAGATTAAGTGAAAACAAAAATAGAAAGAAAATTGAATCAAAAGTAAGGGCAAGAAAACAAAATATCCAAAAAAATATTGCAACAACAAAAACATATATAATTTATATTAATAATCAACGGAGAGAGGAATTCTTCGACATATTAATAATTTACATTCTCCGTCTACACCCGCAACGCTGGAAGGCCTTTCAACTCGCAGTGTAAGCGTAAGTTTTAATTTTGTTCTATTTTGTTTTATTTTCTTATTTTACATCATTCCTGATCAGTGGTTAACAATTAAGCAAAACAAAAATCAAAATTAAAAATATATATTTTTAGTGCTTTCTTTACAATTTAATCGAATATTTTGGTTCTGTATTTTGTTTTTTTAACTACTGATAGAAAATCAATAGCAATTTCTTAAAAAAAATCTAAATTTTTCTAAATAAATAATTTTTCTAAATTTTTCTAAATAAATAATTTTTCTAAATTTTTCTAATTTGTCTAATTTCTTCTAAATAAATAATTTGTCAATTTTTGCTAAATAAATTATTTTTTTGAATTTTCTTTAAATAAATAATTTTTCTAAATAACAATTTTTAAAAAATTTTTTTCTAAATAAATAATCTTAAAATTTTTTTAATTAAATAATTTTTAAATTGTTTAAACTAAATGTTTTTTTTTTATAATTTATCTAAATTAAGTTTTTATTATATTTACGTCATAAACATTTATTACCATACAAAATTTTTTGTTTAATAAACAAATAATGTGAATTTGGGGATTGATATAAAAAAAAATAGTCTAGTTTTCATTATGATCTGGTGATCTGGGCTTTTCCTTAAAGAAATGATAGGCTAATGTCGGTATTGGGTTCCATTAAAAATCGTGCTAGTTGGAACAAGGTGGGAGGGTAAAGTGCACTCGGTAAAAAGATCTGTCCCGTATTTATTATTTAAGGTATTTTATCATACCTCAGTGTATATTTTATTTTTCTAAGTTAAGAGACTCTATATAACAATTTTGTAATGTTCTTTGGGATGTGATAGATCAACAACCTCACCAACAGCTGAAGTCTAGCCTCATAAAAGGGTCCCGTTGACTTAGCTCATTCCATAGTATGTAGAATAGCTATAATAGTTTAGCTCTCGGAACGCAACAGAAACTAATTAAATGAAGCAATGAAAGAATATTTTTTCCACATCACAGTGGATGTAGTCGGATGGTAAGAAAACAGTGACAAAAAATTATCTTTGTACCAGACGTACGGACGGACGTAACTAGATCATTACAAATATTCAAAATGACATATGTGTGGTTCACTATTATGACTTTATTATTTCAGTTAATTTCCAACATGATTATTCATTTGATTTCTGAGTTACTATTAAAAATGTTCATGTATATAATAATTCTTCATACAAAATATTTTAAATTTTAATTAAAAAAATATTTTATAGGTATTAAAATTTGGAGCATGCTTGATCCTAAAAATTGTTACAGAACTCAAAAATTGGGAAAATGTGAGCTATTTTGATAGAATATTTCTTCGAGTAGATAACTTAAATTGTCAAATAATAAATTTGAATGAAAATGAATAAAAAATTATTTATTTGTTTGGTAACCAATAAAAAAGTTTCACTTAAAAAATTAAAAACATTCAAATTTGCTGAATAACAGAGCTGTAAATGAATCATTCATTTTTTAATTAATTCGCGAATCATTCATGCACTGAATTAGAAGGTTTTGAATTAATTCTTTTCACACAAAAAATAAATTTAAAGAAATTTGAATCAATTCAAATGAATTTGGTAAAAATGAATTGCAATTCATTTCCAATTCAAATGACTTTGTCAAATGAATTGCAATTCGTTTCCAATTCAAATGAATTTGTCAAAGTGAATTGCAATTTATTTCCCATTCAAATGAATTTGTAGAATGAATTGCAATTTTTTTCTAATTCAAATCAATTTGTCAAAGTGAATTGCAATTCATTTCCAATTCATTTGAATTGAATTGATTGAAATTTGAATTGGTTTTGTAAGCAAATTTGCAATAAGCATCACTGTCGTTTTGTTATTCAACTAATTTTTTATATAAAAGTATAGTCCAAAGACAAAAAGTTCTTACATTTGAAATTCTCATGATAGACTGGAATTGTCAGGTAGCGGCAGAATAAAATCCTATCAAAATGGGAAAAGTTTGTTTATTGGCTAAAAGAAACTTAAATTTTTATTTTTATCAAATAGTGTGAAGAAACTATTAAAGGTGTGTTTAACAATTATTTTTTGTTTAAATAATCTCATATTTGTATATTGTGGAAATTTTTTCAATCGAATTTTAAAGATTCCCTTTTTAATTCCCCCTAGATCTGCTCTTGAATTTGATTGATTTCAACTCATTTTTGACTTCATAAACTTGAATTGCAATTCATTGTTCTAATTCATTTGAATGAATTCAAAATCAATTCAATTCAAATGAATTGCAAATGAATTGGAATTCACTTTAACAAATTCATTTGAATTGGAAACGAATTGCAATTCATTTTACAGATTGAAATCGGAAAAGAATTACAACTCATTCTACAAATTTATTTGAATTGTAAACGAATTGGGATTCATTTCTGCCTAATTCATTTGAATTGATTCAATTCTTTTTTGTTGTGAAAAGAATTAATTCCAAATTTAGCTAATTCGTAACGAATAAAAATCAAAAAAGGATGATTCATTTACAGTTCTGCTGAATAAAAAAAATGACATTCACATTCACGAATTTTTAAAACAGTTTGATGTTTCATTTCTGGGTAAACAATTTGGATTTTTGTGTTCCCGTACTTTACATACAGTATTATTTACATATTATGAGTATAAAGTGTTGATCTTATTATGACCATCCGGATGTTTTTCTGAGAACTCAACATTTGACGCAGACAATTAATTAAACTTTTCAGTGAAAAATTTTAAGTCAAGGTCTATAATTTCTTTCCTGTAAATTTCCAAAACCTTTAAATTAATTCTAACTTTTGTAATAAAATAAAATTAAACATCAATATCAGAGAAGCTTTTTCGAGCGATCTGCGAATGGATTTATCTCATACTAAAGAATATTGTGGAAAATATTTTTAGGATAAAAGCTTACAAAGTAACAGATTCATAACGAGAAATTAATAAAAATGTTCCATTGTTCAACTATATATTTTTCTCTCTGTACGATTTTGTATGTAGAACAGATGTAATCTTTGATCCAGCTAAGATCATTATTATTGTTACTATTATTATTATTATTATTATTATTATCATTATTATTATTATTATTATTATTATCATTATTATTATTATTGTTACTATTATTATTATTACTATTATTATTATTATTATTATTACTATTATTACTACTATTATTATTATTATTATTAATTATCATTATTATTAATTATTATTATTGTTACTATTATTATTATTATTATTATTATTATTATTATTATTATTATTATTATTATTATTATTATCATTATTATTATTATTATTATTATTATTATTATTATTATTACTATTATTACTATTATTATTATTATTATTATTATTATTATTATCATTATTATTATTATTGTTACTATTATTATTATTATTATTATTATTATTATCATTATTATTATTATTATTATTATTATTATTATTATTGTTATTATTATTATTATTATTACTATTATTACTACTATTATTATTATTATTATTATTATTATTATTATTATTATCATTATTATTATTATTGTTACTATTATTATTATTATTATTATTATTATTATCATTATTATTATTATTATTATTATTATTATTATTATTACTATTATTACTATTATTATTATTATTATTATTATTATTATTATTATCATTATTATTATTATTGTTACTATTATTATTATTATTATTATTATTATTATTATTATTATTATTATTATTATTATTATTATCATTATTATTATTATTATTATTATTATTATTATTGTTATTATTATTATTATTATTATTATTATTATTATTGTTACTATTATTAGGTATTATATTTGTGTGTAAGACTGTATCATATTCAGTTCATTTTTTTTTTTTTTTTTTTTCTAACGAAAATAACAGATACTAAAAAATCTTTCATATTTTTGTTTATTTATTTAAATGTCATTTGCATTTCTCAATGATATTTTTTATTTTTAGAATGTTTCATCTAACAACCAACTTAAATACAAGTAACGAATGGCAACCAAAAAAAATTTTGTATCTTATTAAAAATTTATTTATTATTTACAGCTCTATTTGGACACGTGCTTTATACATACACATTTGAGCTAAGGTTAAGGAAATTTACCAAAAATATTCGTAATAATAAACATCAAGGAAATGAAGACGTTAAAGGAAAAGAAGCCTGCATATTATTTAAAATAAATAAAACTCATATAAAAGCAGGAAAAAAAATGTTGTAAATACCAATACTTTAGCATTCGCTTCCATAAGTATGCGCTAAAAGTGTTTACTTTTTACTTAAGAAATTACACTTGAACAAACAGTTTATTTGTATGGTAGTAAGAGAATTTATTTACAAAAGTGTTGGTGTATTTGAAATTTTTCTTTTTGATTTTGTTGGCCACTACTTCTTCTATTGCTAATGCTGCTAGTATTGCTACAGTAAACACAACAACAAATGTTAATATAAAATATTATTGCTGCTATTTATTTATTTTTTTTTTTCTCTTTGGCTGAAGCTAAACAAATTCTTAAAAGCTTTTACTTAAAAATAAGAAGAAGAGTTTTAATACCAACATTTTATAACAAGCCATAGTAGTTTTACGAGTTAACATATCTACAAATACACATGTACTTATTTGATTTTAGCGTTCCATATGGATGTATTTGCAAACAGTAAATAAAATCTGTGTTATACTACATGATGATGGTAACAATCACGAGCAAGAAAAAAAATAAGTATGTTAAAGAAGTTTGCTGAAGTGTAGAAGAAAAAAATATTATAAAACTACCTACACAAATTGAAAAGTTCTCTCGTCCTGCTTCTCATTTCCAATTGCATTTTATTTGCTTGGTGTTGGTGCTATTTTTTCTTCAGTATTAGTATTTGTACGAGCATTTGTGATCTTGTTTGTATTTGTTTATGTATAACATACATGTTCATAAAGTTTTATCGGTGTTAGTGTGTTGTTTACATACATATGCATGATTTCTGTTTTGCTCTCTTTTTCTTCAACATTTTTCCTGATTTTTTATTAAAACTTTTCTATACATTTCTTTTTTGTGTTTATTTACAAAGGATATTTTTCAAACTTCTTCTGCCTCTGATTAAATTTACATTAATTTTCAAAAGAAGAGAAATGAAAAAGTTTTTTTTTCATTTCATTCCATTTAGTTTAGTTTGTTTATTTGTTGGTATTTGTGCTCTAATGGATTTTTGCAGCGGAAATATCTTCTTATATAATTCAGTTTTTTTCGCCTCTATGTTTACATATCTATTACATACGTAAATAATTCAAAACGTATATAATCGCATAAGTTTTGTATTAGTTTTTATCCTTTGAGTGCAAATCGAGAAGGATGTGCTAAATTGTAAAGTTTATTAAATAAACAAATATGGGCTAAATAAAGAGAGAATTTTATAAAGAAAGTAATTTTTAAAATTGTTTATTAATTACAGTAAGATACTACGAAATAGTAATATTTTATTACGACTAATAAAATATTATACGAAGAAAAATATTTCAAGATTTGAAATAATATTTATCAAAATCTTCAAATTGTTCTTCGATACAGAGGCAAATTTGAAGCAATAAATACAGCTGTCGTGTATATATTTTAATAAATCTTGGACAGTTCTTTATTAATACATTTTCTTTAAGTCCAAATTAAAAAAGCTATGATTTAAGCTTAATTATAATAAAGCTTAAAACGTATAAAAAAATATAAAGAAACTTTATTAAAAAGTCTACTAAAGCTTAATTAAGACCATGTTTATTGCTACAAATTAATAATAAATTACAACGTTCAAACTGGAGTTCTGAAGATAAAAAATATATGCTTGTTATAACCTGATTAAAGCACTAATGATCCAGAACTAAAACTGAACTAGAACTGAAACATAACTGAACTGGAACTGAACTAGAACTATAACTGAAGTAGAACTAACTAAAACTGAACTAGACCTGAACTAGAATTGAACTAAAATTGAAATAGACCTGAACTAGAATTTAACTAGAACAGAAATGGAACTGAAATAAAAGTGAACTAATACTAAACTAGAACTGAACTAGAACAGAACTAGAATTGAACTAGAACTGAAGTAAAATTGAACTAGAACTGAGGTAGAACTGAACTAGAACTGAACTGGAACTGAACTAGAATTCAACCGAACTAGAACTGAACAAGAACTAACTAAAACTGAACTGAAACTGAACTGTAACTGAACCATAACTGAACTAGAATTGAACTTGAATTGAAATAGAACTCAATAGAACTAAACCTGAACTGAAGCAGAACTCAACACGAAATGAACTAGAACTAAACTCGAACTGAACTAGAACTAACTGAGTTAAAACAGAACCACAATTAACCTAACTGAATGAGCAAAGAAGAAAATTTATGGAAAATAATACGAGTATCATCTATTATTTTTCCTGTATGGTAATACAAATAATTTTCATATAACATATTTTTCCCTTTTTTTCTTTTTCTAAAAAGAAACATCGAATTTAAAACAGTTGATTGTTATCTAAGAATATGTGTATATGAGCAAAATTCGAAAAAATAAAAAAATAAAAATAAAACATTTATATTTTTAATTTAGTTTATCTTAGAAACGACACAGATTTCAAAATTATATTTTTTATCAAAAATTATTTTAAATAATTATCTGTGAGTAATAAGTTGAAGAATATAACAAACTTATTAAACAGAATAACTTAGCAAATAAAATTGTCAATATTTTTCTTTAGATGGATGCTCTAGTCAGTCCAATTAGTTTAATTCTTATCACTTTAAGTTAAATGTCTTAATAACAATTGTTAAAAATTATCATATTATAAGGACTACAAAAATAAATATTCTATTAAAATTTTCTACCCAAAAAATACATACATACATACACCCAACATATACACGAAACACATGCACATTAAATTATACACACACAAGTGGAAATCTCATTAAAATTTTGTTATAATTAAATGTCAACATATGCAAATATAATTTTAAACAATTAGAGAAAGAGTATAGACATACAAATTCACATTTTCAAACAAAAATATTCATATCTCTCTTCTAGGCAAATTTATATGTATATAGATGAAAATCACACGCACACATTGATATAAATGTTTCATTTACTGACATTTAATTTTGTATGTTGTAGATTTTTATGGAAATAACTTATTTTCTTTCAAATAAACCAAAAACTTCTAAAGTTTTATAATTTAAATTTTTACATAAGACATATTTCTTATCAAAATATTTTAAATAACACATACCAGCTATATGGTGTGTTACCAGAAATTTTTAGTAGTTTAGTAAAAATGTTGGAACTTTACATTTTTAAATGAAATCAACCTTATCGAATTAGTTCAGGAAATTATTTTCTTAAAAAATCCACATTGTTCGAGCTAATGTCAAAAAAAAAAATAAAAAAATAGTCAAAAATAATCAAATAATTACACGTTGGGAATTAGGGATCTCAAATCCCTATAAAGTAAATTTTTAAAATAATAATCTTGAATTCTATAAACTCTTAGTTTAGCTTCTTGATTAAAAAATGTATAGCATTATAGCATAAGCGGTCAAAGTTGTTACTAATACATACACAAAACTCTCATATATGTACATAAGCCACAAACAAGAGAACGAGTCAAATTATTAAACTCTCTATTCTTGCTTATTTCCTCATGAATATCATACAACTCTCTCAATTCAAAGCAGTTTCATTGTTGTTATTTCTTTACAAAACAAACCAGATAAGTTGAAAAGTTATAATAACAGTGAGTTAATTCTTTTTCCACTTTTTATTTAGAATTTTGTAAGAGAGGAGTGTTATACAACTTAGAAAAATAGTTTAAAACTTTTAATTGCATTGCTTATTTTTGTTTCAGTCTTATACATAATGAGAAGCAAAGTAAAGTTAATTATTTTACTTACTGAATTGCTTAAACTTGCAAGTGTTTTGTTTTGTATTTAAACGTTATTTTTATGTTAGTTATTTTATTCTTCACGTATTTTGAGGATTTTGAATTCTTCTTATTTACGAATTGGTAAAAAATATAAAAAAAAATTTGGGAGGATATTTATATACTTTACACATTACATTTGGTTTAATATTTGGTTAGTTAGTCGTTAAACATTTCTACCGACATTTTTATTAGGTTGTTGTTAAGCGATTTGGTTTTCTGTAAAATATTCTATACCAAAGTTTATTTAAACTTAACTTTTTTATTTCAATACGATAGGGGTAGCGGAGCACCCCAAGTATAATCTAATTTTCCTAAATGTATAATTACTCTTCTATTTAAATACTCCCATAACTAAAAGATGCATATTTATGATTATGACTAACATGAAAATACTCAAAAGAAATATAATGAAGATGAAGGGGAGGAGCAAAAAATAAATAATATCTGCCAGATTTTAAGTGCTATTTTATGTATTAATCTTTATATATTTAAATGCAAACTTGTGCACGCATTCATTTGTTCAAACACTCACACAACCAATATACAAATACATAAAAAGAAACACTAACAGTTATCTTTAGACAAGACAATTATACAATAAAACATTTTAAAAGATTTGAGAAGATTAAGTTTTAATTTTAAATTGCTTAACTTCAATGTGATGTTATTGGTATGAAAGAGAATCCCAAGGAAATTTTTGAAATTTAGTTATTTTTTCTGATTTTTTTTTTTTATTTAATTGTTTCTATTTAATCTTTCTGATTTCTAATTTAAATAAAATCTAGAGATTTAAGTTTTCAAATTAATTTGTTTGTTTTGTATTATATTTGCTAATACTCAACACAAATTTCTTTTTTTTTTGCGTTATATTATTTTAAGTAATTTAAGTTTTAGGTGTTATTATTTTATTTATTTTTTGCGCTTTTTTTTTTTTTTTTTTTTTTTGGAACAGTGTTGTAAATCCTTGCTAATGAAATAAGATTTTTGAAACCCACACATACTTAAAACATATGTTTTTTTTTTTCTCTTTCTATTTTTTAAGACTTTCTAAATCACAGCAATTTATCTCAATGGCTTTAGTAAAAAATTTACTCTTTTTTTTTGGTTTTATATATATTGTTTATTTGTTTGTGAGCTAAGAGCCTCTTAATCCATTTTAAATGTATTGCCATGTTAAATGGTTTGTTTTTAGAAAACGTTTTTTTTTTTATTTTAAACCCTTTAACTTAGTTTATTATCTTTAGACTATTAAAAAGTCATGGAGAGCCATTAAAAATCTTGAGAAACCACATTAACTACTGATGATAAGAACCTTTGGAAGAAAAAATATAAACATTTATAAAATTAACTGTTAAATACTCTCCAATACCCTTGAGAATGTACAGTACATTTTTTCTTCTTAGAAGATTTGATAACGTAAGTATTAGAAGCCACACAAAGAGTTTATAAATAAAATACATATTAAAAGTAAAGTTTATTTTTACCAATAGTGTTAAAATATGTTTGTATTATGCCAAATTTAAGATATTGTTGTTTTAGTGTTTTTGAATTTTTTTTATTTATTTATTTTTTTTTTTGTGTTTCCTTGAAAGTTATTTATTTGCTTAATATGAAATGGTTTTAAAATAAAAATTAATAATTCAACCAATACCATGAAATTAGTGGTTTGAAGAATTGTTCAATGATGACTGAGTTTTAAAACTGTGGTAAAAAATAAATCATGGATACATCCTTACAATATACAGTGGCACAGAATCTGTAAGTTCTTATCCAATTTACATAAAAGTTGACATAGCCATAGCAGAAGATAACTTAAGTTTAATTTTGAAAGGCGGATCTCTCAAACCTCTTACGAGCGACGCTATGTGATCTCAAAGTAGGATACCTATTTCTTAGACATTTTTAAAGATTTCAAGTATTTGTTTATTTTTTATTAAAGCTTTTATTTAGTTGGGCTTTGTACTATTTATTTCTTTTTTACTATCGAGTTATTCGCATTTGAAATTTATAAGTTCATATTTTCACACAATCTTGATCAAACCTCTCACGAACGACGCTATGTGATCTCAAAGTAGGATACCTATTTCTTAGACATTTTTAAAGATTTCAAGGATTTGTTTATTTTTTATTAAAGCTTTTATTTAGTTGGGCTTTGTACTATTTATTTCTTTTTTACTATCGAGTTATTCGCATCTAAAATTTATAATTTTATATTTTCACACAATCTTGATCCAGTTTTTTTTTAATACATCGAATATATTTTTCATCAAAATTGGGTTTTTTATAATATTAATTATATTATTATAAATTATAAATATTACAGTATTTATTTCTGTTCAAAAAAATATTATCACTCATTCGCTTTTTTAAATGGAAACTTTAAACTTTAAATGAAAACTTCCTTAAGAACATATCAAGTTTTTACACTTTTCTGAAGAATTTCTTCATTAAGATCATTTTAGAGATGAAAACACTTCCAATTTTCTAATCGGGGCCAGTCAAGATTCTTCGGAATTTGGCCTATTCAAAGTCGTGATTTTGACTTAGCCATTAGTTTATGTTTTCAGAAATATGACGAAAATCATTTGTAAACATCTTTTTCTAAACCAAAAATAAATGTGGAATTTATAGGCAAAACTAAAAAGTACCTTTTTTTAGATTTATTTTGGTAAATTGTGCAATTCCTCCTATTAAAATCATAGAGAAAACCTCACTGGAAAGTCATAGTTTTCTGGTAAAAGTTTGTTGAGTTTCGTCCCGGCCGGACGAAAATTTTTAAAATGAAGAATTGAAGGTTTTGTTCGGTTAAGACTCGAGTCAAATGCAAAAATTACTTGAAGAATCAGTGGGAGTAAGTAGATCAAGCAACCATTTGTGAGACATTTAGAAGCAGTTTGACTGATCCAAAAATAAAGAAATTGGGTGTCACTCCAACTAATGCCAAGAAACATCGAAAGTAAATTTAGAAAGTCTAAAATGCTGCTTCAGCGCCATCAGAGGAGGTCGTTTCTGCATCGAATTAAAAACATATACATTAGATAATCTAAAGTGCAAATAAATCGTATATGAATTCCGGCCAATAATAAAAATGGTTACAAAAATCGAATATATAAGACACCAAGGTAATGCTTTATAATTGGTGGTATGAGATGGGTGATAAATCTTAAGAGATATTTAAGTCGGTTAAAGCTATCACAGAAAACCTGTATCAATCACAATTAATCTACTTGAAGAGAGCATTAAACAAAAAACCGTCAGAATATGAGACCAGATAAGAGTTCGTAATGTTCCATCATGACAATACTAGAGCTCATGTTGAGCATCCAGCTAAAAATTATATGGAAAGTAGTAAATAGTAAGTGTGTTACCATCCGCCCCGTAATATTAATAATTTATAAAATAATAACTATTTCATATATATATATATATATATATATATATATATATATGAAATAATTATTATAAGTAGAAGATATAAATTAAAAGGGCTTTTTGTGCAGCAGTTTGATTATAACGTTTTTTTTTTACAGTAATCAAAGAACATGAATTTCAAATTAACAAAAAATTTCTATAGTTACAAATATTACACCACCATCAAATTAATATATATTGTAACTACTATAGTATTTTAAAATACTTTATTATTCTCATTTAATTTATGTAAATTTAAACATAAATAGTCAAAATTGGAAGGACAAATTTATGCAAGAACCGAAGTTTAGATTTTGTTATTTTTGGTCTTTGGGATCCAGGTATCATCAGATACGACTGAATTTCTTTAGCCGACTGAGAGCTGAAGCCTTTACCTCATCTGATTGTATTTTATGGACGAAACCTTGTAGTTAGTCTACCAAGAGACGAAGAATTTATCTCTTCAGATTGTATTTAGTATTAGCATAACCCATATAATCCCAGTTAACCGATTAAGAGCCGCAGTATTTTTCTAATCGGATTTTAATACAAAATACCAAGAAACACTTATCTCTCTGGATTTTATTTAGTATTCAGATTTAATTTCTCATAAATTCTAGTTAGCCAAGTGAAAGTCGAAGAATTTGTCTCAACGATTTGCAAAAGTTAGTTTATCGAAAGTATTTGATAATCAAATTAATCATGTAATCCTATATAACCGATCTAGACCAAAAATATTCCTCTCGGCAGATTTTATTTAATATCTGTCACCTTTTTAACTAAGAGTTAACTTTACCAACATTTTTAATTGTCTACGTAGCTAAATATCACTACGTTGCTAATTCTTTCAAGAAAATAAAGGAAGCTCTATAGAATAATCAAAGAAATCAGACCCTTAAAAATCTGCACAGATTGAGTATACTACAGCTGGAAACATTACAATTAAAAAAATAAAAAAGAAAATAAATTTTGTTCCATTACTAAATTTGTAGTCGTATGTGATGTATCTACTATCTATGTGCAATAAAGAGCCTCACGAAAAAACGTTGCAAATGTGCCCCCCTAGAAATGAAATGAAGATTGGCCTGTTCTTATATGATTATCAAAATATTACATCTGAATGATTAAATTTACGTGACCTGGACTATTTTCAAAACACCCCTAAAACTACGTACATATTTCTTTCAATATTATTATCAAAAATTTTGTTAAAAGAAAATTAACTTCAAATTATAATAGAGGCATACTAAGACATGGAATATTCATTTAAATAATGTATCTTTTCATTAGCGGAATATTTAGATTTTACTAACGTTTTTTGTCATATTTTCTTTATTCACACATAATTTTATATATTTCGGAAATTTTTCAGCATATTTTGGATTTTAATGTATCATTGGAATAGTCCATCCTGATTTATTTGTATATGTTAAACAATTTTAACTTTATTGTATTTTTATGTAAAAAATATATATATCTACATATATGAACTGAAAAATATTCAAGTAGG
This sequence comes from Protocalliphora azurea, assembly GCA_932274085.1. Lineage (NCBI taxonomy): Eukaryota > Metazoa > Arthropoda > Insecta > Diptera > Calliphoridae > Protocalliphora > Protocalliphora azurea. Next base: position 149,996,011 of record OW026520.1, read on the forward strand.
TCTTTTAAATGTATTAACTAGAAATAAAACAAATTTTATCTTTATTAATTTAATTATACCATTAAAACCATTTTTTGTCTAACTAAATTCCTGATTATTTTACAATTAAGTAATTTGTTTCTTTCAGATTGCCAAAGAAAATCAATAAAATAAAATCCCAATGAAATATTATAGAAAATAAATATAAAAAATAACAATACAAATTTTTATCAATACGACCTTATTTTTCTCAATTAAAATTATACCAAAAGATAAATATTTATTATTTTTCATAATTGTTTTTGTTATTGTTTCCGGATGTTGTCTATTAATAATCAAGTTAAAATAATTTTATTTGTAAATTAATCCTTTTTAAATCATCATTAAATAGTCAATGATAGTATAATGACACTTTTGTTAATAATTCTCATTATTCCTGAACGTTTTTTTTTTTTTTTAGTTTGTTGTTTGGTTTTATGGAGATCTATGGAAAAAGGAGAAGATAAATTACAGTTAGTATTTATTGTAAAAAAAGGGAGATATAAAATGAGGTGTTTGTTATCTTTCTTTTTCCCTTGGAATATTTAATGATTTGGAATAAATTTTTTGTTCCAATGAAGTTTATTTATTACACCAAGATTAAGAAATGTTTTATTTCAAAAAGAGCTAAGTAAATAATATTTATATTCTTGTGTAAATTTATTTATTTTGAGTTAATTTTTAATTTTAACTATCTTTAACGTAACACCTTGTACTTAGGTATTAACATAAAAGACAATAAATATTAAATTGATTAATAAACCGACAGTTTTTGCTTAAAAATATCAACAGAAATTTGTAAAATTAAACTTTATGAACATAAAACTTTTTTCTTTATTTTATGGTAATATTTAAAAAAATTGACCCGATAAGGATTAATTAAAAAAATAAATTATCATAAATAAATGGAAAATGTTAACTGGTAAAGCACCAATGATCACACAAAAAAATAAAATATCTAAGCACCCTTCGTTATAATTGTAAGTAGATTTTTTTTTTTTTAAATATTAAAATTTTATTATAAAATCGAAATTTTTGATATAAAATTAAATTTTAGTACAAAACTAAAATTTTAGTATGCAATTTAAATTTAGTCTAAAATTTAAGTCTTAGTATCAAATTAAAACTTTAGTGTAAAATTTAAATTTTAATATAAAATTAATATAAAATTTAAATTTTAGTATAAAATTGAAATTTGAGTATAAAATTAAAATTTTAGCATAAAATTGAATTTTAGTATAAAATTAAAATTTTAGCATAAAATTAAAATTTTAGTATAAAATTAAAATTTTAGTATGAAATTTAAATATTAGTATAAATTAAACTTCTAAAATCTTAATTTTTATTATAAAATTGAAATATTAAGAAAAAATTGTAGTTTAAATTCTATTATAAAAAAGTAAGAAAGACATAGTCGGTCAAGTCTGACCATATGATACCCTACACCTTTGCGTATGTCCATTAAAATTCATGGAGGGGTCTTATATTAGACATGTGGACAATAAGTGTAAAATAAAATATATGAATACAGAATATTACATTAATACTAACATTTATATGAATTTATGTGCTTTAAGGAAACTCTCGAAGGCGAACTTACATGGAAGCTATGGTAAATTATGAAGCGATTCTCATAAAATTTATTACTGTGATTTCTGCTTATATAAAACTTATTTGTATCGAATATAAACTTGATACTAATATGCGTGTGTGATTTATGCACGTTAAAGTGATTTTCGGAAGAGGTTTTTAGATGGACAATTATGGGCCTATCTTCATGAAATTTGGAACAAAGATTAACGCTTATACAAGACTTCCTTACACCGAATTTAATTAAAATATTACTATATTTAAGGCATTTATGATCGTTAAACGCCATTGAATTATCTTCAAAATTGCGACCTGTACTTTGTGCACAAGATTTACATGGAGAGCCAGCCAGCCGTCCAGCCAGCCAGACGGACGGACGGACATCGTTAGATCGACTCAAAAAGTGATTCTGAGTCGATTGGTATACTTTAAGGTGGGTTACAAACATCAACACAAATGCATTGTACCCCAAAAGATCAGAAAAAGCTGAATATCCTAAAAAATAAGGCTAGAAAAAAGATAAAATATTTTTTATTAAAAAATTTATTTATTTATTATTTTATTATTTTTCTTATTATTTTTTTTTTTTTTTCTCATTATTTATTGATATTTTTTAAAGATATTATAATGAATTTATAAACAAAGCATAGAATGGGCAAAATCATACAGTAAAAAATCGCCCACAAAATTTCCACACAAAATTTCGGTTATACATATTTCATATGAAAAATTACTAAATGTTTTTACTTGCATTTTCGCCATTTTTGAATTAGAATTACTTTTGGTTGAATTATAATTTCCTTTTTAAATTATATTCATAATAATTTCTGTAGTTAATAAAGTTTAATAGTCTATAAAATTAGCGAAGTTACATTTAATTTGGAGATTGAAGAGCCGCAGGTGAAAATTTTATTAACAAATATAAATAACCTCGAATTTTTGTGCAAATTAATACACACAAATGTTTAAATGGATAAAATAAAATGATAAAAGTAAATAAGCAATTACTTTCTTCTTTGTTTAGCCATTTTAATGCAATTTTAAGAATCAAAATAGGTAGAAACTAAAACGAAAATGTTTAGGCTAAAAGCAAAATAAAAAGGCTAGGATGGTAACACTGATTATAAGTATAATAAATATTATTCATACATACATACATACATGCAAAGAATTTTACGTATCTTTTCGTATAAAAATAAAAATAATCTTCAAAACCATTATTTTCCAACGTAATTACTGTATGGTGGGTTAGTAACATTCTGTGAGATTTAAATATATTTATGTACATTTCGGAAAGATGTTTTACCTCAAAGATAATGTATCCCCCATAAAGGTTTTAGATAATTAGTAATAAGATATTTTCTTATTAGATTAAACAAAATAAATCACTAATGTTTTATGTACGAGATTTCCTTTTTTACATATTTTTACACAAACATATTGTGTAGCTTAAATGCTGAAAAAAGAAAAATATGGCCAAAAATAAAAGCTATATAAACTCAATTGAAACTTAAGTGGCATATTAACCCTTTTTTCTATACTAATTCTATTACTCTTGTTTTTTTTTTTTTTTTTTTTTTTTGTATTGAGGCTAGAAAAACAGCATGGATTTTGTTACATTTTTTTTTTTTTTTTGCTCCTCTATTTATGAGTCAAATGTAAGTAGGTATTTGTATATTTGTTTGTATATTTTTGTTTCATATTTATTTGAAAATTTATGGTGCGTTAGTATTTTCCGTTTAGAATTAAAACAACAAAAAATAATTTTATTTTTTTATTTTGCTTAAAGGCTTATAAAAAAAAAACGAAACATTACCATTGTATTCCCAGTCTGCTTTTTTTCTATAAATTAAAAAAAAAAAAAAAAACAAACATTTGAAGAGCTACAACTGTGAGTCTACAACCTTACCACAAAAATAATAATTGTTGTTTAGATTCCCAAACCATAACACAAGAACGAAGGCTTAAATACCACAACACAACTAAAACAAATTTGCAAAAGTGGAAGTAACAAAAAAAAAAAAAGATCCAATAGCACTTTTTGTTTCATGAATTAACCCTACTTACTTTTAAATAAAATGTAAATTTTACCAAATTATTTTGGAATAGAAATTATATAATGAAAAACAAATAACAGACGAACTAAACAACGCCAGGCCACTACACTCTTAAATAATATATTAATTGGAGAATAATTATAAATGATATTCTTCAATTTCGAAATAGAAACTACAGCAAAATAAGTATTAAATAATATGTGGACATATTAAAACTATTTTTGAATTTAACTTCAGATTGTCAAATTATTGAGGATTAAAATATAGCCAAAACTGAATAAAAAAACGCTGTTTTCATAAAAGATTTAAATTTCGAAATTCAAGTTTTTGAACTTGTATTCAAAATAATTACAACTACAACAAAATATTTCGAAATTAAACTCAACAAAATAAAATTTGTTAAAAATGGAAACAAACAAACAAAACTTTAATTTGCCAAGTGGAAAATAAGATAAAATTATACAAAATTTCAACATCGAAATTCAAAAATAAGGTAAAGTTGCACAAATTAGCTCAATTTATTTTTGGAATTGTTAAACCATTTTTCAAATATGTTTTATAAAAGATAACAAATCCAAAAATATAAAAATATGGCACAATATTTTAATAAAAGCTATTTTTCACATTTTTTAGAAAGTACAAGTTTTATGAAATATTTTAGCATGTTTAAAAATTTTTCGAAATTTAGTTCGAATTTTTCGAACATAGAAAAACACTCTAAAATTGGACTTATAATAAAGTTAGATTATACCAAAATCTTTATACTATTTTTGAAAATTTCAAATTGGAAATTGTAAAATAAGGTAAGATAGCTTAAAAGAGAAATTTGTTTTATTTTCTATAAGATTTACACAATATTTTGGCATGTTTGCAAATTTTTCGAAACTAACTTAATAATACAATAAAAATTTAATAAAATTTTTATATTATTTTTATATTTTATATTATTCGAAAGTACAACGAAATAGTTTCAAATTAAATGAAGTTGATTTAATTTTTTAGAATAAACAAATTCTAGGCAATAATTTAGCATGTTTAAATTTTGTCGACCTTAATTTCGAAAAATTTCTAACATAGAATAAGTACATATTCTGAAACTAGATTAATAATACATTAAAAGTTTAATAAAATTTCCACATTACCTGGGAAGAATTCAAATTTCGAAATTTGAAAATAAGATAAAATAGCTTACAATTAAGTTTATTTCATATTTTTATAAATTTTAAAATGTTCACAATATTTTGGAATGTTTAGAAATTTTTCGAACTTAATTTAGAATTTTTCAAACACAGAATAAAATACATATTCTGAACTATATTAATAATAAAGTTTCCGAATATGAATTTTATGTGAAATAATGTCGAAATTTCAATTTCGAAATTATTTCACATTTTTTTTATAAATTTTAAAATTTTCACAATATTTTGGCATGTTTAAAAATTTGTTAAACTTAAGTTTGAATTTTCCGAACACAGAATAAAATATAGATTCTGAAACCAGATTAGTAACAAAGTCAATATTTAATTAAATTTTTTTATTATTTTCGAAAATTTCAATTTCGAAATTCGTAAATAAGGTAAAATATAAATTAAATTTGTTTCACTTTTTTTGTAAATTATAAATACCCTATAAAGCTTAAAAATCAGTCGCAAAGCAGCTCTGGGTAGATAAACATCTAGAGCATCATCGTCATTATCGCTCAAGGGCGACCAGGCTATACTTTATTTTTTTGCCTTCGAGAGTTCTGTGTCTCACTCCCATATTCGCTAATGGTTAAGGCGTCGCATAATTGTTCGCGTTACGATTTTTCGGAGTTTTTTTGCATTGGCGCAATTGTTTTTAACCTTTTTGTCGTTACATGGTGGAGATCATTAATACTCAAGATTGATACGAGATTCATGGAGTCCCATTCCTATAGAAAGGTATAGATCTTTTTTGAAAACTACAGGAATCTTCTGCGTAATACACAACAATGGATATTTGTTGTTGTCGGTGGTTAAATTCGCGTATATGGGATACGTATGTGTGATAAACTGGCAATTTGAATGGTGTTTGCATCGCCATTAAACTTAAATCCCAAAAAAAAAAGTTTAAAAATTTTGTGAAATTATGTTCGAATTTTTTCGAAAATGGAAAAAAATATTTTTTTTTTTTTTTTTTGGCAAAAGATTAGTAATACATTAGAAGTTTAAAAAAATTTCTACATTAGACTTTAAAAATTTCAATTTCGAGTTTAGAAAATAAGGTAAAATAGAATAAAATTCAGTTTGCTTCACATTTTTTATAAATTATACATTTTTACAATATTTTGGAATATTTAGAAATTTTCCGAACTTAAGTTCGATTTTTTCGAACACAGAACAGAGCACATATTCTGAAAATAATAAATAATAAAATAATAATAATAATAATAATACAATCAATATCAACTCATATTTGTATATTTCTTTGAAAACTTAAATTTTAAAATTTAAAAACACGGTAAAATAGGTTAGAATTAATTCACATTTTTCGAAACTAAAAGCTTTACGCAGTATTTTAGCACGTTTAAAATTTTTTTAAGTTGAACTAGAATTCTCCTAACATAGAAAAACAACATGATCTGAAACTAGATTAATAATACAGTTCAAAATTTTATATGTTTTATATGTTTATATGTCGAAGTTTGAATATAAGCTAGAATAAATTAAAATTAAACTTATTTCACATTTTTAATTAACTACACATTTTTCACAATACTTTGGCATATTTTTAAATTTTTGGAAATTAATTTCGAATATTATGAACATAGAGAAAATTATGATGTATATATTATGAGATTAATAATACAATAAAAGCTTTATAATACATTCAAAAATTTCAATTTCGAAATTTTAAAAATATACGTTAAAATGGCTTAAAATTTAATTTGTTTTAAATTTTACATTATATTTTTACATGTTAAGAAATATTTCGAACTTAACTTTTTCATTACTAATAAAAAGAAATATAAGTATTTTTTTTTTTTTTATTTCTTCTATGAAAATATCAATTTTAAAATTCTAAAATACGTTTAAATTTAAAATTAAATCATTTTATTAGAAAATATAAATTGTATACAATATTTTAGCATATTTAAAACAATGTTTAAATTTTTTAACATTAAAAAGAAATATGCATAATGAAACTAGAACAAAATTCGTAAATATATATTTTTTGGAAAATATAAATTTCAAAAAATATTTTGTCATGTTGACAAATTTTTCAAACTTGAAATCGACTTTAATTATAAAATGTATATACATATTAAGGGTACACATTTGAACGCTTAAGTTTCCCATTTGTGTAATTGTACATATTTGGGCGACATGGTTCTTGAACTCTCTTTTCAAATGTCGTGCAATTTTAAGTTTAAGAAAATAAGAAATCATTGCAATAATTTAAAAATCAAATGATACATAAAACGATTTTACTTTAACTAACGTAAATATACTTTTTTACATCACAATTATTTATAACTTTTAAACAAAGGACAGCTGATTTATAAATGCCCAATTAAACAGCGCAAGTTTCCGAGACTAAATAGTCGCTAATTAGTATTATTGCTCTTGGAAATGAATTTTCATACAATTTTTTACAGCTCATTTGCGAGTGTGGAGGCCTTGCACACATTACACAGTTTTTTGCGAGGGTTTTGGGTGTTTTTATGAGGACCTTTATTGTTTTATTATAATGATAATAATAATAATAATTATTATTATTATTATTATTATTATTACTATTCATTTTATTATTATTATTTTTTTATTGGAATTTTATTTTTGGTTAATATGAGAATTTGTCGTTCTTAACTTCGAATTAAATATTTTAAGCTAAATAAAAAATGTAATAAAAGTATAAAGAAATTTTAAAAATTTATATATAGATATATTTTTGCATTAACTTACATAAAGCTCTTCTAAGAGCATTATATTCGAAATTCGTATGCCTTAATTCCGGCCTTAAGACCGTCAGACATGAATCTGTTTATCATTTCCTTTTTTTTTTTTTTTAATTAAAACCTCTCATCTTAAGTTATCAGAAAACATTTGTAGTTATCTACAATTTAAAATTAAACCAACAATCTCAAAAGCCAAATATTTAATTCCCTTTAAAAAATATGCCATAAAAAACAATCCCCCTGATGATTTTTTTTTTTTTTTTTTTTACAAAAAACGAACAAATAAAATTGTAAAATGAAAAGAAAGAAAAAAAAACAAAAAGGAATTTATAAAATAAATAAATGTTAAACACTTAGATTAGTGCCAAAGCTTTTGAATAAATCCTCATTGTATTTTATTACACAAAAGTCACTTAATACTTGTTCAATTTTTAACCTTTTTTAATGCCATTTTAAATTGTTGTTATAGTTATTGTTGTTGCTATGCTCGAAACCTCCAAGAGAATCCTTGTTCAAATTATTTACAGAATAATGTTGATTTTTCTAGAGTTGGAGGCTGTTTGATTTTTGGTATACGGTTTTGTTTGTTTTTTTTTTTTTTTTTTTTTTGTATTTTGGTCATTAAGTTGTTTTTATATTTATTATTTTTTTTTTCCAAAAAAAAGATAATAATAATGAAAAAAAAGAAACAAATTACGTATTGATATATATTTGAAAATATTTCAAAGTAAAATTTAATTGAGTATAAAAAATCATTAAATTACTTACAATGGGAGAATAATGTTTCTTTAATTGATTGAGTTTCTTTTTTTTTCTTAATTATTTATTTCTTTAAATTGAAATGATAAAATAAATCAAAAGAAAATTTTTTTTTAATGATAGAAAAGACAATAGAGAAAGAGAAAATAAATTTAATTTTGATTAGATATTAATTGAAATAGAATCCAATTGAAAGGAAAATAATGTATATTTTAATTATGATAAAAAGAAGAAATATTATTAGGCAAGTATTTTTAGTTTATTTCAGAATATTTAAATAGACGTGGGTAAAGTTGATTATTTTAGCATTGAAATTACTAGGAGGCATAAAGGACTGCGTTGTTGTTCTAGTTTTATGTTTTTTTTATAAAACATTATCTTTATGTACACATTAATTTTTTCCCACTTTTTTATTTCCCCTAATTTGAATATTCGTAAAGTAACAATTCAATTTATCAAAATCATTTATTTAACTATTATACCTTAAGCGTTTAACTAAATAATTTTACCTCTTCACTTTTTCTTATCATACTATTACTATTTCCTTTTATTACCTCTATAACTAACACACTTATCTTAAAGGCAATTATTTTAACTTTTTCATATCATTTATAAGCATATATATACACAAAATTATACCTTAAGGGATTTCCTAAACAATTCAGTAGATAAACAAATTCATACATATTTGTACTTAAAATAAACTAAAAAAAAAGAACAATATTTATAGTTTCATGATTAAACAAATATATGTTTAAAAAAATATCCTCTAGAGATAAGTTTTCTTTAAATTATCCCCTTTTTTAATAAAATGAAAAAAAAAAAACTATCAAGATTAAAACTTTATTAAATTAGTTTAACCAATACATGTGTTTTAAGAGCTTAAGATAACACACGAAACATAACCACACTTAAACATACGCTGATATAAATGAACATATCGAACAAGCAAAAACACAAACACCACGTAACAATACAAAAACAATAGTAAAACCAACACGCATACATACGCGCTTAACCAAACTACATACATGCAATTTAACTATAGCAACATTGTTGGTGACTTCACAATGATAACAATAACTACGAAATCTTACATATTTTACGCACTTATGCATATTACTAATAAGCTACATATACTAGTACATATATACATACGTATGTATATATGTACGTACGTAAGTATGTATATATGTACGTACGTAAGTACGTATATATTTACGTACGTAAGTATGTATATATGTACATTAGGTTGGCCCCAAAATTAAAAGTATTGATGTTTTCAGCTCAAATGAAAATCTACTAAGATACCATTTCTTTAAATTTTCATCATAACGTTATCCTTTCGCAAGCTAGACCAAAATGAAAAAAGGTCCTTTTTCGTGTATTTGAGATCTTCTTTTCATATTTCTGCCGAAGGAACAATATGAAAAGTCTTTGGGATGTGCATTTAATGGCATAACTAAAATTTATGACTAAGTCCAAATGAGTCCAAATTATTCTGTTATTCACAAAAAAAATTGGATATTTGCATTTCAAAAAATAAAACCAAAATAATAGAACACAATTCTATAGTCACTATACCGAAACGAGGTTTTACCTTTTTTTTTAATTCGAACTTGATCGAAATACGCGTATTTTTTAACCTTTTTAATAATATATAACACTTTATGTTTCTATTATCGAAACAATGAAATAAATTAAATTTAAAAGAAATATCCACAAAAATTATGCTAATAAGTGTATTTGTTTACAATCTGTTACACATAGAGAGTAATTTTTTATTTTGAGTCACAAGAAAAAATCGCTCTCTGTATGTTACCTAACTAGTATAATTGTTAAGAAATACTCTTATAAGCATTCATTTTGTGAGTATTTCAGTTAAACATATATTATGTCGTTGTTTGTTACCAGAAGTATAAAGTACTCGTATTATATATCACTGAAAAGTTTACAAAAAATGCGCGTTCTTCGATGCTAAATTCATCTAATTCCTTTGCATATGGATATACTTATATATGAAGGGAATTATGTTTCGAAACATTCGAACAAATCGAATTAAAAAAAAACGGAAAAACTCGTTTCAGTATAGTGGCTAGAGGATTTTGTTCTATTATTTTGGTCTTATTTTTTTGTTTTTTTAATATTTATGTATAAAAAAAATCAAAAATTTATTTAGAAAAATTGCAAAATTTTGAATTTCGATCCCAAATTTTTGTTACATCATTAAATGCGCATCGCAAAGGCCTTTCTTGCGATAACAAATTGTTCCTTTGGCAGAAATACGAAAAAAAACTCAAAAAATCCATAAAAAAGATTTTTTTCATTTTCATCCAGCTCTTAGGGCTACCATAATGTAAATATATCAATATTATGCTTTAAGCAAAGATAAAAAAAAACTTCAGTATGTAGTCTAAAATAAATTCATTGTCATTTAAACATAAAAATACAATTACCAAAGAAAAACTCAAATAAAATTTAATACTTTATTTAACGTACATAATAAAACTTATCAAATTCCATTAAAAAAATATCAAATTCCTTAGAGAAAAAAGGAAAAAAAGGAAAATTTAGGAAAATTGTGTATATAAGACTCTAAAAAATCATTTAATATTTTAATATAATTATAAATCTAACCAAAACTTTGAAGAAAAACGTCACTTTTTTGGCAAATGCTTCCACAAAACACTAATGCTCTTTAGCGTTCGTGTAAAATTGTCAAAATTGATCAGAATTCTCATAGTAAAAAGAGAAAAGTTAATTTTTAAGACCCAATATTTGCTTTCAGTAGAAAATCGTCTACATAAGATCAATTGCAAATAACCATTTTTTTTTATCAAAATGGATTTCTTTATAATAACAGAAATGGATCTCTTACAAATTTATAGTATTTGGGTCTGTTTTGTTCATTTATGCTGAGAACTTTTTTTTTAACGATAATTCAAATTAGTTGTTAACTTTTAAGTTATTATTGTTACTCTTGTACAATAAAGTTTTTAATGAAACTTATAAAGTCCTAAATAATTTCCTTTATCTTATTTTGTTTCAATTATTCGAATAATTGTAATAACTTTATAAAATAATTCGAACAAACGGGAATGCCTTATTCCAATTATCCGTTTCATCTACTAGTTATTTCTCACCGGGCTACATCCGCAGATATACTCAAATAAAATTTAAACAAAAATCCAATACATAAGATATCAATCTTTGATTTAAATGTGGAGGTAAAGCCGTAATAAATAAGCATTCCATGAAAATTATTTATTTTTTTTTTTTTTTTTTTTTTTAAATGGTATAAATTATATTCCACAAAGTTTAAGGTGCGAAAATAATACTATATAAAATGTGTTAGCTTTTTATTCAATAATTTTTTATTACTAATATACTAAAATTTAGCAAATTATATACCGTTATATTGATAAAATTTTTGCAATACTTTCAAATAATAATGTATAAATATTATGTGAGCTTTACAGCAAATTAAAAATTTTCAAAAAATTTTAGCTCGTATTCTAGCATTTCACACTGAACTGGGTAAAACGTAAAAAAGTTATGATTTTAAACACACAGAAAAAAGGATTGATTGGAAAATCGTTATAATTAATGGTATTCACTAAAAATTATCTAAATTTTATTATAATTACTGAAAAAACATAACTATAATAGATTTTCTATATTAACGGCTGTATAAACAAAATTATATTAAAATTATGATGTCTATAATTGAAACATTAGCTGATATAATAAATTTGTACTTATTTAAAATAATTAAAATGAATTCGAAAAAGAAAACTAAATTTAGTTAAAATTTTATTAAATAGTAACTAGAAATTCGATTGTATTTGAATATATAAATCATAGAATACAAAAAGAAGTTTATGTGAGAGTCATTTCGAACTAAGTTTAAAAAAACTGCTAATTTTTTTCAAAACACAAAAACAAAATATACGCGTATGTAGTCATATTTTGTTGTTGTGTACATTAGGTTTTTAACAATTGCACCAGATTTTTTTCTGTCACATAAATATCTAGTTATTAATCTATGATATAAATCTTCGATCATATTTTCAATTGTAAAACTTAGTAAAATTGAATGTTCCTAACCAACAGAATTTCAAGGTAATCAAACAAATTTTTTATGTTTGACATTTATTAAAAAAAATTAAAGAAATAAAATTTTCAATAAAAAGAATGTGAAATAAAAAAAAAATATAGATAATTTGAAAATGTGAAATATTTTTCTTTAGCGTAAAGGCTAAAGAAAAATATTTCAGTCTATTATTTATTCAAGCGAATGTATACTCATATTGCCTTCTTAATTATAGATGCCCTCATAAATTTTCGACTATAATCAGGATATTTATTAAGAAATTGGTCTAATTCCGATGAAAATCAGTTTGCTGTTACGGCTCAACAATTTCTGTTTACCAGATGTAAGAAAAGCGGTGAGTAGTTTATACATTTTTAATTAGCTCTGTTTCTAATATAGAGGGTTAGTGTTCTAGGAAAAGCGCGATTCAAACCTTCATTAAATTCATTAATCTGTTATATCTTCCACAACTTAGATAGGGAAGACATGATGAATTCCTACTAATATATAAAAACTACATAAATACGAGTATTGACTACATATGGAACCAATGCATATCACCATCATCACTAGTTTTTGTCATGTCATCTACTTATGTTGCCCATCATATTTCGTTGCATCCTGTGATCGTAGAGTTTCTTTTAGAATATTCAGCAGTATTGCAGAATACCTGACAGATGAAAGGAATTATGCTGTCCAAGTGTTGTTAAATTTTTTCATTCAAAAATATGCATTTAAATGGAACGCAAATATTAAAGCATGATATTTAAGGGCGCGTATGTTATTTTTCTTACTTATACATATAAGCATATACGTGTATATTTATATATGAATATATGTTCGTCAATAAAAATAGAATAAAAAATAAAAAATATTTCCTTTTATCTGTGCTTTCTGTGTACATACAACTCTTTCAAGTTACTTAGGTGTATGCAGAGGCTTTAGGACAATTTCTATGAAAGCAGAAATTACACCTATCAAAATATGTAGAATAAATAGTTCCTTAGACTTCAAGAAAATTATGAGTGATATTCAGTGTTGCCAAAACCTAGGTGGGAAAAAGTATTAGACTTTACAAAGAAAAATACTAGAAAGTGCTAAAAATTAAAAAGGTGCTAAGAACAGAAAGTATTTGTATTTGTAAAAGAAAGATATGTATTATTTATTTTGAGGACAAAAGCTAAAAGAAAATTAAAGAAATTAAAATTCATTCCTTAGAAATTATACAAAATTTATGAATGGATTTTTCAAAATTTTAATTTTATCATAAGGTATCCAAGTATGTGCTATATTAATTATACTATTATATATACATTCAAACTAACATACAGCTTAACATTTTGAAGAACTAAAATCTTCTTTCTTTTATAGAATATTTGATTTTAAAAATCTTATTTATTATTAAAAACCAGACACAGTATAAACTCGAGAATCTGGAAAATTTTTGCAGACCCCAATCCTGATTGTCGAATTATCCGGATTATGGAGGCTTTTTTCTGGTTCAATTTTGTTTAGAAAACTATTAAGATATATTATTTTATTTAATATGTGAAAAACTAAAGGTATCAGGTTCATATTTTTCGTCAAATAAAATTTCATATTTTAAGTTTTTTTCTCTAAAAAGAGAAATTTATTGGTGCTCTTTTTTCTGAAGAATTTTTGGAAGAAACATTAACTCAAAATGAAGGAATTCAACTAGAATCAACTAATAATTATATAATTTCTTATTGTATTTTCCCAGTTATACTAAAATTTTATTAAGAAAGGACTTTTTATTATTAAATCGGGATTATAGTATTAGTATACTATATAATGGAATGTTAGGGAATCCCGTCCGGATTGCCAGATAATCGATTTTTTATTATATTCATGAAATTGCTTTAAATTAACAAAATCACATTTTTATTAAAATTCGAATTTTTACTAACTAAATGATATTCAAATAATATTAAGAAGTAATTTTAACTAAATAAACAAATTTTTACTCAAAAACCAATAAAAAAAAATAAAATTCTCGAAAATTTTTTTCTTAAAAAAATTATTTGAAAATGTAACAAAATACTCACAATAATATTTCAAAAAAATAAATAAAACATCACAGTTATGTTAACTTATCAAATTTTAAGCAAGTTTTAAAGCATAACCATACATAAAACGACATACTTTGCACACAAACTAATCATTTTGTCTACAATTACGCTTAACTTTAGGCTAAAATATGATAAATTAACGGCACAGAAGAAAATAAAAATGAGTTTCAAATACGAAATTTCTTCTAAATTTTAGATGATTTTGCTCCAATCATCAAAATAATAATATTAATTAACTGCAAATAATTAATTTTTGCTATAAATTTCAATTAATTTTTTTAATTTTAATTTTTTATTAAATAAATTATATTTATAATTGAAATTTTGCTTAATATTAATAAAAGTTAATAAAAATATTAAGTATATAAAAAATAATCCCTCAATAAAAATACAAAATTTGCATTAACATTATTTATTGTATAATAAATCCTCTTTTAATAATATTTTACAATAGTGGACAATCAAAAACATGTAGACATTATAATTTAATGTAGTGTAAATTTGTATTTTGTCTTAAAGTTATAGTTCTTCCATATAAAGAACAGATAAAAACGGTTATTTCCTACATATGGGAAAACTTAATTCTGAGGTAACCTTCATGATCTAGGGATAAGAAATCAATAAATATATAATATTGATTGTTCAACAAAAATCGACAAAAAATAGCTAATGCATAATAGTACATATATAACATTATATTCAGATATTTTTTCTCAATGAAATTCCGAATCCAAATATAGCTCAATTCCTTAATTTTTCTGACGGAATGATCTACAATAACAATGAGACAGATCTACAATAACAAAGAAACAAATGTACTTAACTACCAATTTATAAAATTGTTCTATTCAACATCATATCTAACATGTAATAGTATAGTATATTTTTTTAAGGACGGGTAACCAAAAATTACAGGCATTTGGATATGTGTTCATATTTTTTTTTTTTTTTTTTTTCAAAATATTTTTCTTTTTGTTTGATTTTTTTAAAACTATCAATATTTGAAAAAAAAATTATACTAATTTTGAATATTGATTATATTAATAAAATTATGTTATTAAATTTTTACCATAAATTAAATAAAAAAAAAAAAAAATGATGGGAAAATTTTATCGAATAATTCTTTCTAAGTATCAATATGTTTTAAATTGAGTAGAAAGCTGTTTAATTTTGTATAAATATTTCAATTTTCCAGAAGAGTCGAAATTAGTTAAAATTTTGTTTTATTTTAATATACAATATCAATCCAGTTACGTTCACAACTAAATAGCAAACTATATTTAAAAATTAATAAGTTATTTTATCATGATTATTTCTTATTACAAAAGAATTATAATTTACTTAATTGTCAAAATTTTATTGGATTGGATTTTACAAAGTTTATTTTGTTAAATACAATCTTTAAAGATCGCTTTAGTTACCATTGTTAAAAGCATCAAATTTTAGTTGCAGTTTCAATTTTTAGAAAAAAAAACATAATGTTTCTATAGTACAAAAATACAAATTAATAAAAAAAAATACAAAAAGTGCTAAAGAAATACCAAAAATAATTCGAAAAGTGCTAGAAAAAGTGCCAGGTGCTATATTTATTTTTTTTTCGTGCTAAATAAATTTCAAATGTGTTAGATTTAGCATTATAAGTAGTGTATTCAAAAAACCGACATTTTCAGCAAACTGGTTTTCGAGTTTTTCTAAAACTAATCTTTTTAAAAAACCGGATTCGAATACGGTTTTATTTAAAAAAACCGGTTAACCAGTTTTTACTAAGAATACAAATGTATTTAAAATGATTTTTACTAAAGAAATTATAAGTGTACTTTCAGTGTTTCCAGGAGATGAGAAAAAAAGAAGAACTTTAAAAAAGGTCAAAATGACTTAGTTCTCAAAAATAATTAGGCCATCAAAAAGTAATTTTTCATTATTATTATTATTTTTTTAATTTAAAACTTTTTTTTCGTTCTCATTAGTTTTTGATATTTTCTGTTGTTTATAAATTGTAATAAATTTATAAATAACACCCAGCAAAATGACTCAATGAAAAATCGTCCAAAGAATTCATATACAAATTTGAATAATACTTCATATGAAATATTACCGAATGTTTTGAAGTGATTTCGCGTCATTATTTAATTATAATTCCTTTTTGGTTAAGCATTTCTAAATCTTTTCCTGATTTTTCCAAATACTAAGACTTTTTGAAATTATTTTCAGAAAAATGATTGATATAATATAATATACTATAATATATATATATATATATATATATATATATATATATATATATATATATATATATATATATATATATATATATATATATATATATATAATATACTTTATATTAAAAGGTAATTATAATAATCGACTTAGTAACGCCACAAAATGAATTAAGGCACTTTTAATTTGGAGAATGAAGCGCCGCAGTCACAATTTTTTATTAAATATGATTCTGAAAAAATAAAATTAGTAATGTCAAATAATAAATTATTTACCCCGTTATTGAAATACTAACATTTTAGCCTTTTTAAAGCAATTTTAAGAACAAAGAAAAAAGGCTAGCAAAAACTTGAAGCTAAAGTGAAAATCTTGAGGCTAAAACCAAAATAAAAAGTATAGATCTAGATTTACATAGGCTGATCTGGCAACACTGATTATAATACATGTCAAGTATTATAAAAATAAAAAGACATATCGCTCTTCTGTAACTAAAGGATAATGATCAACTTTTGTATTTTTTGAACTGAATTATAATAATGCTTCTTCCGATCCAACTCCATCTATGTACCTATTTATTGAAATTCTTCTTATACTTGTGACAACGATAAAACTAACATTGAATTCTTACATAGATTTTGTTAACAAAAAAATTAGCCTAAAAATATACAAATCTCAATTCTCAGTACGTCTGGTGTTATTGAAATATCAAATTAGAAATTAAAAAAATAGACTTAAAGCTTTATTAGTTTACAACGAAAATAAAAAGTAACTTCTAATAATTAAGGGGCTGATTCAGTACAACTAGAGAATTGTTTAAAAATAAAATTTGTATGAAAACTGCTCAAAAATTTTAAATTTTCATACAAATTAAATTTTTAAACAATTTGATACTTTTAATGCATCAGGCCATAAATAAGATTCAATTAGCAAATATAAAAAAATTGAAGTATAAATTATTTTGTAAAAAAAAAAAACAAAAAAAAATAACAGAAGGAACATTTTTTAATAAAACCGATTAACCGACAGAAAAACTAGCCTATCGAATTATTGAAAATAAAAATTATTCGAAATCGGTCAGTTTTTTAAAAAGTTAAAACAGGTTAACCGTTTTCCGGTTTCGGTTTTTAAATTCACTAATTATAAATTGGCAACATTGATGATATTGAAAAATAGAGAATTGATCTAAAGGTCCTCGGAGCTTTAGAATGTCATAACGCTGAACGGTGACACAATTCCTTACTGGACATGGATGCTGTAGAAGTTATCGCGAAGCATGTCCATTTATATGACTGAAGCTTTTGGTCTTCTCAATATACTTCAATGATACGTAGATGGATATTTGAACTCCGATAATATAATAGAAGACATCCTGAAATAAAAAATTGAAGTATAAATTATTTTGTAAAAAAAAAAACAAAAAAAATAACAGAAGGAACATTTTTTAATAAAACCGATTAACCGACAGAAAAACTAGCCTATCGAATTATTGAAAATAAAAATTATTCGAAATCGGTCAGTTTTTTAAAAAGTTAAAACAGGTTAACCGTTTTCCGGTTTCGGTTTTTAAATTCACTAATTATAAATTGGCAACATTGGTGATATTGAAAAATAGAGAATTGATCTAAAGGTCCTCGGAGCTTTAGAATGTCATAACGCTGAACGGTGACACAATTCCTTACTGGACATGGATGCTGTAGAAGTTATCGCGAAGCATGTCCATTTATATGACTGAAGCTTTTGGTCTTCTCAATATACTTCAATGATACGTAGATGGATATTTGAACTCCGATAACATAATAGAAGACATCCTGAAACAGATAACTTCTTTCTCCAAGCAAAATAAATTTCATCCTAAAAAATCAGTTCGGTATAGCAGTTAATATCAGAAAAATTGACTTACCGCAAGAAGTAATATATTTACGCATTCTCACGGTAATGCGTATGTGAAAATACGGGCTATAGCTTAATAAGTAGATGCAAAGACGAATCGTGTATATTTTTCAATAGAGGCTAATTAACACATGTATTAAATTCAATAATACGAATAGATATTAAATAAAATCAAACATATTTATTTATACCGAAAATCAATTACATTTCTTCCAAAGCTAAAATAAATAAAAACAATATGTATACGAATTCAGAGAATTCTGTGCTCAGTTATTTCATGGTTACACACCTTGAAAACCGTTTTATTTTTTCACATTTTACAATTTGACCTTATTTTGTTACAACAAAAAAAATATTAAAAAAAACGGTGGTTTTTCCTATATTTTCCAATCAATTGTTATAAATCACAGCAATTTAAACGCATTTTACAAAAACAATAAATTTAATTTCTCTCACATTGTGTAATAAAATCAAACCAAAAAGTAAAATTAAATGAAATAGGGGTGCAAAAAAAAAAACAAAAGAAAAGAGAAAACAATAAAGAGAACATAAAAAATATAAAAAATAAATATATCAATATCCGTTTTCCATTATAAACAAAAATTTACCATATTGCTGGATTTTTTTAAACACATTTCTTGTTTTTTTTTTTTTTTTAATATATATTTAATGCAACCTTTATAAAACAATATTGTTTATAGAAAAATAAGAAACGTAAAACATCAGTTGCACATTATTTAACAAAAACACGTACTCAATGGAAATTTTTTTTTAATACAGGAAGTGGGGATGAGAAGTTAAAGTTAAAATTTTTGGAATTTTTAGTTTAATTTTATAGAAAAAATATAATGTATTAAAATTGGAAAATTTTATATGTTTTATTTATATTTTATATATTTAAGAATATTTAAATCATTTTTACTCCAGCTTCCTTATACTTATGTATTTCTGTAATATATTTGGTTTATTACACTGCTGTTCGTAGTGCTAAGAGTATGTGCAATAGCAAAAAAAAAATATATATATATCTATATATATATATATATATATATATATATATCATGGGATAAATATACACATTTCAATTATTCACAATTGTTGAAGTATATTGTTGCAACAAGTGCATTGTGGCAGTTATTATTGTTTGTATAATTGCTACGCGATTTATTTAAAAAAAATATATATTTTTTCTTATTGTTTTGATTCTGTTGAAGTATGGATACACACACATCTGCAACGAGTCATATTGATGTGGTTGCTGATTCGTTTGTAGTAGTAGTGTGTATGGATGCGTGAGGGTCACTTTATATAACTGGGGACAGTAGGGGACAATACTATATATTAAATAAAAATATCATCTAAAAAAATCTGATCTAGAACACTTGATTTAGGTTAGTGTCAAACTCTTAACAAAATCCCAAGACTCTCTTAAAATAAAGACTACTACCATCGTCAAGACCACCAAAGAAAGTTTCATCTAGGAAACATTTCCTTCTATCTGACAGAGCCGTAGATGAGCAAAGAAGATGAGTGATAGACTAATCCACATCGTAGCAGTACCTACAGAAATCGTAATACATTATCCCAATTCTGAGAGCATGTCTACCAATAAGACAGTGTGACCCAAGAAAAAGGATACCAAAAAGAGAATATATCTCTCTAGATAGATGATCAAATTCTAGATCACCTTGAACAGATTTCTGACCAGAGGCTTCTGGCAATTAGTCAAATTTCTCCAATGATCATTTGTCTCTAAAATGTAATTTACACACAGCCTTTGGTGTACCTACCATCTTTGGCGAGCTCGTCTGTTGAACTATTACTCTTTATTTATGTCGTTCAGAAATATGTGACAGTCATGGACCACTCATACGACTGAGTACTGGCCGTAAAGGTCTTGATAGCCAACGGAATATCAAATTAGATATTAATATCTTTATAAAGGATCTTACAAATTCCGCAAGAGCTGAGCTACATATGTGAACACAAAGTCATATACATCTAACACAGAAAATTCTTAACCGTTTGCCAAATTTTTGTTCCTTATCCGTTGTCAACAATTTTTATATAGATCGGATTTTAACACTAAAAAAGCCAACTTTTTATTTTTATTTCATTCGAAAAAATAATAAAAAATCCATAATTTTTTTAATCAATAGTTTAAATTTTTTTCTTTTTGATCGAAATATAAATATAATTCGTGATATTTATAAAATTCCCTCACATATTCTTTCCGACAAATGGAAAAATAATTCAAAAAGTAAAGATATTTAAATTAAATTCTAGCAAAACTAGTTAAAAAAGAGAAGTTAAATACGGTCAAATGTTCCTGTAAATATAATTTTTCAAATATTTTCTTATAAAACCCCTTTTATCATAGGATATGTAAATATTAACTGCTTTTAGCCTTGTTGAATATCATCAATTGTTCAGTTTCTTGATCTGATTGTAAAGCATCATTAAAACTGTATGCTTCACTTAAATCGAATGCAATATTGCAGTGTTAGTTTTTAAACCCTACTGATACTAAGTTACCTTAAAATATACCAATAGGAGTGAATCATCAGCTGGATCGATTTGGAATATAATTTAAAGCAATTTGATACATAGAACTTGCATAATCTAGGGACAAAGCCAATTTTTTTCAAAATCTGCCCATTATTTCGCTTAACTTTCAAACAAATGTTTTCCCAGAATAGAATTTGACTCTTATAATTCTCTTAAATGTGGATAAATTCAACATAAATAAAATCTTTTGTAAACTTAAACCAATATATAAATTTTGTGGTATTGATCTATAATTGATCACAAGCCTCACACAAAGACCTTCCCTAAATTACTTAAGTTTGCATAAACTATAACCTATCGAATGCATACTTAAGCAATTTACGGAAGGATTTTATATGAGTCTTGTGGTCAATTATAGATCAATACCAAAAAAAAAAAAAAAATTGACGCGTTGGTTAATATATAGGCAAATGTAGATTAATTGACACAGTAAATTTTAAAACGATCAATTCGTAATTGACCACGGCTCCAATAAAAAGGTTTTTTCCGAAAATCACTGAAAGGTGCATAAATTATAAAAGTATAAATAAAAAAATAATAAATATATATTTTCAGTTGTGCACGATCTTGATTCATATTTTTTTTTTTTTTTAATTTGCCTAAAGAATGAATTATCTATCAAATAAAAAAGTTTTCTATATCCTTACCGAATACAAAAATAAACGATTTACTTTTCTTTAAAATATAAAATTCCTTAAGGGTATATAACAATTTTATACTTTTCGGAAAGGCGACTGCATGAATATTATTTCAAAATTGAAAATGATCGCAATCAATCAATGGGAATAAATACAGACCCACGTATTTAACCTATTTAATACCAAAATATTGATTTTAGTGTATATGTTCTAAAATCCTAAAGTATGAATCTCCCAACACAACACAGTTTGGGAAACCCTGAATGGTTCTTTAGAGTTTATAAGCGAGATTTACGGACTTAGAATAAATGTTGTCTTTATGGGCAAAATTCAAAAAATATTCCATTTTTAGTAATTTCACAGTTTTTTTTTTTCTTTTTTTGAAAATTTTGAAATTACTTTTATTAAAATCTTAATTTTTTCTACACTTTACTATTACAAATTATAAAGTCGGCAAAAAAAATATTTATTTACTTATGAACAGCGAAAATACCAGTATGCTTTAAAAAAGGCTTTTATGCGCATTAAATATACAATAAGAAATTAAAAATATGATATAAAAACGAGAAAACATTCACTTAAAAATAAAAAGTGTTTGTAATTTTTTAGCGTAAAATTATTATCAAAAAAACAAAAACTGAAATTTATCAACGCTATCAAACATTATTGATCTGCTTACCCATCTAATTGTAAAATTATTATTGTGTAATAAAAATAAAAATATTGGTTTTACATCATTAACTGATGCTATTCGGGAAAGTTTAAAAGCTAATACGAGCTTTGATGAAGATCAATTCAAAAAAGCTTAAATGAGATTAATTATGCTGTTTCTTAATCTCTTGTTGCTACAGGTCAAGCTCCTTAACTATAAAATGGTATCCACTAGACTTAATTTTAAATACTAAATATTTTTAGTTTTCTTGTATTTTATGAAATCAAATTTGAAAAACATTCCATGAGTTATAAATAATTATCCTCAAAATATCAAAATATAAGGGTTAAATATGCTCCAAAAATAACAAAATATGCTATAAATATATACTAAAAATCGCTAAATACAAAAATATGCCATTAAAGGTAAAATATGCAAAAGTATGCACTTACAAATCGATTCCAAAATTTTGTATTTGTTCTGAAATGTATAAATATGGCTTCATTCAACGTCCAGGAAAAACATTGAATTTCATGTTTGTGGATTCCAGCCAGGTCTGTACACTCCTCTGCTACCCCTATGTAAAATTTTATATAAATAAAATCAGTTACATATGTAAATTAGAAGTTTTGAATTTATGTGTTCTATACAATTGCTTTAAGTTTGATATATATGTTCAAAGTAATTCTTCTACTCACTAGGTTAATATGAATGTGATGCAGGAACGCCTTCAAAGCAGCAGAGGGAGATTTTCTCAAAGCACCCGTAATTCATTTCTGATCTTTGAAGTTTATCTAGCAGTCTCCTTTTGGAAATTTTCCGTAAAAATGGCCACCAGACTATTTGATTTGGTTTTATTTATTTTTAATTGAATTCATGCATAATTTTTATATTGCTATATTGAAAAAATTTTCCTTCTTCTCTATCATCTTCCCCACTGTTTCAAATATTCTCTACTTTATTTATGATTGCTATTTCATCAGGGCAGTTATATTTATATTTTTTCTACTTTTTTCCCCCACATACATTCATATATACATATTTATATATATACGATGTTCATGCATTAATATCGCAATAACAACAACAGCAGCAGTAGCTACACTACTTATAAAAAGGGAAGCATAAAAAATACACAATTGCATTCAAATCACGCTTGTATCATTTTTTTTTTACACCGCCATCTTCATTTCGCTTTTTCTCTTCTTCTCTTTCACTTAGCACGTCAGTATCTTTGTGTGTGAGAGCACTTTATTTCCTTTAGATTTTTTATTTCTTTTTTACATATGTGTGTGTATTTTATTTTCCATTAACACCTTAAGTTCTTTTTCCTACAATCATTTATGAGAAATTACGTTATACCAGATGCTACACAACGGAAATGGTGAAAACCATGAGTCGAGCAACAACCATACATTTTTTTATTTATTACAATAAAAAATATGAAAGTATATATAAATAAAATGTGGGTAACATATTTTTTTATGAATTTTCTTTTTAATCAGCAATAAAAGAAATAGTTGCCTTTAATTAGTGTTCTTTAGATATTTTAAATGTACAACAGGACGTATGATCATTTTTTTTACATTATAACGTAAATACATAAAATTATATAAATCTTAGTAAAAAAAATTATATTATAAAACAATAAAGTCTTTCCATTTAAAGTAAGCTGGTCTCTTCACCTCTTCCAAATTTGATGATATTTGGCACTATCATTATACTCGTTAAAACTAAGACTGATACAAATTTTTTTTATAAAGTGGTTCACAAAATTAAAAAAAATATCTTTAAAAGTATTTATGGTACAAGATTCACTGAGATATCATAATAACATGACTTGTTGCTCAACATTAAAAAGGTCAATATCTCGCAATTTTTTGTTCGTGAAAAAATATCTCAAAAATTGGTATTTCAAGAAATCAAAAAAATATATAAGTTAATGGTGAAAATATTTTATATACCCTTGATAAATGGCAGAATTCATTGAGAGTCCCATTATCATTGTCTAGATTTATTTTTTCATGAATTTAAAAATTCCAATTTTTTGAGATACGCAACCGCAAAATTTAATTCACGAATTATCTACCATTCAAATTCAACATAAAAACATATTCGAAAGCTAATTTTATTACCTTTAACTACAGTGGTGGTCATCTATTTAGTGACAAATTTGTTATTAAAAAATATTTAATTTTTTGTTTGTTTCTATAACTATTTTACTTTTTTTTAACACACTGTAAATTATGACGAGAAATTAAAAAAAAAACAATAAGTTTTACTATGTGCTTTAAATTGTTTCATTTGAAATTGCACTTTTACAGTAATAACATTAATTTGTGTAGATATATATATATTTTTTTTTTTTTTTTTTTTTTTGCAATAAAATTGAGGACTTTAAATTACTGGTAAGTGTGGTTGTATTTAATTAAGAATTCAATTCAAATTAATAAATCATAAAATAAATTTAGAAGTGCCACTCCAGAAGCCATATACTCAGATTTTCGTAAACGAATTGTTTGGAAGTATTTAAATGAAAAAAGAGTATTCGGGCTATAGCAGAAAAACTAGTTTGTTCCAAAATGATGGTGCATAATGCTATTTAGCATTATAGATGCAATAGAACCACTGAGAATAAAAAAATGTAAGTCGAGATCGAAGAAAACATCTCCACATGATAACCGCCTAATTTGAAAAACCAGCAAATATAATCCATTTATAGGTTAAAGATAAATTAATAGCGAAGCAGCTGGCCAACTAAGCCAAAACATATCTAATCGCACAATAAGATGTCGACTTCTTGAAAATCTAAGTTCAATTTATTTGGTTCAGATGGAAAAAAGTATGTTCAGCGTCCAGCCAACCAAGAACTTAACCCTTGCTATACTTTAAAAATTGTAAAGCATAATGATGATCTAGGCAGTATTTTCTTGGTACGGCGTTGGTCCTTTTTGTCAATTATCTGAACGTATGGATCAAAATCTGTATAAAAGTGTGTCATCTAACACAATGAAGCTTTATGCATTTGAAAATATGCCACAAATTTCATTTTTATGCAGAATAATAATCGGAAACACACTGCTAGGAGCGTAAAGTAGTAGTTTTCGTCAGAATATATTAATGTTTTGGATTGGCATGCGCATAGTCCGGACCTAAACCTAAATAAAAATTTTTAGAAGAGAATTGGAAAAGAAAACAAATAGAAATTCTGATAAACTTTTTCAAAATGTGGAGAATATATGGAATAATATACCAGTTGAAAGATGTCAGTCAACATTTAGTAAAAAGTCTTCCAAGAAGATGCAAAACAGTCATTAGATCTAAAGCATATCCTATAAAATATTAATTTTAAATTAATTTTAAAATTAATTTCTATTTTTATGGATTTTTGAATATTTTTGACATAAATGGGTTTGTCCTTATGTAAAAGTCCAAGCAAGAAAAGTTTGTTTTTTTAATTATTTTTATCTTTAATATACATTATTTCATATGATAATTTAAATTGTGTTTTAACTTTTACCTATCACATATAAATGCATTTAAAAAGTTCCTTAAATATTGAACAATATTTTGTCTCTAAGTATGTGACCACCACTGTATAAACCTCAGTGAACGTTGTATCATATACTTTGGAAGACATTCGTATTTTCATAAAGGCAATTTATCTTATTTTAGAAGTATTCTAACTCGCGAACCATTGCAGAAAACATAATCAAACTCGGTATTTACGTCACCAGTGTAAATGTTAATATTCTTGCCAAATTTTAATTGGCAATTGATTTGTGGAAGCAAATGTCGATTTTTACGTTTAATTATAAACGAAACAATACGAATTGAAATAAATATTTCGTATTTTTTTGACATTTTTTTTAATAATTAGTAAACTACTGCGAGTCCCAGAATTCCACTTATTAAGGGTATAGAAAATATCTTTACCATTAGCTTATATTTTTTTAAATTGTTAGAATTACCATTTTTTGAGACTTTTTTCCGAATTTTGAAAAACATAGTTTGGGAAGAACCAGTCTTATTAGACACTCAATTGATGTTGGTGGTGCAACACTAGTAAGTCACGGCTTTATCCAGTTTCTCTCGCGGTTGGGAAACTGATGAATGGTGAACTAGATCGTATGTTGGCGCTAGGGGTGATAGAACCTTCCACATCCCCCTGGAGTTCACCTATACATTTGGTTGTGAAAACGAATAAGGTTTGCTTATGCTTAGATACACGAAAAATTAATGCAGTAACCATTAAGGATGCATAACCACTTCCAACCATACGGGGGATTTTCGCGAGACTACTTAAGGCGAATCTCATAACGAAACTAGATCTAAAGGATGCCTTCTGGCAGATTGAATTTGATGTTTTTCGGATTTATCTGATTTCTCCCGCGGTTGGGAAACTGATGTATGGTGAACTAGATCGTATGTTGGCACTAGGCATGATAGAACCTTCCACATCCCCCTGGAGTTCACCTATGCGAAACTAGATCTAAAGGATGCCTACTGGCAGATTGCCTTTGATGTTTTTCGGTTTTATCTGATTTCTCCCGCGGTTGAGAAACTGATGTATGGTGAACTAGATCGTATGTTGGCGCTAGGGGTGATAGAACCTTCCACATCCCCCTGGAGTTCACCTATGCATTTGGTTATGAAAACAAATAAGGTTTGATTATGCTTAGATGCACGAAAAGTTAATGTAGTAACCATTAAGGATGCATATCCAGTTCGCGAGACTACTTAAGGCGAATCTCATAACGAAACTAGATCTAAAGGATGCCTTCTGGCAGATTGAATTTGATGTTTTTCGGATTTATCTGATTTCTCCCGCGGTTGAGAAACTGATGTATGGTGAACTAGATCGTATGTTGGCACTAGGCATGATAGAACCTTCCACATCCCCCTGGAGTTCACCTATGCGAAACTAGATCTAAAGGATGCCTACTGGCAGATTGCCTTTGATGTTTTTCGGTTTTATCTGATTTCTCCCGCGGTTGAGAAACTGATGTATGGTGAACTAGATCGTATGTTGGCGCTAGGGATGATAGAACCTTTTACATCCCCTTGGAGTTCACCTATGCATTTGGTTGTGAAAACAAATAAGGTTTGATTATGCTTAGATGCACGAAAAGTTAATGCAGTAACCATTAAGGATGCATATCCAGTTCCAAACATACGGGGGATTTTCGCGAAACTTCCAAAGGCGAATCTCATAATGAAACTGGATCTAAAGGATGCCTACTGGCAGATTGCCTTTGATGTTTTCCGGTTTTATCCGGTTTCTCCCGCGATTGAGAAACTGATGTATGGTGAACTAGATCGTATGTTGGCACTAGGCATGATAGAACCTTCCACATCCCCCTGGAGTTCACCTATGCATTTGGTTGTGAAAACAAATAAGGTTTGCTTATGCTTAGATACACGAAAAATTAATGCAGTAACCATTAAGGATGCATATACACTTCCAAACAGTCGGGGGATTTTCGCGAGACTTGCAAATCGTATCATATAACGAAACTGGATCTGAAGGATGCCTACTGGCAGATTTACTTTGATGACAAGTACAAAAGTCTGACGGTATTCTCAGTCCCGGGTCGGCCTCTCTACCAGTTTGTAGTTATGCCATTCGGGCTGTTTAATGATCTATTTTGCAAATTGTCTAAATTTTGTATCAGTCTTAGTTTTGGGGAATACAATTTGTAATTTTTGGTTTAAATGGAACGGTTTTAAATGGAATGACTCAATATTTGTTTCTTGAAAAGATTTATTTGACATAAATGACGATATTTCCTTTCACTTGTTTAAAAGCCAATGATTTTAATATTCCAAAAAAGAGTTTCCACACAATTTACTAACAACTCTTTAAGAAATATATAAGTATTTAGTTATATACTTCTAATAATATTCCTCATTAATTTTTTCCCCCTTTTTCCAAACTTTTTTTTCCCCGAAGTGCAATATCTTTTTTACGTTTTATCAAATTGAAGATACATCAACAATATCAATTGTAATTTTATATTTTTCCAACATCATGCTGCTATAGACGCCATTAATGATGATGGTGATAATGATGATGTCGTGTATAACATAAATTGATTTATAATCCGAAATAAGGTTATAAATTTAATAAATTCACTTACTTGTATTTATATTGTGTAGCTATAAATGAATTTGATAAATAATGTACACATACATACATCAACAAAACTACGTGTATACATAAACTTATACATAAGCAACATATATGTTTGTCTACGTAGCACAGTGGGGTCAATCGCAAAATTGTTGGTAATGTATCTCCTAAATTGTTAGTCGCCTCATATTAAAATGTATGCAAAAGTTGTACTGCAAGACCCAAGCTTTTAGAAAAATATATTATATATTCCGAAAATTTTTTTTTTTTTTTTTTTTTTTTTGATTATTTCAATATATCTAGCCGTGAAAAATCTTCAAAATCAGCATTCTGAAATTAATATGAAATATGGCTATATATACAGAAATAATTAATAAATAAATTTTAAATTGATTTATATTTACATCCTACATCTAGCGTTGTTCGAAAATGGTATATTTTGGAAAGAAAATTTCATGTTTATCGTTTTATGTTTATTCACTTAGATCGATTTAGTAGTAAACTATTTTCCACCCGGCCAAAAACGTGCAGATTTTATGAAATTGAATTTTCAAAATTGCACTAAAAACCTAATAGCTTTATATTATTACTATTATTTCTTATATATTTTACAATAAATATCAGTCTCTCATTTCTCAAAAAATTATTCAAATAGCTGCAGCAACCAATTTTTGGCAATAAAGTCGAGGCCAAATATCAAAACCTCAAAATGTAAGTATAAATATGATTTTAACTGTAAGAGAAAACTTAAATCAGTAAGCAAGTTTTTCTTTATCTCACCAAGCACTTAACAGAAATATAATATTAAAATCGGACTTGATTTATAGAAGTAAAGATTTTTAAAACTTTTACATACTCGAGGTGGTCAACTTTGATACCCTGTAATTTATCTCGTGTTATCACAGAGTGACTGCTAGAGGAGTTTTCTAAAAGCTTAGGTCCTCCTCTATAACATTTCAATTCGATTCGACGAGCAGTTTAGAAGACATAGATTTATTACCAAAAATTTGGCGATTGGCCCAACAGTGCATAGTGTGTATATATATGCGTATGAAAGTTCTTGGATTATTTGACATTTATTTCATTCATATTATCAACTACAACGACAAATGGTAGTAAAATAACATAAAATAGTAAATTTTATATACATTAACATACGTATATTTGTGTAAGTTGATGCAGGCTTGCGAACATTTACGAATGAGTGCATGAGTAAAATATATAAATTTTAATATATAGGGAATGTGTGGAAGGAGTTTTATTTTATTCAGATATGTATGAGTATGTGGAGTAAAACAGAGGGTTTCTTAGAGCAGTTTTATTTAAGTAAAAGAAACAACATTTTTCTTTAATTCTCTATATGCCACTCATTGATATTGGGTTAAATCCGAGAATGATAACATAGGAATATTACAAGATACTTCGTACCAAAATATTACAGTTACTTCAGAGCTAGACCCACTAAAAGAAATATGCTTATTATGTTAAGTTCATATATAGTTCCAAAAAAATGTCGCTGACACTGATACCGAGGTTCTTAGTTACAAACAACTGCAATGTAATATCTCTAAAGTTTTCGGAGTACATAACGATTAAACAACGTAGTGAGTATCAGCCTAATCCGTAAGCCCTAACCCATTAGGAATTCAAATCGCATGGATTGATTACTTAGTCCTTGTGAAAATATAATTTTTGTATAAGCCAATACACCGTTAGCCTCAATATTATATATACTTGAAAGACAATATGGTCAATATTATTAGCGAAATATGAAGCAAACGAGATTTTTTTTTTTTTTTTTTTTGAAAATGTAAGAGTTAGAATTTATAATCACTTTTTTCAATCAGATGAATACACGCTCGAATATAATCAGCTTTATCCCAGGCAAAAAAAAAAACTAAAAAACAATAATTTTAATATTGTGATGTCATTGAAAGGAAGTAAATAGTGCTGAAAAAGGCTGTAAAAGTAATAATTTTAACTAATGTTTGTCATTTCTAAGATGCTTTTTTACGATTATTATTCAATGCGTTTGAAGTTTTCCTCCAAAATATATAATTTTTTAATAAATATATTATTTTAGCTTTGCTAAAATATAAGAAAAAAAACTTTTAAATTAATTTCAAATTAAGTGCTAAAGAAAAATATCTATTTTGATTTTTTAGAAGTATCTATTTATTAATATACCTAGAAGAAAGGGAAAATATATACCTAGTTCTACTTTGGAAATTATAAAAATATAAATTTTTTAATAATCCAGCTTTTCAGAGGAGTAACCATAGATTTATCTAAATTAATTATTGCTTTTAATAAAAATTCAATCGAATATACATACATAAGTGCTCAAACCCCAAAAATACCCATTTTAAAATATAAATTTCCAAAATATTTTAATAGCATTTTAACAAAAGGGAATTTTTTAAAAATATACTAAGAAATAAAAATTTATCGAAAAGTAAAAATTTATTAAAAATTTGCTACAAAATGTATTTTTTCTGTAACTTGTGAACCGTTGGATATATCTAAATAAAATTTCACACGGTCAGAACTGGTGTTTTTTTTTAATTTGGAGGAGCTTAGCTCTCTAGTGGATCACTGGTAAAAGGTAGACATCAAAGTTGGTCACCTCGACTATGTAATTTCTTTTTTTTTTTTTTTTTTTTTTGTAAATCTCTACAAAAAACATGCTTACAAGTGTAGGTTATCTCATTAATTATTTTAAGATATATTAAGGTCGAAACAAATTTTACCCTCTTTTTTAGCCTAGTTTTTTAAGGTTTTTTAACTTGGGGGCCTAAAGTAGGGACCTAAGATTTTTTTTAAAAATATCCATTGGATTTTTTACAAAATTCTAAATAATACTGCTGCAAGAATTATATAGATATATATATCTGACAAAAAAGTTCCGTTAATATACCACAATTAAATTGAAACTTTAAAAATATATATATTCTATATATTTATTAACTTCTATATATATATATATATATATATATATATATACATTGTTCCGGACTAATGTATATATATTTTATATATATATATATATATATATATATATATATATATATATATATACACTGTTCCGGACTAATGCATATATATATATATATATATATATATATATATATATATATATATATATATAAAGTGCCTCCAATTTTACTCTACAAGGATTTGCATTAAGATTTTTTTTTGAAACCATTACAAAGATTCTGTAGTCCGGAACAATACATATATATATATATATATATATATAAGTTTTTTAATTGCCTTTAAAACAAGTTTGCCTACTTTGAGCCAAAATTTTATTGGAATATGTTTACTTGTTTAAATTTTATTTAAGTTTAAATACTAATACCATTTATAAAAAATATGCTTAAAATTCTTACTAAAGAAAAATTTATCCTTAATTTCTGCAAAAGGAAATATATCTAAAATTTCGAATAAAAAGACAATTTATTGAAAGAATCTTATAGAGACTTTTTATTAAAAATTTCGCATTTGAAAAAAATTTTTTATAAAAGAATTTTATAAAAAATTTTCTATAAAAAAATTTTTCGAATTCTTCCCACAAAAGCAAAATTAAATAAAAAAAGTCTATAAAAGGAAAATGAATCGAACATTTTCTACAAAAAAAAAATGTCGAAAATTACATATAAAGTAAAAATTTACTCGAATTATTATTATTATTATTATTATTCACAAAATATTATTGAGACTATTTATAAAAAATAACATACAAAAAAATTCTTCAAACAAAATCTATAAAATTTGTCTATAAAAAGAAATTTTATTAAAAATTTTCTATAAAAGGACAATTAATCCAACATTTCTTGTAAAGTGGTTTTATGTATTTATGTATATAATATTAAAAACCCCCGTTCTATGATTTCGAAACTGTTAAGAAATTTTAAAATAATTTTAAAAAAAGGTTAAAAAGCTTAAATTATATCGAAATGAAAAACTACACATTGTCCTAACACAAAACGTTTTTACAGTCATATCTATATTTGCAGTGTAACAAATTATATTTAAAAATTCATATGAGTAGTGGAAATAAATATAAAAAATCATTTATTTAGCTCTCTATGCAAACTTTAGCAAATATGAAGTAACTCAATGCGTATGAGTATTAAGATAAATTTAATAGTATTCGTATTACTCATACGCATTACTGTTAAAGGCTTGTTAATTCACAATAATGCTAAATTTTTGGTAATAAATCTCTATATCATAAACTACTAGTCGGATCGAATTGAAGAGTTATAGAGGGGATCTAAGATTTCAGAAAAATCGTAACGTAGTGACCCTATGATAACAGGAGATAAGCTACTGGGTATCAAAGTTGACTATCTCGAGTACGTAAAAGTTTGAAAAAAATCGTTACTTCTACAAATTAAGTAAATTTTCAAATTTTTTTATAGTTCTGTAAAGTACTTGGCAATATAAAGAAAAAATAAGATTACTAATCTAACTTATTTCTTGCAGTTAAAAAGATATTTATACTTGAATTTTGAATTTTTGAATTTTGCATCGACTTTATTTCGTTCTGAGGTAAAGTATTCTGTAATTTACATTAATTTACATGCTGAAAATAAATTTTATTATCTTAATTCGTCTAGACGTAAAAAGTGTTCAAAATTAGTATGAAAAATTTATATTTTTTACCAAAATAGAGTACTATTCTTTCACTTTTTTTCTCAAAATTTTATTAATAAAATTTTCTTTTACTTTACATATTTCGAAAGACAAAGCTACATAAATGGTTAGTAAAGAAATTTTAAATTGATTTTCGTTTTCACCCCACATGCAAAATTGGTCGAGTATGCTGAATTTAAAAATAGTTGCATTTTTATCGATTAATAAAAAACATGTCAAGCGAGCTTTTTAAAATATATTGACGAATTTAATCATCAAATATATTTAGATCGATTGAACACTAAATTAATTCCCGCCCGGCCAGAAGCGCATGCAGGAATGTAGCTTTGATTAAGGAACTCAATTTTTTAAACGTCTTTTATAAAAGTTATTTTAATTTAATTAATTTTAATTTTATTTGTTCTTTAACATAAAAAGAACAACAGCAACCCTACCTTAAAAGTAACTAAATTTTCTAGTATATGTGTTTTTGTTTACTTATTAATATTTAGTTTAAGACATGTATAAAATAAATATTTTCCTTAAAATATACCACACCTTGATAAAATATTGTCAGAGTTGTTGTCCTTTTACATATATGCAATGTAAGGAATTTTGAATATATGAAACAGTAGAGTGCATAAATATAGAAAATATTTTAAACCAATTTTGACAATAAATTTTATGCACTTTTATATATAATATTTTTAACGCAACTGTAATATAAGAATATCTAAATTTCTAACTATAGATATATGAGTATAAATAAGTATAAATGAACGTGAACAAGTAAAAGAGGAAAGTTGATATCCCAGTATTGCATATCTAATGCCAGCAATTTGTATGCGATTGATGTTAAAACATACATATTATTTCTTATACATTTTTAGATGTTAAGTGTTTCTGTATATACATATACATATACAAAAAATAAAAAGTATCTTACATGCACATACTTAGAAAGAAAATATTCTATGTAATATATAAATATTTTTTTTAAATTACAACATATAAGTTATGCAACTTTTCACTGTAAAATAAATAAATACATCTGCGAATTTCTTTATTTGTATCTGAAGATATGTTACCATACATTTATATTTATTTATCTATACTATGTACACAGTATTCTTACAAGTATTTTTATATACAAAAATATATATGAGGAATTTCAAAAATTTTCTTTTTGAAACCGGCTTTACGTGTCTTGTGTTTCTAAAATTTGTTTTGGAAGCAGCAAAACTATTGATTCATTTTGGTAGACCTTACAAAATAACTAAGCAATTCAAAATTTTAGATTATTTACCTAAAAGCTCAAGAAAGTACAGCCATTTAAACCTAAAAAAAAATATAAAAAATTGTGTTGAAAACTTCGAGGATTTTTTTATTTATTTCAGTTGTGCACTGACAATTTACATTTTTCTAAATTCAAACTGTTAATGAGTCAAGGGACACCACTTTGGAAATTCTTATGTTATATAACAAGTAACCGTCTTACTATCTGGTGAAAAAATGAAACCAAAATTTGCGGATTTTTTAAATTTCAGAGTTTTTTAATAGAAAATTTGTGCGCATTAATGAAATTCAATTAGAGAACAGAATTTTAAAGACGAAGTGATTCTCCATAGCCTGAAGTATATTTTGCTGATATTAGGAAACCAGGCATAGCATATAATCATCACAAACTTCCATATAATTGGCGTAAATGTTTGTAAAATTTATGTTTTTCGATACTGGAAAATTCCGCTTTTATAGAAAATAGATTTTTTTAAAGAATGGCGCTTCCAAGTTGTCAGCAAGCGAAACATATTTGGAGAAGAAAGAAAATTTTAAAAAATTTCAAAATTTTCACCAAATTTTCACCGGCTACAGCGGCATTCTTCTCCAAACATATTTCGCTTGCTGGCAACTACCGCGAAGTCTAGATTACGTTAATATTGATGTCAAATGAAACATTTTATTTTTGAAATTTTTGAAATTTTCACTAATTTTTCACCGGCTACAGTGGCATTCTTCTCCAAACATATTTCGCTTGCTGACAACTACCGCAAAGTCTATATTACCTTAATGTTGATGCTTAAGGGAGTAATTCCATTTTAAACTAAAAAAATTTTGCCCTTGTTACCGATTTAGATAAAATTTGGTTCATGTATAGAGGATGATACAGAAGCATATAAAATGAATTTTTCTCATTTTTATTTTGAGAACTGTGGCTTAGAAAGTGATTAACATATTTATTTAAAAAAGTCATAAATTTTGTTGTATAAAAGATATCAAGATATTTTCTTTCTTTCAGCAGATTTGTCAAAGCTTGTAATTTAGGACGCCATATAAAATTTTTGAAAATGTTTTTATTAACATATTTTTTGTAAGTATTTTTTTTAGTGACGTATATCAAAAATTTCCGTATTTATTTATTTTGTTTTTTGTTTTTTTTTTGTAGAAAGCCTTATCGATATACTTGCTACAGAGAATATTTCAGAGAGGTCAAAATTTTTAAATTTTAAATGGGATTACTCAATAATAAAGTTAGGGGGATGTATAAATATTTTAGGAACTTATAATTGTGTGAACCAAAAACTATGTTCTTAACCCCAAAAATCACCCTACATATTTCGCAATATAGCTCGAATTTTAAAATAATTAAAATTATTTTCCACGTAAAATTTATCACTAAATAAGATAAGGACTTCGAACGAAAAAATCTGTGCTTGCTTTTAAGCTTATAAATTTTGATATATTGAAAAGTAAATAACTTCATTAAAGTGTTTATATTTGCCATTATGCACAATAGCTCTGTGCTAAATTTCATTGCAATAGCTAAATTAGTTTTTCTTAAAATTAAAATTGAACAAAGAACATGCAAACATATAATTCAAATTTATAATGAAAACCTAACGTCAGTCATATTAAATAAATACTAGGAAGGCAGGTATTTTACGGAATACAGTCTGAAAGAAAGCCTGGTAGTGGAAGAAATATTGGACTTTCAGACTCTAGAACCGCAGGCAAAATAAAGAGTACTTTAAGAGTAAATCCCCGCATCTCTCGAAGAAGAGTGTCACAAAAAACTAACTGCTCTGAAACTTTTGTCAGAAAAGTTAAAAAGAAATCTAGCCTGAAGATGTACAAGTTACAAAAAGTTCCTGAAAGAAATGCAAGAAATAATTTGGAGGCAAAAGAAAAGGCGATTTTTTTTTCAGAGATGGATGACGAGACGTACGTACTGTCTGACATTTCTTTTCTATATTGCAGATGCTAGAGGGAATGTAGCAGAAAAATATCGTGTTAAAAAAAATCAAATTTCCCAGGAAAATTTATGGTATGGCAAGCCTTTTTTACGTGCGGCGAAAAAAACATTCATAACAAATATTTCCATTACCACAGAAATAAATGAGTGTCTCCGAATAATACTTCTCCCTTTCCTTAGCAAACACAGTGTATCCGCTTTTTTCTGGCCTGATTTCACTATTACTCATTACAGCAACAAAGCAAGGAGTGGTATTGAAGAAATGATGTTGGGTTTGTACCGAAAGATGTTAAATCACCAAACTGTCCAAAACTCCGCCTAATTGACAGTTATTGGTCTCTAGTAAAAAAGCATTTAAAGGACGCTAAAAGCTCAGCAAAAAATTGAAACAGAGTTTAAAAAGGAATGGATTTATTCTAGCAAAAAAGTAACCGAAACCCAATAAAAGCTCTAATGGAAGGAATTCCGGAAATGCATAAACATTGCTTAATAAAACGACAAATCGACGTTCGTGTTAAAAGAAAAAAAATTTGAAAATATTTTTAATCAAAATTTTGAAATTTTTGAAATGCCTCATATAAAAATATATACATATATTAACATGTGTATTTTACTTTCCAATGCGTAAAATAAAATTTATTATGAAAATTAAAAATATCAAGATACGTTTGCTATATAAATTTTTTATATTTATACAATATGTTTATTTTTTTTTTTTTTTTTTTTTGCAGACCAATATTTCTGCATGTATTCCAAAAATGTCACCACTTATGGACTCCCACGAGCATGTCATTATATTCAGCATTAAATTATGTTTCATTTAAGATTATAAGAAATTGAGATATGTGAAGTATAATTGCAAATTTTCATAAAACCAAATATTTTTATATAGGGCATTTAATATTCATAAATATCAACACCAATGTACTACTCACAAAAAGCATTGATAATAAAAATTTAAATTGAATTAAATTTTTTAGCAAAAATTCATCATTTATGAGAAATAATTTATTTTTTTTTTACCTTTACAATTTACATAAAAATTTTTCTTACTACAAAAGCTACAATTCTTAACTGGTTCATAGAGTTACAAGGTAAGTTGAACTAAGTATAGCTTTTTTAACAACGCACAGATTTAAAGAAAAGTTAAAGATTTAGTTTTAAATATTTATGCATATAAGTAAGTAGACATGTATATTAAAGAGCCTCACGAAAAGAAGTTACAAACGTACCCCCTAGAAATGAAGTTTGTTATCTTCTTATATAATTCCCAAAATATTACATTTGAATATTTAAATTTATGCAAGCTGGACCATTTTCAAAATACCTCTAAAAATACGGATTTCTTACAATATCGTTATCAAAATTCTAATTTTAATAGAGGCAAAATGAGGTCTGGAATATTCATTTAAATAACTATTATATTATAGTATTTTTCATATTTACTTTATTCAAATATATAATTTTATATATTTCGGATATTTTTCAACATATATTGGGTTCTAATGTACCATTGGAATGGTCTATCCTGATACTATTGAGGATTACAAGTAATTAATCCTTTAACAGCTAGAACTCAATTTTTGCAAATAAAACCCATGAAAGTATTTGTTATACTTAAATATACATGAATTTATGAGAAATATAATAACTTCCTTTAAAACCGCGATAGTAATAGACTTAAAGAGATTTTTAAAATTTAGTCATCATTTTACACGAATTTATAGTTTTTGTGATAAATTTATGCTTTTAGTGATATTTATTTTCGTAACGAACCATTTATTTGAAATAAAAATTAACTTAACCAATTATGGATTGGAAATCCCAAAATATTATTTGTGCAACTAAAAGGTTTAATGAATACGTAGATCAATATTATTCAATAAGAACTTTTCAATGATACCCTAAAATATAAATTACGATGGAAAGTGTTCAAAATATTTAAAATTTAATAATAATTTAAAATAAAATTATAGAAAATTTTAATTTTGCGAGAATGAAAACTAAATTAAATTATTTTTACTCATTATGTATTGAACGTCATTTGTGTATCATATATTGTAAGTTTTTGACAAAAAGTTAAAAATTATATACAATATTGATCGAAAACCACATTTTTGAATATATTTGAAAAATGGTCTGGCTCACGTGAACGAAATAAGTAAATCGAAATATTTTGGGGAAAATAAAATATATCAATTTTTAATTTCAGATGGATATATTTGCAAAATTTTTTGTCTCATACAAATCAATGCACTTTAATGTATATATGCATGTATGTATGTATATATGTACGTATATACGTATGCATGTATGTATGTACACAGACATACATACATATATACATACTATGTATGTATGTACGTCTGTGTGGAAGAAAAATTTATATTTTTATTATTTATGTATTCCTTTAAAAAAAGATTGTGTGCTTGAAATAATTTTATTTAATTTTTTCTTATCCTTTTTTCTCATTTTGTTATTTTCATTCGCAAATGTCATGTTGCATTTTTGTCAAGTTGTCAGCTGGTGTTCAAAGCGCGTTTTCAACAAACATGTTTTTTTGTACTTGTTTTTGTCGCTTTTACATTTCCTTTCAAATGTATACTTTATTTATGTACATTGCTACCGTTGACAAATAATGCAAAATAAAATAACTAGCAAGAAAACTAACAGTATCCTAGCTAAAAACATCGCTCAGGCACACATATGTACATTAGAGTGTCCCGAAAAACTGAATGCAGCAAAAATTAGTCCTCAGTTTTAAATTTTTCCTCTTGAATTTGGATCCTAGAGAGGGCTTTCTCCAACATAGTCCTGAACATTTTTACACCCTTCAACACAGGTGTAAAGGGTTTATATAAGTTCGTCACTCCGTTTGTAATTTCTACAATATTTATCTAGGACCTCAAAAGGTATATTTTCTGGATCCTTATTGATAGGGAAGTCGATATTACGATGTCCGTCTTTCTGTTGAAACCAGTTTTTAGAAAGCCGCATAAATTAATCAACACAATTGATCCATTAATGGCCGAAATATCGCCAAAAAACAAAATCGCTTGATTAGTAACTTTCGGTCAAAATAAATTTTGGGACTTTGTGAAGTTTCTGTATAAGCCTGTCTGTTGAAATAAGTTTTTAGAAATCCCCAGTTATTGGATATATATGTTTTAAACATCAAATTGGTGCATTAATGGCCAAAACACCGCCAAAAAACCAAAATACCAAAAAGACCTCTAAGAACATATTCGTTTTCAACTTTTCTAAGCTCATATATAAGCTAGCGACTTCGTTTTTGCACAGGGGATTCAGAGTCATTTCTTGGAATGTTTTTTTAAGAAATAAACAAATCGGTTCATTAATAACTGAAATGTCGCTCAAAATGCATTTTTGGACTTTCTGAAGCTCTCTATAAGCTTCAGCATTCGTTCCTACACAAATTTGATAAATATTTTTCTAAAATAACGATTTTTTTTTTTTTTTTTTTTTGAAGTAACCATATCGATCCATAAACAACTGAGTTATAGGCAAAAATCTGAAAAAATATCAAAAAAGATACACACACAAATATATATAAAAAGCATTGCAATGACTTTCAGTGTTGTTGTTTTTTGTATAAGCGAGCAGTAGTTGTTGATTGTGTATACATACAAATAACCATTTTTTATGCGTGTTTAGACCAAAGAATACAAAGAAAAGAAACTGCTTCTCTTTCCTACAACAACAATATTTCTCTCTCCTTACATACAAGTTCTGTGTGAATTTCTCTCAACAGAGAGAAAAGCAACACAAAGTAAACAATTTCCTTTAAAATTTAAGGAAAATTACTCTCGCGACATATTTTTTTACAAGCACGAATATTTATCACAAACCAAGAAGAGAATACATATATATTTCATATATAACATTTCTTTTTGTTGAAATATAAATTGAACTAAAAAAATTTCAACTTTTGGCACTAAAAATAAAGTGAATTTAAAATAATTTTAAATTATTTTCATATTCATTAACAAAATGAAAATTTATGAAATTCTGCGAATATAATTGTGATGAATTATATTTAATAACTTTTGATTACTCTTTTGGGTAACTATGTGTGCCTATGATGTGTAGTGAAAGTGGTTTCAGCACTAACACTTTTACTAACACAATCTTAAAGTTAGGTTTTTTGAAAACAGATTTAGATTTTTTTGACAAGCTTTCCATTCTTATTTTACTCATAAAAGGTAAAATTAAAATTTTTATTCATTATATATTTTCATAACAATATCAAACTTAAAAATTAGTTTATATCCATTTCGATATGAAAATCGAAACTATTTAGACAAAATGCAACAAAAATCTGATTTCTGGTCGCTGGTAGAGAAATAAAGATCAATTTTTTATTTTTTTCTGAATTTTTTTTCTTGTATCCTGTTTATTAATATTTACCGCTGAAACGGTCTTCCTACAAAATTTTATTTCAATGGAATACTCTAATGTACATATAAATTATATATTTGAATTTATTAATATATAATACGATGTTGGCATTTGATATACAAATATATACATATCAAATAAGTTTATATGTATTTGATCATGCGACAATATGTGTATACAAAATTAAGTATGAATTTCTGCTTGTAAGTAAATAGTCATTAAATATGCGTAACAAAATTTTACATATCGAGTAAAATAATTTAAATTCTTTGCCAAATAATATTTTTCTTCAATGAGCGTTTTTATTCTAACTTATTTGAAAGAATATTTTTCTCAAACAAATTTACATTTTTATTTATTAAATGAAAATCTTTATGAAATTTTATTGTTATTTTGCAAAATTCTCAAACGTGTTTTATTTTTTTAATTTCCCTGACTCCTATAATAAAGCCATAATTTAAATTCGGATGAATTTAAATTCATCCTGGAATCGAACTAAAGTACATAAAATCATCTAGATGTTAGTATCAACGCATTATTCTGTATTTATATATTTTATTTTACATTTAGTAAAATTGGCCATAGGTGTAATATAAGTCTCCTTCCCGAATTTTTATGTTCGTACAAAATGGTGTATGGTACGTCTTGGCCGACTATATCTTTTTTCTCGTTTTTTTATTTATTTACGAATTAAATATTTGATAAATATTATATATTATTGTATAAACAATTGTATAAACAATAAACTATTATTTACGTTTTCGATCATTGCTGTTTAATAAAAACTTCAGATTTTATATGTCCAATTTTTTATGATTTTTAAAAACTAAATTGACGATATTTTTATTTTTATCGTCAAATTGACGATTTTTAATGAATTTTATCTGGTATTACTGGCTAGCTAATTAATGCCATCAAAAATTATATTGCCTAGTGTTGCATTTTTTATGTTTGTAACTGTAAATGAATCGGTGATCAAACCTCAA
Organism: Protocalliphora azurea; assembly: GCA_932274085.1. Taxonomy (NCBI): domain Eukaryota; kingdom Metazoa; phylum Arthropoda; class Insecta; order Diptera; family Calliphoridae; genus Protocalliphora; species Protocalliphora azurea. The sequence goes on from OW026520.1 coordinate 150,037,931, forward strand.
AATTGTTTGACCACAATTTGTGGAAAATATCACACTTTTTAAATTCAGAATATAAAGAAGTTTTGTGAATTCTCGCAATAAGTCGAACATAACTATATCTATTTTTGCAGATTTTTATATGGAAAATAATAATTGCAGAGCAATTGGAAACCAAATAGTCGAATTGCGTCAGCAAATTAGATACGTTTATCGAACTTATAGAATTTAATTAATTTAAATTTATTTTATAAATTTTCATTGAGAGTATTTTTTAAAATAATTTATTTTATTTTCTATAGGTAAATTTCATTCACAATGCAATAAGTAGTAAGTGAAACTATTTTAAATGATTTTTTTCACAAATACGCAATATACAAAATTTATTAAGAACAAAATACACTAGTGCATATTCGTGTAAATGCACAACAATTTCTTTAATCGACTTATTAAAAATGAGACAAAAAAGGAACTAAGGTGCTAAAAATTAATTTTCTCTATTATTTATTGACTTCACTTAAAAAATTAATAAAAGAAAACTTTTACATTAAAATTTTTTCACTGTAACTTTAGTAGTTTAGTACCAATTTTTATGGCATTTCCTATATACACACTTAAACTCATGAATCAATTAACATGTTAAATTCTTCCCATTCATTATGATTTCATTCTGTCTATTTCTTGCGTAAACATTACGGGCCATGTACGCCCACAGATTTTCCATTGTATTTAAATCTGGGCTGAAAGTCGCCCAATCCAATAGGGGACTACTATTTTCATTAAACCACGATTTCGATTGGTTCGAGACATGGACTGCAACGTCATCCTGTTGGAATATGCAATCTTTATCAATTTTATCATCCATAAATGAAAGAAGAGTATCTTGCAACAGTTCATTATTAATTGCACTGTTGCATTTTACTTGGAACAAAACATATTTTTGATTTTCCTGCATCAGGCTGCCTAAACTATAACACTGTCTCCACCGAAATTGCGTTTCAACGTACGAATTTTGTTCGACCTCAAATCATGATAATTGCAATATTATGAATCGATACCATCCAAATTCAATTTATTTTCATCAGAAAACAATACTTTCTTCCACTCATCTGTCCCTTTCATGTATTTGCGAGCAAATTTTAAACGATTTTCCTTATGATACTGTTTTAACAATGACTTATATTTTGGTTTCTTTTATTTTGTGTAACCATTTGTTCGCAAAATGTGTGCAATATGTGGAGATGTTTTCACGTTTTCACCCAGAGACCATTAGGTCCATTGTGATCCCTTTATAAATACCAGAGAAAAGCTAATAGAAAAAGAAAAAGAAAGACCATAGAAGAATAAGGTACTAAAATAGAAAGAAAGATAATGAAATAAAAGAAAAATGTGGAACCTAAGATCCATCAATGAGGCCTGATTACCGCTAAGCCACTTTATCCCCATTACGAAGGTTACTGAATCCTTTACCTGTAACCTCCTCTAGTTCGTACAGAATATGGCTTCCAAACTACTTCAGTCTACTACGCAGAAGCCCTATACAATGACAGAGTATGTGCTCCACTACATCGAGCTCCTCAATATCATTGTACCTCCTACAAAAGTCTGACGTTCCAGTGTTCTACTTGCTAGTCATATTCCTTATTGCGAGGTGACCAATAATCATACAGTAACCCTTAGATTCCCACGAGTCATGGCCAGAAGATGCTTCGAATCTGCTGGTTTAAGACTAGGCCATAACGCTATAAATACTTTGTAGTCCATTCTGCTCCTCCACGCATGATTTTTCCTTCTAAAGTCTTATGGACATGAGATATAACCCAATTGGAATCATAACCGATATCTCCACAAAGACCTGTCCAGCTCCGAGCCCTTAAGAGCTAGTTCACCGGCTATTTCATTGCCGAGAATGTCGCGCTGACCAGAAGCCAAACAGAGTCTTATTCTGTAAGCATCTATTAGCCTTCTAAATTCCTTTCTACTGTCTTTCTTACGGTTAATTTTTTGTCCAATTTCTCTGTTAGAGCAGCAGAAAATTTAATTTGAATTTTCTCCTGGACTGAAAGAAAAGTTCCTTTAGTCATCCTTTAAGCTGATGAAATTTCCCAATTAAAACAAAAATATTTCCAGTAAACAGAGATGTTGTCATCAGAAACTTACCTTAAGTGAAACAAACAATTAAAACTGTTAAATTTTTTAATATATTTTTTTTCTCGACTGTGTTTTTAAGAATATTCCACTGAGGTGATCACCAATATGATTAAAGAAAACGGCAAAAACAAGAAACAAATATTTCTTACATAAAAAAGTACCATTGCATCGCGAGTTATTGTAACAATACAACGTTATTTTTGGTTAAAAGAAACGTACATACATCAAAGAAAAACAAAAATTTTAAATGCGTTTATAGGAATATGCACCAATGTATGAAACTGTAAAATAGCAAAGAAATAAACTTATTTACCAAGCCAAATAACAAACGTTACCAAGGAAAAATAACAATAAAACAAATAAAGAGTACAAGTAACATCGTTAGAAAACCGCTAAAGTGCATAGGTAAGTAAAAATTTATGCAATTATAATAATTCTTTTTGTTTGTCTACACATTGTTGTTATGTCTATAATCATAGTAGCAAATAAAGACATTTATTTATTTTTTATTTATGTATTTATTTTTCTCCTGTTTAAAGTTTTCCTTTTGTATCGGTATATTTATAGGAGTATGAAAGTGTGTAGTTAATATTATTTTATTGATAAGGCAATGTAGTATTTAATGGTATAATATAGCAAATTTCTCCTTCTAAAAGTTCTGTAAAAAACTAATGTGAGAAAAAAGTCGAAGTTATTAAAGAAAACATCTTAACATCTTGATGTCAGAGCATCATTTCTTTTAATTATAAATTAGAAAACTAGAAAATTATATTCGTAAAGGGATAGATAGCAATTCATTTCATGAAAAATTTAGGAGCAAATTTGGAGTTTATAGCGATTGCTTTTAGAAATACAAATGAGCATAAATCCTAAATTTTATGACCATATATTACTATTATATTAATTTGTTAAAAAATTTGCTCTCTTTAAATCTTCAACAAATTTAATAAATTTTCCTTTTTTTTTTCCATTTTATTACTTATCATTCAGTGTGTTGTATATCAAAATTGACATATATTCATACTGTCTTAATGTATGTGTATTCACACATGTATGTTCTTTGTAAATAGCTATATGTGTATTCTATTGTAAAAGTGGTTTATGCTTTAATGGTCAGCACTTCTTTTCTATATTGACCAAAACATAAAAGAACAATGTCTGAAAAAAAAATTCTAAAAGTAAAAGTAGCAAAAAGTAAAAAAAAACATACCTATAGCGGCTGCTGGCAAAATGACCTAAAGCAAAATCGCTCAAATCAAATATAGAAAAATGACACATATAACAAACTACCAAAAAGAAGTGAAAAATTGGCCAAAAATAGAAGATGAAAATTTTTCCCAAAAAAGTGAAAAACTGCCCAAATATTTATGAAAAATCACCCTCATCTAAGGCTGCCAGATTCGAATTGTGATATTACTTGACATTTTTGAGAAACAAGCTCGATTTCCAAAAAAAAAAACCTGAAAATCGACTTCCGCCAAAAATTGTATATTTTTTTTGTATGTAACTTATATGTATGGAAGAATGTACATAAATATGTAGCTACAATAGAGATATAGATTTTAAAATTTTTGAGAAATTAAGTCTTTATATGCATAGAAATAAGTTTGTACATAAATATAAAAATTTACTTTATTCGATTTCAGTTCATAATATTTAAAAATAATTTCTTAAATTTTGAAACTTTATTTTTATATTTCTTCAAATGAAACAAATATCATGAAGACTGAAAAATTTTTTAAATTTTCATTTATATTTTGAATTTGAAGAAAATTTTTGCAAATTTCCTTTGGAAAATTTTAAAATATTAATGATTTTTAGCTTCATTTTGGGAACAGAAGAATAGAACAGAACAGAACAGAAGCACTTTTTATCAAAATAATGTATTGCAGAGTACGTACAAAATTATGCAAATTTTTAAACATTATTATACTTTCGTTGAAATTTTGCCATTTTAAAACATTTGTTGTTAATATTTTCATGTATAAATATTTTCGTTCACGATTTGTGATCAAATCTGATAAAAATAAATCAATGTTTTAACAGAATTTTTGCAAAACTCCTAAAATTTTTATTATGTACAATTTAATAATATCTACGAATGAAATATTTTATGAAAAAAGTTTAAGACAAAAACTAATGTTCGATTCATAATATTTATGAAAAAAATTTTCAAATATATGAATTTTTTTCTTTGTGTAGTATATTCGTTTAGCTTTTTGCAATTGTTATTTGAAAAATAAATTAATTAATTAATAAATGAATACATAAATAAATAGTTAAATAAATAAATAAATAAATAGATAAATAAATAAATAAATGAATGAATAAATAAATACATAAATAAATAAACAAAAAAATGAATTAATGAATAAATAAATAAATAAATTATTAATCAAATAAATAAATAAATGTATAAATTAAAAAATAAATTAATGGATTAATAAATGAATCAATAAGTAAATAAATAAATTAATTAATAAATGAGTGAATAAATAAATAAATAATTGAACAAATAAATAAATTAATAAATATCTTAATGAATAAATAAGTAAATAGATAAATAAATAAATAAGTAAATACATAAATAAATGAATTAATAAATGAATAAATAAATAAATAAACAAATAAATAAACAAATAAATAAATGACTTCGTAAATGAATGAATAAATAAATTAATAAATAAGTAAATAAATAAATTAATTAATTGACAAATGATTGAATAAATAAATAAGCAAATAAATAAATGAATTAATAAATGAATGAATAAATAAATTAATTAATAAATAAATAAATAAATTATTTAATAAATGAACAAATAAATAAATTAATAATTAAATAAATGAATGCATTAATAAATGAACAAATAAATAAGTAAATAAATAAATAAACGAATAAATAAATGACTTAATAAATGAATAAATAAATTAGTAAATAAATTAATTAATTAATTGACAAATGAATGAATAAATAAATAAATGAATTAATAAATGAATAAATAAATAAATAAACAAATAAATAAACAAATAAATAAATGACTTCGTAAATGAATGAATAAATAAATTAATAAATAAGTAAATAAATAAATTAATTAATTGACAAATGATTGAATAAATAAATAAGCAAATAAATAAATGAATTAATAAATGAATGAATAAATAAATTAATAAATGAACAAATAAATAAATTAATAAATAAATAAATAAATAAGTAAATAAATAAAGAAGTAAATAAATAAATAAATAAATAAATTATTTAATAAATGAACAAATAAATAAATTAATAATTAAATAACTGAATGCATTAATAAATGAACAAATAAATAAGTAAATAAATAAATAAATGAATAAATAAATGAGTTAATAAATGAATAAATAAATTAATAAATAAATTAATTAATTAATTGACAAATAAATGAATAAATAAATGAATTAATTAATAAATGAATAAATAAATAAATAAATATATATATATATATATATATATATATATATATATATATATATATATATATATATATATATATAAATAAATAAATTAAAATTGACTCAATACAAATATTTCAATATTTATTAATATTGCTTTTGAGCATTTATTTACGACATTAAACAATTATTACATCGTGCAAACGAATGTGTTTTAGAAGTTTTCAAATATCTCGAGGAAACAGTGGTCGATATATAAAATATCCCAATAAATTTGTTCAGGCAAATGTTTATTTAAAATTGAAACAGCTCACTTTTTGTAAAACGATTCGTATATTTCATATACATATATATGGTTTTAAGATTCTTTGCATCTAAATTTAATAAATATATTAAAGTAAATATAAAATAAATATAAAATTTAAGTAAAATTTTATTTCTCACTTAAATTTTTAATGCATTCTACTTTATTGATTTGATCAATTTTTTTAATTGGAAAAATTTTTTCTGTTTTTAATATTTTACAATTTTTAGTAACTTTATATAATCATTTTATTAAGAGGTGCAAATTTAAAAAAGTTTTTAATGAAATGAATTAGTAAATAATATATTTGGCAATTGGTGACTTTGTTTTTTTTTTTTTTGTCCTGTACAAGTTTCGCTTTCAAGGTGTAATAAAGCAGAAGTCATTGTATTCTGTATCACCATAAAAAAAATCTTCATCAACGCTTTAGATCTCACTCAACTTTTTATATAACGAAATTTTTTTTTAGTTTGACAATTTTTATTAAAACTTGTAACATGACAACTTCTAAAATATTTTGCCAATCAAATTCATTCAAAGTCGTCTGGCAACCCTACTCTCATTCAATATCCATTATGACACTTTCTGGTATGAAAATTAATACATTATGCTTAGTTTAGACGGTACGTTGAATCAACATATGTCTGTTGAAACTCGTATCAACAAATGCCTGTGTCAGTTAGGTGTCTAGACGATTTGAAGAAAATAACAAATTTTTTTGTTTGAACATATCAGCAAAAAAAATATGAAAATGAAATTTGTTGAATTTTATATGATGATAAATAAGTTAACTTTGTTGAATGTTATAGTTGAGTTCAAATTTCAACTGGGCCAATATTTTTTTTACCTTTTTTACGGATTCAAATTTCAATTACGTAATCTGAAGTACGTAAAAAATTCACAGTAATATACAACTATTTTAGTAGCTTAATAAGGTTAGGTTAGTTTAGGTTAAGTTCGGTTAGGTTAGATGGGCAGTTGTAAATGTAAACTAGACAGCGCGCTTGGGTCCTATAGGTCTCATTGTATTATCCTGATGGATCATGTGAATCTGTTTTCACATGTTCAAAAATAGGTTCGAATCAAACCAACCTGACGCACGAATAAAATATCTGATTCGTCTGACATCAATTGCAGAAAGATCAAATAATTCATGCATATATAGACTACCAAATTCAACAGTCCTTATATTCGCAAGAACAGGACAGTAACAAAGAAAATGTTCCACTGTTTCATCCTCCTCCCCGTTAAAGCAACTTCTACAATAGACGTTAAAAGGGAGTCCTAGTCTCCTAACGTGTGCACCAGCTATCCAATGTCCTAAAATAATGGCTACAAGTATTCGTAACTGACGCTTTGTCAATCCCAGAACCGTTTTTGATCGTACTGGGACCATATCTGTCTCGAAATAGAACATTCAATCTCGTTTGTCTATCTTTGTTGATCTATTCTCGACAAGTACTGCAGTATCATAGATCTGCAAGATGACAGCGGTATGTCCGTTTCTTCACTTTGAATAAGGGAACTAGTTCTGGCTAATTCATCCGCAATAATATTTCCAGGGATATTTGAGTGACCCCTTACCCAGATCACCTCTACTTTTGAATGTCTCGCCATCTCATTTATAGATGTCCGTCATTCATGTAACAGCTTGGATGTCAAATAGACACCCGAAAGAGACTTAATCGCAGGTTGACTATTGGTACAAATTTGAATATCTACTCCGAATACTCCATTGCACTCTAACCAATTTACCGTACTCATAATATCTGAGATCTCCGCTTAAAGAGCAGAGATCTAAAAATTTAAAGGAGATGTTCCTCCTATAGGCGGAATAAAGGCAACTCTCCCAACCTCTTCGAATGATTTGTATGCATTAGTGCCTCGATAACTATAACATAAACCGTAAGGATTTTGTAAAATTCATGAGACTTATATTGGGACATACTAGAATTATTTAAAAAAAAAAACTAATCCCGTTATGTGCTGCTTCTCACATCCTCACAGATTGCCCAAAACTTGTACCATACAAACTTAGATACTTTGGAAACATCAATTCTCTTACATTACTCTCAGCACCTAGTGAAAATTCTATTAAATAAATAATAAAATTTTTGAATACTAGCAAATTATATGATAATTAATACTGTGTAATAGTTATTAATACTGTTGCTTTGATTTATGTTTCGATAAACTGTTATTACTGAATTGGACGGAATTAAAAGTTTGATCTTGGGATTTTCATTAGCATTTTCTTTGCTAATTTTCTATTAAAATCACGATTGTTTTTGATTGTTTTACAAAGACATTCTAAGGTATCTTAAGAATGCATTAATTATAATTACTCATCTGTAACTGTAAGTTTGATATTTTCAATAGAAGAATCATAGAAAAATTTATTCGAAAAATATTTTGAAAAAATTCTGTTTAATCTGTATTGGAATTCAATAAAAATTTTTACTGATATAAATAATTTTTTAGTAGCTTTTCAAAAATCGGTATAAAATTTTTAATAAATCACTCTTGTTCAATTGTTCGGCAAAAATCAGTGTTTTTCTAATACATATTTATTTATTTTTAACTTTTGTTTTGAAATTTTTTGGAAATTAAATTAGAGATATAAAATTTTATATAAAGATAATACGGCTGCAAATGTTTTATTTTTTATGGAAGGAATATTTTGAAGGAACAATTTCAGTTGTGTCAAAAAATATTATAATTCGTTTCAATCAAAGTTTCGATCATGAAAGTAATTAACATAATTTAAAATTTAATTGAAATTATAGAAAAAGTCAATTAATTTCATTTAATTAGTGTTATCATTTTGATGATTGGAGCAAATCAATTGAAATTTTATTCGAAGTAAGCAATTTCATAATTAAAATCAATTTTTATTTTTTTCTGTGATTTAAAAACATTTAATACAAAAACCGTAACATGGACAGTTTTTAAAATTAACTTAGTTCAAAATTTGGCATAGAAAACACATTTAATTTAACTTGTGCTTTATAGAAATCATTTTAAATTTTTAAAATCGTTCAGACTTAGGTTGTTTTCCATTGTCCCTTTATTTTCTGCGCCATTAAAGGCGACAATATTTTAGAAAATATTTAATATTCTAGACAAAGTTACACATTTTTTTTCATAGTGAATAAGTAAATAATTTATATTTTATTGCACATATTTTTCGTTGTGGGATTTTTAATACACCTAATTAATAAAACACATAAATACCCCAAAACTGAATTTTTGCGAATTTTTTTCCAAGCCATTTTTTTATTTTATTTATTTTTTTATTTGCTCATTTATTTATTTATTTCGATTAAATTCCAATATAACAAAACTTAAAGTCTTTTAATTACAGTATCGGACCTTTATAATATAGGATTATACAAAATAAGAATTTTAGTATTACAATTTAATCCATGAATCTGCTCTCTTTTCAACACCATATCACTCACCATCTTCAACAAATAATTCAAATGTGTATGTTTCCCAAGAGATCTCATTAGAAATAAGAGAAAACTTCGTTGTATTTGGCATCAATTTAGAAACCCTAGAGATAAAACTATTCTTAATTTGGCTACCAGAATTTTAAAAGAACGGCTTACGCAACACAAGAACTAAGAAATTGGTAACTATCTTCGTAATTTAAATGCTAATGCATCCAAAAACGAACATAATCTTTGGAAAGCGACTAAGTATTTGAAACGCCCAGTCAAAAGAAACGTCCCAATTAAAGACAAAGAAAAAGCTACATCTTTTGCAACTCATTCAAAGTAAACATTTAAACCTTTTGAATACAATCAAAACGATAACGAAATTAAGGCTTTTTTAGATGTTGCCTGTCAAATGGATTTACCAATTAAAAATTTTGCATCTTCGGAAGTACATCAAGAAATTGAGATATTAAATACAAAAAAGTCACCTGGATACGACAAATTGATCCTTTAGTACTTAAAAACTTACAAAAAAATAAATTCCTTTTCCCACAATAGTATTCGATTCTATGCTAAGGCTTCAACATTTCCCTATTCAATGGAAATGTGACAAAATAATAATAATAATGATTCATAAACCAAATAAACCTGAAAATAATCTCACATTATACAGACCTATAAGTTTGTTATCAACATTCTCTAAAATATTCGAAAGAATATTCCTTAAAAGACTATTTCGTTAAAACCACGGAACACCAAAGCAGTGCCACCGCATTATAAAAGAAATTATGGAGGCATTTGAATCAAAAAAATACTGTTCAGCCGTATTTTTAAATATTCAACAGGCATTCGATAAAGTATAGCACTGTGGCCTGCTGTACAAAATTAAAACACTATTACCAGCGCCCTATTATTTGGTAATAAAATTATTTTTAAGTGAATACTACTTTTACGTAAGAGTTAATAATGAGTTATTTAATTTTTGTAAAATGGAAGCCGGAGTACCAAAAGGTAGTGTTTCAGGACCACTACTTTATACCATATTTACTTCATATATGCTTCAGATACTGCATTCCTAGCAACGAGTACGACGGCATCGGAACCATCTAATTTAATCCAAGAGCAGATTGATAAACTTCAGACATGGTTAAACTATTGGAATATAAAAGTTAACGAAAACAATTCTACATATGTGATCTTTGGTTTAAGACGAGGTAATTTCCTAGCAATATACATGTACGGCTCACAAATCCCCAGTAGTGATAATGTTAAATATTTAGGCATGTATTTATACCGGTGTTTAATATGGAAAGCTCACATAAAAGCAAAAAGAACACAATTGGATTATAAGTACAAAAAAATGTAAACTAAAAAATGTGAACTAAAACTGAACTACGTTTAGAAAATAAGCTACGTCTCTATAAAAGCCCATGTGGATTTAAGACGTTGAACTTTGGGGTACAACGTGTAATTCTAATATTGAAATTCTCCACAGATTTCAGTCAAAAACTTTACGGACGATAGTTAATGCACCGTGGTACATAACAAATAAAGTACTACACCCAGACCTAGATATTCCCTATGTTAAAGACGAAATAAATAAGTATATAAAAATGAAATATGTTTGTCTGTTTGTCTGTTGGCTTATAGACTCTTAAACGACTGAACCGATTTTCCTGAAATTTTTACAGTAACATCACATGAGCCCCGGAAATGAAATAGGCTACTTATTTTTTCGATAGGCGCAAGGGAAGTGGTACCCCCATAGGATACCAATATTAAGTATATGATATCTTAAGAGCCGTTGCGCCTATTTTCTTGAATTTTTTGTAATAGGATCTTCTGAGCAACGAAATTGAAGTAAGATAGCTGCAGGGGAGTGGTACCCGCACCATAGGACACCAGTGTTTAATATCGCATATCTTAAGAACTGTTATAGTGAGAAAATGTTCAAACTTGGTAGGAGTTACTCTTATGATAAACTACACCTTTGAAAATTAAAGTAAAGAGGGTAGGTGCAGGGCGAGCAATACCCCCATATGCACATATTAAACATCGCGTAACTGAAGAACTTAGTTAAAGCCACTATAATGAAAAACTATAAATTTCAAAATAAAAATGAAATGGGTGGATAGAGGAGAAACTATACCCCCATAGATAGAAAATATTTTGTTAAAAGTGTATATTTACAAAACAAGTTAAAATACAATACGTTACATACGTATAAATAAATTAAATCATAAAAAAATATATTTGTATTTCTTCACACTTATTATATTTTAACAGTTTATTTATTTAAGTACAATTTATTTTTTAATCAGATAAAATTAACAATCATACATTTTTTTCTTGAAAGCTATTGTGTTGCATATAAGTTGAATGCTTGGAAATAGTGAGTTCCAAAGATGAATTGCATAGATTAAAAATTGCAATTCAGAGAAAGCGAAAGAGTATTATACCTTTTCGCCTTATGGAGCACGCAAAAATTAATGCATCATACAAATAAGGTTGATTCTCTGAATATATTGTTTTGAGCAATAGTGCCATTACTCATATCTTTAGCAATTCAGACAATGAAAGACCATATAATTTTTTTGAATACTCAGAGATATGCTCATATTTTCTCAAATTGTAAACATATCTATGTGTAACATTAAAAGCCAATTTTAGTTTTTTGGTACTTACGGAATTACAACTTGCAAACAATTCACTGCCACATAATAATGTTGGAATAGGAAAAGATTTGGCAAGCAGAATTCTAATATTAAGAGGTATAAAAAATTGTGTATTAAAAAGATTTCTTAGCATTGAGAACGTTTTTCCGGCAGCATAGTTTATATGATTACTCTAAGTGAGAGTATTTTTAAATATGATACCCAAATTTTACAGTTTCGATGGTTCATAAGGTAATTTATAGTATTGCTTCGAAAGATAATACATTTAGATTTATTCGGATTAATAAATAATCCTTTTATTTAGACCTATTCATGTACATGTTTTAGATCAGAATTTAAAATTTCAATATATACATTTATATCTCTGACATTTTTACTGATGTAAAGTTGAACATCGTCCAAGAGCATTAACATATAGGCTAAATAGTAGAGGACCGGGTATAGGGCCTTGCAGAACTCCTTTCATGATAGGTAATATGTTGGATATTTGATTATTTGCAAAAACAGACTGCTGACAAATATGATAATACAATTTAGTTGATGAATTTGAAAAATAAAACAATTTACTCAATTTGAGGCATAGAAGTTTATGATCAATCATATTAAATGCTTTTGAATGATCCAATAGAACAAGAAACGATACATCACCATCAGCAATATGTTTACGGGCAGTTGTGCAGGTGTATCCAGAACGAAATCCTGATTGCCTGCTTGTCAATAGATTGTTCTCATTAAGGTATTTACTGATTTGCTTGGGTGTTAATTTCACAAATGCTTTGGATAAAAACGGGAGAATTACAATTGGCTTATGTTCATCATTCAATTTCGGTACAGGTATAATTTTAGCATATTTCCAGCATTGAGGATAAATACTTTTGGTAATAATAGTAATAAATATATGTATTATATTTAATGTCATGTTATCAAATCTCATTACATTTGTTTTAATTACAAATATACTATCCACAACTTCTTCATGGCTTAAACGATCAAAATAATAATTATTATGAGTGGTGTTACGTTTTATGTTCTCAAAAAAGTTGATACAGGATGATATGTGGCGAAGATTTGTGAAAGATTCATTCATTTTATTTATATCTGTATATGGTCCAACTTTTTATGACACATTTCCTATTCCAATTTCACGTATTGTTTTCCATGTTTTTTTTCAGGTCAGTAGCTGAAGAAAAACGGTTAGAATAACAAACAGTTTTGCAGTTTAATCATATTGTTTACTATTTTACGTGCATTAATATATTCTGTATGTAGTTCAGAAAGAGATATATCTTGAATTCTAAAAGACTTAGCTATCATTTGATATAAATTTTCTTATTAACTTTTAAAATAAATTTCAGAACTTTTTTTCCACTAAACAGTTATCTTGCGTCATTCTAAACAATACAAGAGTAAAAACAAGTAAGAAAGATATAGACCATATGATACCCCACACCATTATGTATGTCCATCAAAATTCGTGACATGTGGACAATTGTGGACCGATACTTTTACTAAGTGTAAAATAAAATATACGAATGCAGAATATTACGTTAATACTAACATTTATATAAACTTATGCACTTTAGGGTGACTCTCGATAGTAGACTTACAGGGGAGCTATGGTAAATTATGGAGCCATCCTCATAAAATTAGTCACTGCAATTTCTACTTATGTAAAACTTATTTATGTCGAATATAAACTTGATAATAATATGTGTATGTGATCTATACACGTTAAAGTGATTTCTGGAAGAGAGTTTTATATGGGAGCTATTATGAAATTTGGCACAAATATTAATACTTATACAAAACTTCTTTCTACAGAATTTCATTAAAATATTACTATCCTTAAGGTATTTATGATTATTAAACCCCTATTCCGGGAGGACATTTGTAATAATGGACTGATCATAACCAATTTCAATAGGCTTCTTCCTTGTATCATAAAAGTCCTATGTGCCTACGTGGGTGTTGGATGAATTTTTCTGTGCATTGCAAACATCAGAAAAAAAGCATAATACCCCAACCACATATGATGGTGTAGAGTATAAAAAACAGCAATGTATGAGATCATAGCCTTTGGATTACAGATTATAATCATCAAAATTTGAAACTCTTAATACATTCCCTTGTATGGGCATTAAATAACTTTTCATCGGAATTGATTGGCCTAGCAGAAATCGGTCATGTGCCAAAACTTACGAAAGTATTATTGCTACTCTTGCATTATCATCGTTGGATAAATACATAGTCATTTAGCCTAGTGAATAACCGTTTAGTACTCTATTTGAAATACTATTGGAATATTAAATGAAACAAACACTTGCGGAATAAGTACTTTTACATGATTGCTATGTGAATGTAGAGGTTTTCTAAAGAGTTTTCAGTGTAGCTTTGGCATATAAACTTGAATTCTTGTCATTAAACTTTAAATAAAAAAAGTATATTATATATTCTGGAATAAAATGTATGCATTTTTAAATACATCTTTTAACGAATTTGTTGCTTATGTGATTAAAATAAAAATCATATTTTGTAGGAAAAAATTATCAAATCATATTTAGGTTAAAAAATCATCAAAAATTTGATAAAATCATCATTCTGGCAATGCTGCTGCCATATTTCAAACCACGGCTTTGCTAAATCAAAATTTTTTTGCATAAAATGACTGTTTAATTTACTTTCTCATGCATGTTGTAAAAATTAAAATAAATAAATAAATAAAAATAAAAATCATCCAAAATATCAAAAATGTGTTATAACAAATGCACTATAGCCCAAAAATAGTGAAAAATCAGCGCACATTTTTCGGCTACTTTTCATATGATCCAAATTTGTATGGAAATTCTTTGGACGATTTTTCTATATTTGCTTTGGGGGATTTTACTTTGTGTTATTCTGCTGGCAGCCGTCTATAGCAACAAAAAAACTTAAATGCAATATTTTTCATTCCTAAGGAATGAGAAAAAAAATCAAGCAATAATGTAAGACTTAAAAAAAAAACAGTATTAAACAAATTTTTTCCTTCTATTTTGCTACGTTCATTTCATAAAGGAATCAATTTTTTACTTAATTTCTTTTTTTTTTTAAAGCTAGTACTTTTTAATGCTACAAAAAGAAAATAAATGAAATAAAAGGAAATATAAAAGAAAGGGAAAATAAAAGCAAAAAAAAACTGAATCCGTATGCGTTTATATGTAATTGTAGTTTATCTCCTTGGCCTGACCCATTTGTAATGCTTGAAAACATGTTGAAGCTATAAGGATACATATATACAAATGGCAATTTATTAAAAGGATATTTTTAAAGAGAAGTTATTTCGAGAGGTAAACTAGGAATACAGTCAAGAAAGACAATAAAGAAAAGATCAGATTCCGTGTAACTACAATCTATTAAGAGAAATCAATTTAAAGCTCTTTAGATATAATTTTTGTGGCTTTCGTTCCATAATTAATTTTATTTCATATCAAAAAAAAAACACTTATTCAATAATCTTTTGAATAATCCCATCACATACATTTCATTCACTTAGTCATTCATCCATTCACTTACAGAATCACCCATTTACTCATTTATTCATTTATTTATTCATTCCTTTATTTCTTTATTTGCACTCATCCATACAATTGCCAAAGTACAGTAGTAAATGTATCAAACAACATAAGCAGACATGCACTTTTGTATTCCCATAAAGACAAGTATATCGGTATTACACTTATTTACACATACATTAAAATGTATGTGTATTTATATGAGTTCTTGGTTTATAATGTTTAACATCAGTTAACTCTCTCATGTCTGTCTTTTTTTCTGGTTGCCATCAAATATAAAAGACATTTTGATATTGAAGACTCTTCAATAAGTAATTTACAATAATACAACAACAATAAAATGGAATGAGAGAAAACTGAAACCAAAAACTAACAAATACATTAACGAAACAAAAAAAAGAGAAACATGTAACAAACAAGATAATTTTCTTGTTGTTTATTTTATTTACATCATTATTAAATGAGTTTCTATCGTAGATGTAATAATGTTAGTATGTCCTGTTTTTTTCTTTTTTTTTTTTTTTTTGTATGTGTAACATGTACATGAAGAACTATTAGAAGTATGTTTTATTTTTCCTTTTTTTAACATTTTCTCAATAAAATAGAAAATTAGTTTTATTTTATTAAAAGTGGTTTGTTTTAGTTCAATGATTATGTATGTTGTTGTTTAATTTAAAATATTGATACAAATAAAAGAGGGATATAAAACAAACATTCCCATATTAAACAACAACAATAAAATATAATAAAAATAATAAGAGGTAGTACAATAGAAATATATACGAATAGAAAAAATGCAGCCTAGTAGCAAACTAGAGGCGCTAAAGCAGAAACAGCAAATATCAAAAATTTTAAAAAAGTTGTTTCTCTGCAATCGCCCTTAAAACTCTTAAATATTTATTTCTTTTTTATGAAAAAAATCGTTAATTTGTAATCACTCCCAAAAGTTGTAAACTTATTTTTATATGAAAACTTGTACAAAAAACTAAAAGACTTTTAAGCCAAAAGGAGGGTAATTCCAAAAAAATGTCGACCCAAAATTACAGTTTTAAAAACTGTATATCTTGATTTTTTTCTAAATTTGGCGTGTTCATTAAATTTGTCATCGTGCATTTTACTGCATATGAATCGGTACCATATCGTTAACGATTCATGTTTTATGGACCTCTAAAATAGGACACCTCGGGAATTTTTGCCAAATATTAACAAAGTTTAAGGTTAAACAAATTTTATAAACAAAGCCGATTTTAACAGAAATGATATCAATGGAAAGGAATGTCATTCCTCTTTATCATAAAATCATAAAAGTTAAATATTTATCTGGCGCAAGGACCTCTAAAATGAAAAAATATCTTTTATCCTAGGATATACTGAAAAAGGGTTTTTTAATTTGCATTATTTTTTTACATAATGTTTACAACAAATTTGCCTTTATAGTTTAAAAATTTAAAAATGACATCTGAATGGGATCAGAAATTATAACAGTTTGTCTACAGCAGTTACTACAATTTTACTAACAAATTAATATTTTTTTCAGTATTCTGATACTTTTATTTTAACAAGCAGTGTTTGTCAACATGGACCATATAATACATGTTTGTGTATAAACATTAAAATGATTATCGGGATGGGGCCTTATATAAGACCTCTGGGGAATTGTGGAACGATCATAATGAAATTATTTTATGCATATATGAAAATTATTTATGTAAAATTTTATTTCGATATTGGCACTTATATGAGATTTATACAGATTTAAGAATTTTTCGGGAATGTGAATTATATGGGAGCCATGATCAATTATAGACTGACCATTATGAAACTTAGTGGAGCAATCTATACTTGTACAAAACTTATTTGTGTTAAATTGTATCTTAAAATTGATATTTATGTTAGATTTATGAAAGTTTAATCAATTTTTGGGAATTGGTAATATATGATAAACATGTTCAATTATGGACCTATTATTGCAAAATTTTGTTTTGATAATTTTTACTTATATACAACTCAAATATATTAAATTTTGTATTGATGTTAACATTAATCTACATGAAAGATATGATTAATTATTAACAGATTTTTATGAAATTTGGTACAACGATTTATATTTGTATAAAACTTATGTGTGCTTAAATTATATAAATACGTCATATTTCAGATATTTGTATGCTTTAAACCTTATTGAGAGAAAAAAATTTGAATGGGATATAGGTGAAATAATGTGCAGATCATAATTAAATCCGACAGATTTTGCTCTTGTAACCCCATGTGTAAAATTTGAGTAAATAAATATATAAAAATAAAATAAAATTAAAATTTTCACAAATAATTCGGCGAATTTTGTAAAGTGTGTTACAAGTCTGTTAATATGTTCCTCAAACTTCTAAAATAATATCAAATTATTTTTTCAGGATTAGAAATGTGCTATATATGCGATTTATTTCAATAAATAAAGATCTATTATATTAAAATTTGAATAAGTATGTCAACTTTACAGATTCACAGAATATGAAGCATTACCGATATGTTGTTGATTGATACACGCTATGAAGCGCATACAGGAGTAGACTATATGCGCTGAATTTAATTAAAATTGGTGTTGGTCACTTGTTTTTGTAAAAAAATGACTGAAAAATATTTTTTTTTTTATTTTTATTTGTAAACTACGTTTTAAGCCAAAAAGAAGTTATGATTACTTTAAAAAATACTAAAAATTTATTTTTTACGAAAATTACTATAAAAACTAAAACTCCATTTTATTCGTAAATTATGAGGTTTTACGCCAAAAAGACGTTAATCTGTATTCATCAACAAAATATTTAAAAAAATATTTTTTATATGAATATTGAAATAAAAACCAAAATCGCATTTTATTCGTTAATCAGAGGATTTGAAGCCGAAATTTAAGTTAATCATTATCATCTCCAAATTTTCGAACATATTATCCCTGATTACCTGGACAGAAAAAATTACGATTAGTACTCTTTTCATTAAAGTAGTATTTGATATTAAATTTAAATTCAATAAAAACAAAAATTATTTGTATTAATCATGAATTGAAAGAAAAAAAAGTAAAAACGAAAACCATTTTCTGACAGCTGTAAAAAGAAAAGTCTATAAATATTTTTGAATAAAAAATATATTTTATAGGAATCCGACATTTATCCATATCTTATGAAGAAGTCCAGAGGTAAGTTATATTAAGTTAAGTGGATTCCCTCTAAACATAGCAATTGATATTTCTTTTTTCATTTTGATATAGGATAAGGTAATCAGATTAATATTTTATATTCACCCAAATCCACCCAAAAATTTCGTCACATCTTGTTATTGGTTAGGCTCTGAGGAATTTGAATCTAGTTATCCAGTTAATGAAGCCATGTTTTTCGACTTTTACAAGCATCTTATTGGTAAATTTGTTTTTTTTTCAACTTTTAATAATGAACGCTCCTACTTCAGATAAAGTTAAAATATTTAGCGGGGATGAAGGAATAAATGAAACTCCGAAGCTGAATGAAAATAGTATACATTAATATTACTCTACGTTATATTTACATGTCAATACCCAAATCATCCCACACCCATTTGGATTAGAGACGAATTCGATGTAGGAATACTTTTCAACGCTATTGATAAGTTGAATGCGGGAAAAAATAAAAAAAAATATTTACAATACCTCTCCAGTTCCTTACAAACAAAAATCAAGTCTAGAGTTATTTCTTTTTTTCAAAAGAGGTATCTTTGTTTTGAGCTTAAGTAAGTATTTTTTTTTTTCGTAGTATTAATTTGGGGACAAATGTAACGAAATTTCCTATTTCTAGAAAAAAAACCAAACCTTTTACCCAAATGTACTAGAAATTTGATTTTCGATTTTTGATTGGAAACAGAAGACGAATTTTAAAAGTATTTTGTATATATTTTCCCGTGTTCAGGTAATCAAAACGCATCGCTTTAGGGGTCTTCCTATATTTTTTTCTCTATATGTATTAAATAAATATTCCACCAACATTATAATTTATTACATTAATTTTAATTTCAACTCCGTTAAATCCACTTGGAACATAGTACATAATATATAATATAATATAAGTAATTTTGTAATAATTAATTGTAATGTAATATTTATGTATATTTATTGGGAGAAAGAGTTTTAAATAAAGGTAAATTTTAGTAAAACTTTTTTAGTAAACTTTTTTAATTCAGCCAATTAATATTTTATTTATTTTAAATAAAAAAAATTCAATAATAAATATAGT
Source organism: Protocalliphora azurea (assembly GCA_932274085.1). NCBI lineage: Eukaryota > Metazoa > Arthropoda > Insecta > Diptera > Calliphoridae > Protocalliphora > Protocalliphora azurea. The sequence goes on from OW026520.1 coordinate 150,057,707, forward strand.
TAATTTGATTAAAATAATTAATTAAGATTATGTAAAGAATCAATTAATTTCACTTAATTAATATTATGATTATGATGATTGGAGCAAAATCAATGAAACATTTAATTAATATAAACAATTTTGTTTGGATCCATTTTTATTCTTTTCAGTGCATGTAAAGATTTTCGATTTTTTTAATGATGCATTTAGATCCTCTGCTACATAAGACCACCAAAGCATTGGCCGATATCTCGACTGATTTAGAATTTTCAAAATTACCTATGTAAATCACTTTTCATATTAGTTAATAGCTTTTTAAGAAAAAACTGTAATATTAAATATTTTTTATTTATGGAATGTTCAGTTATGAATCGATATTCACGAAATTTGGCTCACTGATTTTTAAGAATTATTTGTATCGAATTTTATTTAAATATTACCATATTTAAGACATTTGAACTTTTCAAACCCTATTCCGGGAGGATATTTGTTTGGGAGCTAGTTGAAATAATGGACCGATCCTAACCAATTTCAATAGAGTTCGTCGTATTCCAATAGGCCACAAGCCAAATTTCAATGATTTATTTTTAAACTTGAGACCCACAGTTTGATTACAAGGTTTACATTGACAGACGGACAGACATTGATAAATTGAATCAGAAAGAGATTCTAGTATTCTTTACTAGAATATTTTCTATGAACTATGGGTTCATTAACTTTTCCTTACCTATTGTTTAATATATGTAACACTCATATTGCCGAGAACAATTTTTTTTTAAATATTTTTTCGTGACCATTAAAAAAACAATAAATAAAAAGTCATTTATCAGCATGACCAATCATGGTAGGAAGCTGAAATTTGACCAAAATATTAAAAATAATACCTCCTTCCATAGTTCAAACTTATGAACTTACAAAAAGAAAAATATAAACGTATCTTAATAAAAATTGGTCTACAAAATTACCTATTCAAAGTTTTCGTTGATTTTCTACAAAAGGCATTAAAAAATTCGTTTTTTCATAGCACACATTAATTGCAATAGTAAGCCTATTCATAAATGGAAAAATGTTGACAAAATTTTGCGACGTAACGAAAACAACCAAGTTAAACTGTTTTTTAGCTTTGCTGAAAGTTATTGAAAAACAGCGCAGGAATGAAATAATTTTATAAAAAAATTAAAATTAATATAAAAACTTAAATTGTTTTTTATTCGTAAACTAAAAGTTTTCAAGCAAAAAGTACATTAATCTGTAACTACTCAGCAAAAACTTTTTCGTTTTCGGTAATAACAACTTATTAAAGTAGTTTCTTGGTAATGAGGCGTCATTATTATTTGCCTACTCTGTATTACATTAATAAGTACTCAATAGTATAATAGCGCAGTAATACTGCAATCACGTGGATGAGTTAGCTAGAGCGCCGGATTAACAACCAAAAGGTTGTTGATTCAACCCCATTCTGAAGCTGTTAGTTTTTTATAACAAAATGTCTAAAAAGATGTTTAAAACTAAATAGAGTTTTTGTCGCTTAGGACGCTATGTGCGAGATGGTGTACTGAGTTTTCTTTTTTTTTTCGTCTAAGTACATATTTTTGAGTACCCCTAGAGACAAAAAAATAACTACATGAATTTGTGGACAAATCAAACAAAAATAACTAGTTATTTAGGCAAAAAATAAGTAGTTTATTTTTGTTTCCAATTATATCTGCTAGCTTACCAGGAAAGCAGAGTTTTTGTTGGGTACTTTCTAAATTCCAATAAATTTATTTCTTAAAGAATATTATTGTGAAGTTAGTTTAATTTAGTAACTTAATAAAATTCACTTAGTTTAATCATAAGGAGATAGTTTATAGCTTTACATTATTTTGAACTTCCTTTCTATATGCTTTATATCCTTTTTATTGTGTGAAAATCCTTAAGAATTCTCTTGAACATCCTTTCAATAAAACAATTGTGTTGAGTACAATTAAGTATACGGCAGGAATTTATTACTTTTTTCTAGCAAACTTCAATTGATTTCAATCCATATTATCAATACTTGAATTAAATTTTTTGTTTTTCTTTTGATATGGTCAAGTCACAAATTGAATTTAAAAGGCAACAACAAAATATAGCATCATCAACTACAAGCACAACAAAAATAATCCTGGCAAACATATTTATGTTATCAAAATCATTTGTTGGGATTAAATTCTTAAGGCACTTGAGGAGACCATTACAATCACTTGCAGTGTATTATTTTTGAGAGTAAAGAAGTTCAACTGAAAAGTTATTTTCAAAAAAGTTGAAATTATATCAAAGGACATAGTTTTTAATAAAAAAATCAATTATATTTTAAAAAATTTTTAAATTTGTCATCTGTTCACACAGATTTGTTAAAGTCTATTCGCTTTTGAATTTTCCATTTAAAAGAACTTTTGATTCTATTCTTATTTCTACACGCAGAGAAAAAACATGGTTACTGCATTTTCATTACAAGAATATTATGTTTTCATTGTTAATTTTCATTAATTTAAAAAAATACTGTGTGCATGATAACAATGTTTTTGTTTAAGTACACATTAAATGATAAATGTTTGCATTCAAAAAATATTTTTTTTAACAATTTTACCAGAAAAAAAATTATATTAATATGAAAGATATGATTATTTCTATAACCATTAAATATTATCAAAATTTTTCATTGTTCTTAAATCATATTATGTTTACAAACTATATTAATATTATTATTCCCATAACAAAAAAATTTTATAAATGAATATAAAATTTATGATTTTTGCAAATATATTAACTTGTTTTTTTTTAATATATTTTGCTTTAAATTACTTCTTTATTATACTCATTTATTTTATATATGAATAAATACAAATAGGCTATGTTTGGATATATTTGATATATAATAAATATGATATACTAATTAGCTATTAAATAATTTATTTAATATAAAATATCTTTGTGTATTTTATATAAAACTTATAATGTGTCAAATAAATTATTAATTAAAAAAATAATAATTGATCGAAAAATAAATTTGAAGCATGTTATCAGATATTTTGATAATTCTTTTATATAAAAAAAGTGATAAAACCGATTTATAATATAATAAAATCAAATCATAATATGAGAAAATGAGATCATAACATGATAAAACTTTTAATAAAATATTAATGAAATCAGATTATAATATAATAATTATTATTTATTATTTTTTATTATTTATAATTTTTAAAGCAATCGTAACATGTTTTTAGATTATGGTTACTACTACCATATTTTTTCTCTGCATGTATATAAATAAAAATAACAATTGTTACAACATTATGATCTAATAAAACAAATATGTTAAGGAAAAACCAATTGAAAAGGAAGTTATTAGAAAATGTATAAAAATAAAATGTGAATTTATATTCGCACTCATACAAGCATGTGATGAAGAAAAAGTTTACAATTTTCTCTTTAGTTTTCATTTTATATAAATTCGTTTTTTTTCATGTCATAATGAAATTTATTTATATTTTTTTTTTTTTTACTTATTATTTTTTTTTTTTTTTTTACTTTAAAATTTTTCTTACACATGAGCTGCTTAATTTTACTTTAAACGCTTTGCCCTTTTTTGCTACGAACTTTGTATATTTATTTTATTAACTTTAGAAGTCCACTGTAACGTAATTATATTTTTTTCTTTCTAATTTTTTCATTTAATTATGACAAGCTGGGTTTTAGAAAATCCTGTGGAAAAAAATTATAACGACAACCCCAAAAAACTTAAACTTTTCAAAGCCTGAAGTGGCTATATAAAGTGTACTTTTAAACATTTTTATATTTTATTTTTAAATTTTTAACCTTTTCTCCTAACAGCATTAGTTTCATTTACTTTTTCTCTCTTTTTTGAATGTTATAAAGAAGCAGAAAAAGTCTTTGTTTTACTTTATTATAGGATGTTGAAAAGCAGAAAGCATAGAAGGAAAGAGAGAAAGGAAAAAAACTTATAATTTAGTGTTTAACTTTTAATGCCACAATAGTACAAAGGAGCTAAAACAAAATGTTTAAAAACAGAAAAGAATCTTAAGTTAAGGAGACGAAAATTAAATTATAAAAAGCAAAAGTTAAATAAAAAAAATGTTTTTACACTTCCGGTTCATTTTCAGCTTTTTCTTACATTTTTTCCGCTTCAGCAATGGCAGGACACTTTAAATTGCTGTATGTATATTTGAAGATCAACAGTACACAGAGAGAATGAAATGTTATGTATAAAAGTATTAGGAGCAAATTATGTTGATATGATTTAAAGATAAAAAAGAAAAGTCTTTCTAGGCAACCATAACATATTTCTTTTACAGAAAATATTTTTTTACAATTTTTAAGCTGATCACAAATTTACTTCGGTTAAAATGCGATTTTAGTTTTTATCTTAATTTTCATATAAAAATATTTTTGACAATTTTTAGACTAGGCTTAAAAGTTTCTGCTTAACAAATAAAATGCAATTTTAGTTTTCATAATAATTTTCATATAAAAGCACATTTTTTGGAATTTTGGGGGTGATCACCGGTTATGTTCTTTTGACTTAAAAACTTCTGATTAACGAATAAAATTCGATTTTAATTATCATATTAATTTTAATATTAAAATTAATTTTTAGAATTTGGGGTGATTACTGATTAAAGATCTTTTGGCCCAAAAGCTTCTAGTTTACGAATAAAACGCAATTTTAGTTTTTATATTAATTTTCATTAAAAAATCATTTGATGAAGAATAAAAAAAATTTTTAGTTTTAATAAAAAAAAACTCACAATTCAAAAAATACCGAGAACATTTCAAAAATGGGTCTTTTTTTAATTTTGCTTATAAAGTCCCGTAGATATGGATTTTAGAACATAATAGCTAAATTCAAAATTTTAATTTAAAATACGCTAAATTCACAAGGATCTAAATTGTTCCTTCCTTCTTCAAAAGATATCTCTATAAACATATCTTTCAAATAAATATAAAATCCTGATATTGTTTCTATTTCGCTTCTGATAAATTAAATACATATCTCCTTCTTTAATTTTTATAATAAATATTTTAATATCTTTTCTCCTTCATTAAAAAAAAATATAGGCATTAAAAAATTAAATAGATTTAGTATACAAATTCTTTTCAAATCAAAAAAATTTTACAACGTTTATTGCATCACTGACGAGCGTTTTTTTCAAGTAACACTTTTTACACCATGGCTTGTGTTAAGTTAATTATTTTATTATTTTTTGTTGAACTTTTTTATAGTTTTTTAGAATTTTTATTTTTCGGCTTAAGTTCACTGAATAATAGAAGAATACATTGTAAAAGTTTTATTGGACACTAGGCAGAACGGAATGCATCTACACTCTTCAGCGTGCTACCGTGGTGTTCTCTGTAAACATCGCCATTGCGTAATCATACCCACAATGACCCTTAAATTCCCACGAACAATACCCATAAGATGTTTCGAATCTAATAATTTAAGACTAGGCCATAATGCTCTAGTTACCTTGCAGTCCATTCTATTCTTCCAAACATGATTGGTTCCTTAATTTCATTCCCTTATGGCCATGAAATATGACACAATTGGAATCCTAACCGATACATCCAAAAAAGACCCGTCCACCTATGAGCCTTTGCGAGAATATCACAGTGACCAGAAACCCAACAGAGTATTATCCTGTAGGCATCCATTAGCCCTCTCAATTCCTTTCTTGAGTGCAGAAATCTGGACCTAACACAATGACTTGTGATTGCCAGTAGTATCCATATAGATAGTAAGCCCACTGTTCCTTTCAACGTTCTCCTCCAGTAAACTTAGGGCCTTGAAGATGCCTACAATTTATGAAAAAATAACATTAAATTGTTTTCATGAAATTTTGGTCTTCCAGAAGACTTTTTAATATAAATTTTTTAAAACTACTTAATCCCTTAATTTGTAAAATGATTCACTTTTGAAATTTTTCTATAAATTTTTTTGAAAAACAATAACAATTTTTCAAAGTGATTCAAAGTGTATTACTGCAAAACAACTTTTCAATATTTTACTATAAAAGAAACAAAAATATGAACTTTTCATAACGTAATAAATTTTTTACACCCATTTCGGTAAAATATATTAGGCCCGTGATTTTCAATCGCTGGTAGAGAACTGAAGATGATTTTTTTTAATTTTTTTTATAATTTTTTCGGTAAAAAGCTTTCTACAAAATTTGTTTTCAACAGGACACTCCAATATATAATGAAACAAAATATGAATTTTATAAAAAATTAGGAGTGGTGATAAAGGGTACACAAAAGTTATATTCTATTAAAATTTAATTTTTCATTCAAAATAATCTGTAATAATCTTTTGAAGCTTATAACGAAAAACTAAATCTACACTAAATTATTAATCAAAAATGGCATAAATTATTTATCGCAAAAAGTTAAAGATGAAAAAATAAAATCCTTAAAAATGTTGTACTTTTATGTTAAAAAAATAAAATATTTCAAATATTACACATTTTCAATATTTGTACACAGTATTCCACAATTTTTTCTAGGCTCTAAACTAAATAAAAATTTTGAAACTTGAAATCTTTTCAAAAAAGATTTATGATCAGGTCGTATTCAAGCATTTGTCATTAAATATTTCTTCATAAATATTTAATTTTAAATTTAGCAGTTCCTAAATATTTTACAAGCTCGAAGTAGTTAATGTTGACACCCTATATCTCATCTCATATCACAACTATAATATCATTTTTCTAAAAGATACGTCCCTCCTCTACAACTTTTGTATACACTACTTTTTTTTAAAATAAACGCCAATATTTACTAGTAGAGAACTTACTAAAGAACTTTTATTATAAAAAAATATATTTTTTTTTTTCTAAGAAAATAATTTCAAAATTCCTAAAATTGTTCAAAACAATGATATTCTTTCTAATTTTAAAAATTATAAAATATTCCAAGAAGTAGCAGTTCAAATTTTTCAGTTTTGGACTTTTTTATTACGAATGTACCCAAAAAATTACCAACAGCAAGTACCACTAACACTCTTGGCTCAGATCATTTACCAGTTTTAAGCATATTGAACTCAAGTTTTCAAAGTACTATTAATTTAAAATATGACCACAAGAACATGAATTGGAATACTTTTAAGTTATAAATTAATAACAATATAACAGATTTACTGATTGCTCCTCTAAACAATATTAGTGATATTTAAAAACTGGTCATAAATTTCACAGATTTGATTTACAATGCCATTGAATTTAGCGTTCCTAAAAAGAATATACATTAAACCGTTGCAAAGATATATTTAAAATTTAATCACTCTAAGAAACAACTTAGGCAGAGAATGCATTAGATATAGGCTTCCAATATACAAACTACAAACCAAATTTTTAGACAAACAAATTCGTGGAAAAATATTTAATTTCTAAAACGCAAACTGAAACAATTTAATTGGTAAGCTTAAAAAATGTTCTCCTTTATTTTGGAATATTTCTAAAATAATTCGGAAGAAAAATCAAAATATTCTAACTATTAAATGCAACAATAATTTGTACACAACGAATCTTAAAAAATCTGAAATAATTGCACAAATATTTCTTTTCTACCACACTATTTCCCATAACTTAAGTGATTCTAATACAAAAGAAATGGTTTCAAATTTTTTACTAGTTTTAAATAATTCAATTTTATCAGTTCAAGACCATTTAGTTGTATCTACTTCCTATATTAAAAATATTATAAAAAATCTTAAAAATAAAAAGAGTCCAGGTATAGACCTCATAGAGGTATTGAAGTTCTTTTCCGTTCATACAATATCTGCATTCAATTTTGTCATTTTCCACCAGTTTCCAAACTGGCCAAAATTGTAGCGACACCAAAACCTGGTTAAAGTTCTAACAATATTAATTTTTGTAGACCAATAAGTCTATTAAATACAATGAGTAAAATTATAGAAAAGATAATCGAGGAGAAAATTGTACATTTTATTGAGGATTATATTATCTCTCCAGTTCAAAAATTCGTATTTAAATTTGAACATAATTCTACACAATTACTTATTCGAATCAAAAAAAACATATAAAAGACAATTTCAAAGTACAATGAGAAAAAAATAAAAATGAATTTCAATTACGAAATTGTTTATATGAATTAAGTTTTTATTTGATTTTGCTCCAATCATCAAAATAATAATATTAATTAAGTTAAAGTAATTGTTTTTTTGATAAATTTTAATTGATTGTTTTATTATATTGATTAAATTTATGATTGAAGTTTTGTATAAATCCAAATAACGTATTTATTGTTTCGATACAAGAATTGACTGAATCAGTACTAATGTACACAAATGCTTCTCTAAATTAAAATGCACAAATTTAAGCAAAATGATTTATTTGAATTTTATAAATATTTAAAAAATACACTAAATTATTTCACATGTAATATATGTATATAAATTAAATATATATAAAGTTTGTAACGCACAGAATGTATTATTTATTATATAATGAATAAATTTAGTGTGCATAATGTTTCAGTGGGTGTGTGTGTTTCAAACATAGTAGACGCAGATTTTTGTGAGAAAAATTACTATTTGACTCAAATCACAAATCTAAGGAGAACGTACCATCAGAAGGATTTTGAATGACACAGATCTTGTAATCTAGGGGATGATACTCCAAACTAGATATTAAACAACATATGACAGACTGTTAAAAAAACATCGTCATAATAAATAAATACTTATCTTTATGCAGTACACAGCTTTAATACTTGGCTATAAGTTTAGTCATTATTTGTCTTCATACATCATACAAATTGCGGGAATATCTATAATAACATCGGAAGGATAAAACCATCTCACCAAACTTAAACAATTTTACTTCCTGACATCAAAATAATTCATCACAATCGACATTTCTAGTGTAATAAATACCAGAAAGACAGAAATTTTCGATATTTTGCACAGATTTTTTAAGAGTTTTAAGGTGTTGTCAAACAAATATTATATTAATTAAAAAGCTAATTATATTAATTAATATATTAATTATATTTTGAAATAAAAATTATTAAGAAGTTAAGGAAAAATTTTAGAGAATATTTTTTTCTGTGTAAGTCAACAACCATGATACTAATAGATATAAAATCACCATTTGATACAGTCTGGCATGATGCCGTTATTCACAAATTATTCACCTTAGGTCTTGATCTTCACACCGTCAGGTAGATTAAAAGTTTATTGACTAACCGTTCATTTAGAGTACATATCGGTGATAAATATACCAACAAATATAATATTCCAGAAGGATGCCCTCAAGTCTTTTGTCTCTCACCGATTCTCTATAGTATTTTTATTTTATTTTATTTTATTTTATTTTATTTTATTTTATTTTTACTTCAGATTTTCCATCATTGGCTGAATCTCAATCGTCAATAAGGCTATTTTCAGCTCAAATGTCTTATCACATGAAATCTTAAGTAGTCTTCAAATATCTGTGAAGACTGTAATCAATTATTTGAAAAAATGAAAAATTGCTATCAATCCTTTAAAAACTCAAGCCAAGAAGAAAAAATATATTTGTAGAAAATCTAAGCTCAGTATTGAGAATAAATTAGTTAAATTAGTATTTTTCAAAGTTATATTCCAAAATAAGGTTTTATGCAGCATCTATGTGGTGTGATTCATCCGAATGTCATTTAAAGCGTTTACAAGTACAATAATAAACTTCTTAGAATCATTAATAATTTACCACCGTATATTTCTATGTTACATTGCCACATGTTTTCCAATATATTAGAAAGAAATAGACTAAATATTGTAACTGAAATTTTTTTTTAATAACACAGAAAAAATAAAAATAGATTTAAATTACGAAATTGCTTATATCAATTAATATTTTGTGTGATTTTGCTTCAATCAACAAAATTATAATATTAGTTAAGTGAAATAAAATATAAATGTCAATTAATTTTTTGATCTAATCAATAACGTTTATGATTGCAATTTTTATTAAAATGAATCAAGGCAGTAATTGACAGAATTAAAACCTAACTGAATTTAAAACATAAAAATCAAAATACAATAAAAATTATTATCTTGGAACTAAAACATTTATTATATGTTTTAATCAATGTATTACGAAATTATATAAATACATAATTTAAATACAAAACAAAGAAATATGTGGAACCCAACAAATTTAAATGAAAGCGATCATTAAGAAAGAGTCCAATAAGAGAAGGATTAGTGTAACCATAAGTATCTACACAACAATAAAAAAGCGAAAATATTTTTGTAACAAATCGCCAAAAACGGCAAAAAAATTTTCAATTTTAATTTTTCCAAAGACTAGCCGGGCAAACTAAATAGCTTTGATAGTTTACTTATAACTTCCTACACACAATGGCCTCTTCATCTGCGCTAACACTAAAATGATAAACAATTATATTAAACATATATAAATCTATACTCACCAAATAATTCACAAAAATTCGCATATTTAATACCTTTTTGCGGTATAAATTACAAGTCATAAAAAAGCCATAAAGATCTACGAAATATGACATACATTTTAATTTATTGCTGTTATATAAAATATGTTATATTTTTTTTAAACATTTTTATTTTTCTTTAACCTTTTTTGAGAACTGCCGATTATTGTATATTAAAAATTATAAACAATTAGAAATTTAATTTAAGTAATTATTAATATAATTAAATTTCAATGCAAAATAAAATAACATATTAATTAAAACATATTATTAAATGCTTCTTCCTTGCATCCTTAAATGGTCTTACTTTAATTATTAATTTTATTCCACTTTAATATACATTTTTGTTTTATTATTTTTTTCTCTCTCTCTCTCTCTCTCTCTCTCCCTCTTACTGGGTTTTGTAAATTTTTTCCTGAAAATTTGTAAAAACTTGTTAAAATTAGTTCTTAAGATATAACACAGAAAAAAATATCCCAAACAATATTTTAATAAAATGATTAATTAACTTTATATTGAAATTTAATTATGTTATTAATTAATATAATTAACATTATAATTGATTTGAAATTTTTTTGATATAAATCGATAGCTTTTAAGAAATATAAAGAAATCATACGATTTTAAATAATATAAAAATAAAATAACTTTAATTCAATTTCTAACCACTTTCAACTGTTCCTATCGTTAAAAAAGTAGTAATACGAAATATTTACATGATTTCATAAGTCCTTGATTAAGTGTTTAATGTATAAATATTTAGTAAATACGAATTTTAAATATTTAATAATATTATTAATCTTTCGATACTATTTTAGATGCTCCCGTCATGGTACCGAAGGTTATATTCAATTTCAAAATCCCAATTTGTTTCAAAATTGTTCTATAAAATATTATTTATATGTGTAAATAAGGTTAAATCATATTGATTGTTTTTAACGATATATTCAGACATTTGTCATAGGTCCTAGGTCGCAAGGCACTCCAATAGGATAATATGATCTTTATTTTAATGTCCCGCAGAGATTAACGCTTTTATGTGAAGTTTTCGGAAAATAAATATGAGTATAATCACTACATACTTTAAAATGTACATATTCTATAATCAATATAGTAAATTATGTTATATAGATTTTTACATTATACATAATTTTTGTAAAATCTAATTATATAAGTGCATAATACTAAAATTTAGTATAGGGAAACAAAACTTGACATATAGTCACGCCTTGGCATCTTATAAATTCTTTTGAAAGACACCAATAATCACATATGAGCTTCATGAGATACTAGAGGTCAAAGGTTACAAAAATCTGATTTATACGTGATTATCGGTGATTTCAACTGGTTGAGTATGACGTACCAAGTTTCCTTTCCCTCAAATAAGTTTGCAGTTGTAATATTTTTCTGATATAATTATTTAAATATTTCTAACAATTCAATAAATAACTTATATATATACTTAAGTCCGTGCGTTTTTATTGAAGGAGGATTTAATTAATTGAATTGAATCAATAAAATTTTTAGTTGATTTTACGTAAAAATCCAATCATAATTCTAATTAATTTTATTAAACATATTTATTGAAATTTAAGGCAAAATCAATTATTATGATTAATTATTAAATAAAATTTAGTCAATATAAGCAATTTCTTAATTGAAGTCCACTTTTATTTTTTTTTTTTTTTTTTTTTTTTGTGAATATTGAAAAACATATTATATAAAGATAGAAAAGTCATAAAAAAATTATTGTATGGTTATAATGTTGTTATTTACCAATAAAGATACAATTCATTAATTAAATAATTAATTAATTTAAAAAATGTAACCGAAGGGATTGTACTACAATATATAAACAACTTGTTATATTCAAAAGTGGTTAAAAACAGTATTTAATAGACAAAAATTTAGCGAGTTTATATTTTTAAGTTAATAGATAAGAATCATTATATTGACCTTATTAACTGAAATGTTGATGAATAAAGTTCACGTAAAATATTGATATGATATAAATATTATGAAAAACTAAATCTAGAATCGTTAACGGGCTAAGTTACAAAATATTTAACTGGAAAGTGATTTTTTTTTTTTTTTTTTTTTTTTTTGTAATATTTAGATATTATTTCAGTTTACTGTTTATCATTATAAAAACTTAGTAGGTTTCCTTCTTACATTTACTTTAATATACTATTTTATTTATTACGTTTTACTTTATTCATCCTGAAAAGTTTCATTTTCATTCTCTCAAACACATAAAACATTTGATTTTTGATCTTTTTAGATCAGTGTAAACATTTATTTTTTAAGTATTTAATTTGATACTTATTATTAAAAGGAAATCTTGTGCATAAAAGGTCACAAGTGTTAAGTTGCTTTACTTTTACGCAGAATACAGGTAAACATTTTTTTCTTTTTTTTTTTTTTTGAGTTCAAAAGCGTAAGAAAAAAAATGTGAAATATGAACAAAAAATGTATGTATGTATGTATGTATATATATATACATATGGATATATGTTAGCGAAAGAAGAAAAAAATTAAACGAAAAACTTTATTTTATTTGAGTCAAACACATGAAAGATAAAAACGAAATTACACGTAAAATACAAAGTAATTTGAGACAAATTAAGTTCTTAAATTTTTGTAATTATAAACTTTTTCGCACATTACTTTTTTTTAATATTTTTTTTCGCTCTTGATTTTACTTATTTTGTTGGTGTATTTTTAATGTTAGTAAGAAAATTGCTACCTCTGTCGATGTTACTTTTACCATCAAGTTTTCCTATATGAGTAATTCTCTATAATGCATGAAATGAAATCATTTTGAGAGTGTTGAATTCCAGCCGAAAGGAATTTTCAAGTACGCTATACAGAAGTGCTCTGCTAAAATGTGAAATGGAATGTGAATTTTTGTCTTAAAAGGAAATATGACTTAAGGAATTTAAAAATAAAAGAATTTTAAAACCTTGTACTAAAATCTAAGTAAATATTAAAAACATGCAGAAGAATTTATCTTTAGTCCATAACATGTTAAATCACTTACGATTTATTACTATTAATAAATTTTAGCCTAAAATTAAGTGAAACATTTTTGTCTAAAAATAAGATTAATAATTAAGCAAAATAAAGTTTCTCAAATTTTATTTATGTTGCATGCCTTTTATCAAACTTAACATATTAATTTTCACATCAACTTCTCAACTACATACTAAATATGCAAAAAAATAAAAAGGAGTAAGTAATAAAACAAAGTTTTAAATTAAACTTTAAAAAAATTAACATACACATACACAAATAAAAATAAAAAAAAACTTAAAGCAAGTACGGAAATTACTCGTCAATGATGGTGATGGCCATGGTGAAGTTTTGTGCAATAGGAACCTAAAACAAAGAGAACCATAATAAATAGTATACTGGCTAAGGGGCATAATTACTTTTTGTTGCTCTTTCCACCTTCATTGTTCTTTTGTAAGGTTATTTTACTTTTTATTTCATTCGTAGTTAGTAAATTAAAAGATAAGGAAGAATACGAAAACGAGTTATAGCTTGCTTTTATTATAATAAAATACATATTTTATTACTTTTGTAGGTGTTGATGTCTGAAGATGTGTGTGTGTGTAAAAAAGTTAATTAATATAATAATTAGTTCAGAATAATATTTTTTTATATTTTTAATATGCTAATAAAATTAAAATCGGTAATATAAAAAATAAAAATAAATAAAAGGAGAAGAAAAAACTGATAACACAGAAAAAATAGAAATGTACTTCAAATACGAAATTGCTTATATTAATTAAATTTTTGCTTGATTTTTCTGCAATCACCAAAATGATAATATTAACTATAATAATTGAATGTGGCTTAAATTTAAATTATTTTTTTGTTTTGTTTAAAATTAAATAAAATTTTTATTTATTCAATTCTACAATTAATTAAATTTTTACTTCAATAAAAAGCTAAGATTTTGACATAATTATTTAATTAATTATTAAAAAAAATTTAGATAATACAATACAAGTCATTAGACGAAAACAATACGAAAATTACAAATTTGATTGGGAAAAATAAAACTTTGTACATAACTCCGCCTTAGCATCATATACATCCTATTAAAATCACAGATAATCAAAAATAAATTTGATTTTTGCAATCTTTGACCTCAAATGTCTCATGGAGTTTACATATGATTTCCAATAGGATATATGATACCAATACGAAACTAATTTGAATGTTATACCCTTCCTTAACTAGAACTTGGGATAATAAACATATGTATGTAGCCAATATATAATATACATTGAATGTGTGTCATGTTTCGTTAAGAGTCATTTATAAATAAATTTTAATGTATAGTATACTGCAAAAAATTTAAATTTTGAAAATGTTGGTTCCACCAATTGTCCACAATATAAATTAACATTTTTCAACGATACATTGATTGAGCACAAGTTGGTCTATTTCTATAAGAGTTTGTAGTTTCCCAGCAAAATAAAATTTTGCTTTCCTGGTAAGCTAGCAGTTATAACTGGAAACAAAAAATAAACTACTCATTTTTTACCTGAATTGCTAGTTATTTCTGTACGAATTATCTACAAATTTATTTAGTTATTTTTAGGCTCTAGGGGTGCTCAAAAATATGTACCTAAACAGAAATATAAATATAAAAGAAAAAAATGTTTGCTTTCCGTGAGATTTAAACTTGGACACTAATTAACCATTCGTTTTTAATGACTAACGTCTTACTTAGTGCACCATCTCACACTTCATTTTCTAAGTGACAAAACTTTTTTAGTATAAAACGTCTTTTTAGATATTTTGTTAAAAAAAAAACTAACAGCATCAGAATGGGGTTGAACCAAGGACCAAGGAGGTTGTTAATCCAGCGCTTTAGCCAACTGATCTACTTGATTGCAATATTACTGTGCTATTACACTATTGAGTACTTATTTATGTAATATAGAGTAGGCAAATAATAATGACGCCTCATTACCAAGAAATACTTTAAAAAGTAGTTGCCATTATCGAGAACCAAAAAGTTTTCTGGGTTGCATTATAGAAATTGAACATATATGATATTACAAGAATCAAAAGAAAGAAAAAAATATGTAATTTTCAAAAGTTTTTTATTTATTTATTTATTTCTACTCTTTAAATTTGAGTGCTCCCCTGTATCACATGGAACCATTTCAGGTCTTTAATATTTCTTGTTTTACTTCACCAAGTGCTTTTAACATAATTGCAACAAAAGTTAATTTAAAAAATATAAATTAAAGAAATATTTGAGGTTTAAGGTCAGTTTCATAAAAATCGGGCAAGCGCTTCTAAAGAATGAACATCTCACAACTAGAGGACAGACATTGTTATTTCGCCTCATTACATTTTCAGTTCTTTATCAGTTATTTCTGTGTTGAGTTATTAAAAGTAAGAAAATAACTTTTTTTAGGAAATTTAAATTTTTCACAAAACTACACAGTTGCAATTTTTGTTTTTGTACTTTAAGTGGCTTTTGTCATTGTTTCTTTTTTTTAATTCTTTCTATACACTATTGTTAGCTTTTCAATATTCATAATAAAAATTAATAAACTTAAGAAAAAAGAAAAACAATAATTGTTTTTATTAAAAACTTTTTAATGCCGCTGCAAAATGTGGCAAGTATAGCAAATGAAAACATTGGGCTTAAACTAAGACTTTGTTACAATTGTTTTTTTATTTTTATTTTAACAATTATTGTGTCTTTTTCTCTTTTATCAACAGTTTTGTTTCTCTTTAGAGCTTTCTCGTTTTCTTTTCCTTTATTACTTTTGCTGCTGTTGTTGTTTGTATGATTTATAGAAACACTTAGTGGGTAGCAATGTTAACACCCCATTAATCATTTAACCTCTAAGCCCCAAAGTAAACAAAACACTTTGCCGTTCTTATTTTATACTCATATGAAAACATGCTTCTTTCTTTATTTTTTTTTTGCTCTCCTCCTATTCTTCTTTCTTTTTGTAGTTTTTGTAGAAGGCAAAAAATTAAAAAATAATATATGGTAAAATTATGCATACTAGCGTAGAAAAGTGTAACGGGAAAAAAAGAAAAAACCTAATAAAGCACAACAGCAGCTAGTTTAGCTGTAGGGCATAATTTTTACCAAGACCATGAAAAAAATATAAAATTTTATTTAAATTAAAATTTAGGCGACCAGACCTATTAATATGAAATATTTGTATTTAATATATAATATATATTGAGCATTTTGATTTTTATAGAAGTCTAAATTAAAATTTAAATAAAAATTAAATTTAAATTAAATCTTTTAAATAAGTAACTTTTTTTTTCTTATGAATAATATAGATTTTTTTCAGGGAACTCAGAATTATAATTTATGGCTATGGTCCAAGCGAAAATCAGAAATTCTAGCTAAAGTTTATAAATTAAAACATAACCAAGATGATCTCCGTCATCATTTTAATCTTGTTAGGATATAACAAGATTATTTCTTTTACAAACGACTTATTTTTCTTAATAGTGTATTTAAAATTCATTATAACTTTAATTTAAAATATTTCTCATTCATTTCCTTTATATTTAAACTTTCCCAACCAACAGCTATAATGCCATAACGTACCACAGCAGTTCAAGAGTATTTAAAAATCTATTTTTACCATTTTTTGCTACGTTGTTGTTTTTATTATGCATTGCTATTTTTACAGGCTCTTTGCAATCTTAATAACAACAACAATTTTCTACAACTACTATATATTATAATAACAAAAGCAAATGTAGCACTCGTAACAAATATGTAAGTCATAGCACAGACAAATGAAGGAAACAATTTACAGTGACTAACAAACTTAAAGAAAATGTATATCATAAAAGCTAATGTGCAGAATAAGGAAAATTAACTTTTAATTATAATATGAATTTAGTAACAATATACTAAAATTTGGATTATTCTTTGACTATTTTTAAATGTTTTACTATATATTTTCTCCCCCACTGTACCTCCTCTGACCCTAAGCAGTATGAGCAGTAACAACCATCTACAGTATTATTAAATGCAAATGAGTTAACATTTTTTTCATTTTCTCTCTCCCTATTTCCATTGAAAAAATATTGTTATTATTTTTATTTTTTGCAAATATGCTAAATTTTCTCAAAGGTATTAATTTTTCATTTTGCAGTTAGTTGAAGTAATATAATTTTTTTCTCTCTCCTATTAAAAACATTAGTTTTTTTTACCATAGAGTTTTTATTTCAAGTTTGATTTAATATGGGACAGAGTTATTTAAAAACATTGATTTTTTAATTTTAATTTTTTAATACTAATAATATTATACATGTATATTGATTTTTTTTTCTTTTACTTATAATTTGTACATTATATATTTATATATATATATATATATATATATATATATATATATATATATATATATATATATGTACATTATATATTTTTTATTCCTATATTAAAACTATTTATATCAACGTTTTTTTAAGTCTTTTAATATTCTCTGTGGGAAAACAAACACGTTTTGATTTTTTTAATTAATTTAACAATTCAGATTTTATAAATAAACTAACCTTTTTTATAGATTTATGGAATAACAATAAATTAAATTTTATTAATTTTCTATATTTACTGAGAATAAAAAGATTTTTTTTTTTTTTTTTTTTGCTAATTTGAATTATGTGCCAATAAGCATTTTTGCTAGAACTCAAGTAGAAATCAAATGCATTTGAGGCCTTGGATAAAATACCAGGCATTGAATTAAACTTTTATTGCACTTTATTTCAATAGAATTCTTCATTAAAAAGGAAATTTAAATTCAAATAATATTTATTTTATTTGAATATTTTTAATTTTTTTAATCATATTTCATGTTTGAAATATTTTTATGTTTGAATTCATGTCAGATTCCAGCAAAATTTTCTAAGACTTGAATTGGAAAAAATAATTTCCTTAAAACAAATTTTCAAAACAATAATTTGGCAAAAAATAATAATAATAACAATAACAGTAATAATAGTAATAATAGTAATAATAATAATAATAATAATAATAATAATAATAATAATAATAATAGTAAATAACACAGGGCGACAAAATGAAAACGAGCCCTATCTTATTATAATCAATTCATAAATGTCGAATTAAGTGAAGATCACTTTTTTTAATGAGATACTATCATTTAATTGTAAATAAATTGGATATTTATCAATTTAAAAAAAATATGGCTCATTTTAACATAGTTATTATTTTTAGCAAATATCCTAAATACCATAGCAAAACTTGTAGAGCATGGAAGGATATAAAGGAAGTTTATATGAAAATTTCTTATACAATATTTTGTTTTAGTATACAAAAATTTACATTTTCCGCCATATTTTTTATTACCTTGTACTGCCTTCTTTGATATAAAGTAATTTTACAAAAATTTCATAGAAACGTTTTGTAAAAAATAAAATACTATAAATTATTATTATTATTATTTTTTATGGTATTTTACTTAAATTTTTAAATTTCTCAATATTATATTATATAAATTAAAATGTGAAAACATATCTACGAGTTCACGGTGGGGCCGATTGCAAAATGTTGGTAATAAATCCGAATTTTTCTAAAATTTTTACAAATTTGTAAAATTCACTATTTTATTCTGTATTTGCATGTTAAGTGTACCCATATATATATGTTCACGTAACAAATATATCGGCATGTGTTATTTATGTTATAATGAAATTTTGCAAATTTGTTCACGTGATGTCAGTTTTAGGTAGAATTTGGGGTTTTCCGTAATATTTCTTTTCATGGGAAACGGGAAAGAAAAAATTTATATCCCGAGAATTTCCGGAAATTTTTTAAAACTTCAATTATAAGAATATATATACTTCATTATAATTAATTTTTCTTGCCGCTTTATTTTCATTTAATTCCTCTATCTTACATTATTTTTTTAATGTATTTTACTTAAGTAATTCTGATTTTTAATTAACTTTTGATGCAATTATGTTAACAACACTTTGTGAAGTAAAACAACAAAAATTCAAGACCATGTGGTATCAAAAGACCAAAAAATCGTTTAAAAATAAAATTTTTTTTATTGCAGTTATCGCGGATTTTAGCATATGTATCCAATTCCTCTAATATAAACTCCAAACACTTATAGAAATAAGAGAACTTGTATTCAATCAATGTGTCGTTAACCAGTGTTAAATTATACGGTGGAAAAGATTTTCAAATTAAAATTTTTTTCAGTATTTTGAATAGAAAATTGGCGTCATTTCGAATACTGTAAAATAAAGAGTCGAGGTTTTTTTTAATTATGAATCGTTTAAGATATATTTCGTTAATGTGTCCTCAATAGAAATGCTATAGAGGTGCTTTTTTCGCGAGGCACACTCACAGCGTACTTTCAATGAAGCTAAAGTATCGCGTGATCATAAAAGGTTTTCAAATTACATTTAAAAATTATTATGGCGCGATAAAATATTTTTTTTACATTGTGTATGAAATTATATATAAAATAAATACATCCATTCTGTTTTAGTTAAGCGAAAAAATGTTTTCAAAAAAAGAAAAAAAAAAATACATAAATAGTATTCATGGCCTGAGATCGCTTTATCTTTAATGTTTCATAAATCGTCGAGGCACACCCTTGTCACTAAAATCTAAAATATACACCAATCTGTAGCTAAAATCAATAAATAAAATATACACCAATCTGTTGCTGTTACGATAGTTTATATCACCATCAAGTGGCACTGAAAAATAATTAAGCGTTTAAATTTAATGAAACTTTAAAAATGTTTTGTTTATATATTTTTGTCATTGAAAAAAAATTACCTTACAGTAGTATAATTAATGTTTTCAACTTTTTATTTATTAACAACATTTGAAGAGTTTTTTTTTTTTTTTTTTCTTTTGAGGTTACATGTGAAAAATACATCAGCGAATACAATTAAGAAAAATTTTAAAAATCTTTGCACACTTTGTTTTTTACTCATGTTCACTAATATAAAACTTATGGAGCCTTCTTTAATTTGTATTTTGTATACTTTCTTGTAGATTATATATGTGTACTTATTTTTGATATCAGAATTAAAGTGGAATTTTTACAATATTTTTAAACCTTTGAATTTTAACTGTTAAAATATAAATGGTAATTTCTTGTTCATTAATATTATTTAAAAAATTGTTTGATTGTCAAATATTAAAAATATATCAAAAAGTTTTATAAAATTAAACAAAAAAAAACGTGAAAATCTATGCATTCATTATTGATTAAAATTTGTATAATGAAATGTTGAAAAATCACTATGATCGAGATTATCTTCGGTTTTATCAACAATAACGTATCACTTTTAATCTGAATTTTAAACACATTGATGTGGATTATAAAAGTGTAGTAATTTTTTAAATGTTGTTGAAAATATAATTTTGGCAATTTTTTATAACTTTTTATCTTGATTACATAAGTATAAAATACATAGAATACAACTAGAAGTTTATGTGAGAGACAAAACCCTATTTCAGTTGTCAAAAATCTAATTCATGCAACAACCAAATACATGCAGTCACACACACATACACACACAAACATACACACACACACACACATATATATATATATATATATATATATATATATATATATATATATATATATATAACATAAATAACATAAATTTCTAGTTGTATTCTATGATAAGTTAAATTACAAATTTATGAGATTTAGAGTAATAGTAAACAACTTTAGTGTAAATAATTTTATTGATTGAAACCATGATAATTTAATACTATTTGGAGTTAAAGGTTAATTTCCCAAAATGACAACCGAATGGATATATTAGTGCCACCATATAATTTTATAATGATCTGTGGTAAATGACGTATTATTTAGAATTATTTTCTCCAGCTCCATACAAATTTTCATTTGAGATATTGTCAAAAACATTGTGATAAGTAATACATTTTAATGCAAATAGGTTTTTTAATTAATTTTAATTTAAAAAAGTAAAATATTTAGGGTTTGTGTGAAACGGTAGGAAAATTCTATAGTAAAAAAATATTTTCACTATGGTGAGCAAAATTTTTAAGTCTGCTGTATGAAATGAAAGCTTTGTAAAATAATGACAAATTAAATTTGTATTAATAAAAAATTAAAAAATAAATGTAGAAGCAGCAAAAAAAGACAAAAAGGTACGATTTCATAACACAAAATGATTCGTTCCATTTCAAATCCTTTAAGAACACAAATCTGCTCTTTGGGGTCATTTTATGTTCATGTTCATTTAATATATGAATAAATGTATTTGAAATCTTGAGACTAAATATACATTTTCTAAATATTTTATATTTTTTATTGTAAAATTTAAAACGTCAGAAATTTAAATACATTTGTCTAAAGTTTTACCAGCTTTCAGTAAAATGTTTGTAAAATTTTAGTGTATTCACTTCATTACAGTCAAAAATTACCTAACATACATATCTTTCGATCATTTATATTATTAACTCAGAAATCAATTGAGTAATTATAATACGAACATTTACAGAGCTGTTACTATTGTAATAGTGAATCACATATATATTACCGCGTTATTTTTAAACCATTTTGGTGGTATAATGTACGTCCAGTATACAGACAATATTTAATTATCCCTTTGCTACATACACAGATATCTGAAAGTAAAATTTTAAAAATCTAATACATAACACCCCAGTCTTTCCTTTTATATTGATTTAAGCGTGGTGATAAAGAGAGATACAAAATATTTGAATATTATATGTACAAGAATTTTAAGCACGGCTTTATTGTTTTTGAAATTTTTTACTAAAATTAAATTTTGTGCAAAGTTCTCTATTTAAAATCATATAAATTACTGGCTAACCCGGCAAACGTTGTTTTCCCATATAACATATTTCTAGTGAATATTTTGGTTTTAAATTGAAAAAAACGAATATATTTCAACTTTGTGGGGATGGCGTGCTTTTACCCTTTTTTCTTTATTTTACGCCCTAAATGTTAAAATTTATAGCCTTTAATTCCTTCAAGCCTTGAAACTATCATCGGATAATTAATTAAAATGACATGGGCAGGGGTAGCTTTTATCTGTTTTGCATTATTTTACGCCCTAAATGATGGAATTTCCAAAAATTATATATCTTTAAGTTTCTCTCATATGTTACAGTATATGCATGCCAAATTTTAAGAAAACCGTTTAATTAGTTAAGAAGATAGGGAGGGAGAACTTTTACCCCTTTTGCCTATTTTACGCCCTAAATAATAAAATTTATAGACTATTATTTCTTTAAGATATTACACTATTTACCTGTCAAATTTCAAGAAACTCGATTGATTAATTAAGAAAATATAGGGAGGGGGAACTTTTACCCCTTTTGCACTATTTTACAACCTAAATAATAAAAATTATAGGCTATAGTTCCTTCCAGATGTTACACTATTTTTCTGCCATATCTCAAGTAAATGATATAATTAGTTAAGAAGATATGGGAAGATATTATTTAGAAAATATTTACTCACCAAATAGAAAGGGGTAGTGGAGTAAGTTTAAGGGTTCGATTAAGTTCGATTTATTTACATTTAAATAGTTTTAAGTCATTGAGTTAATTGGTTGCGAGTAGCATCGTTAAAAATAGTTTTATTCTATATTGATAGAGTAGATTACTGCTACTGCGGTTTGACATAGCAAACACAATTAAATTCGGAATATGAATCAGATTGATGAAGGAAATTGCTTAAAATGCATTTTTTTGATTGCACAATATTTTTATCTTTATTTTTTCATTGGAATGTAACGTTGTATATAATGCAAGGGTATTGTAAATTTTATATTAAATAAGCTGCTATAAACTAACAAAGTAATCGCTTATTTTTGTTTATTTGAGATAGAAAAAGTATTCAGTGGAATAATTTTTGGCAAATGCACACATATTAAAAAAATAATTTAAACTCTTTTACAATATCATTTAATAAATAAATGTATGGTATAAATTTAGATTTTAAGATGACAAATTGACGATTTAAAACGTACAAAACAATCCCATTTAAACCGTTTTCGGATGGTTTTAGACTATATGAATATAAAATTTTATTTATAAATATAATTTTAATTATAATTTTATTTATAAATATATATATATATATATATATATATATCGGCATCTATAATTTTCCAAGATACAATAGAGTAATTAATGTCACCAAATTTTAGTTTTGTGAAAGTGCGAAAATGCGTAACAATTAAAGAACAGATTATTTACACTCCTAAATTTGATAAATTTCATATATATTTTAATATTATAATATTACATATTCCATTTTAATATTATAAACTTTTGTGTTCTTCAGTCAGTAATGGAATATTTCTTGATGTTTTGCATTGAAGCCCAGTATGTAATAGCCTTCTCTGAAAAATTCTTCTAGAAACCTGTCCACATAATTCCTTCTTAATTATTTCCGTGTATTTAAGAGTCTCAGTTCATTTTCCTAATATTCATCGGTTTTTTAAAATTTTCCTGTGAATGCTGTGATTTAGAGGCAGATTATTCTTAAAAATATATTTGGAATAAACGCAATAATTTACCAAGTTCGCGGCGATATCGGACAGAACTTTTTAGTTACTTTTCTTTGTTTTCAGTGCAATGATTTGCGTGTCCGATTTTTAGAGGACATGATTAAGAATTTATAATTAATATTGCTTCAGATATAGAGAAAACTGAAAACTACTTTTTGGAAATAAAAAATATATTTTTTTGCTGTTTTATTACAATTTGATACTATTTATTGTCTTCGACTATTATGCAATGTCTAATCTGATTTATTTAAAGAAAAAAGCGAAATTTGTAAATTATTTAATGTTGTAAGTGAAGCTAAGTATACTTTATGGAGTCATAGATGATTATTAGAATATGTTACACAGGGAATGACAAACTCAATATACCACCCCCCCCCCATCTTTTTGATTGTGGATATAAAAATGCTGCACTTTATTAACATCAAAGTCGATTATTTTTTGCGAGAAGAATTTATGTTTAATATTTAGTGTTTTCAAATTGATGTTCCGCCAAAATATGGAAATTTCACAATCATTTCATACTTAGCAAATACACGTACAAAATTTCATAAAAATCGGTCAAACCGTTTCAGAGGAATTCAATTACAAACACCGTGACACGATAATTTTATATATATTACACAAAGTTTAAGATGCGCAAATAATACTCCTCGAAATGAACTAGCTTTTTATTCAAATATATTTTATTTCAATTATATTAAATTTAGTAATAATTTTAGGCATATATATTGATTGAAATTTTGCAATATTTTCATACAGTAGTTCATAATCTGTTAGCTGTTTTAAAAAATTTCAAAAATTTCCAAGAAAATATTTATGATCAGCTTGTTATCTAGCACTTCCTAGAGTACGTCTGAGTGGTTTTCCTACAAATTTAACAAAAAATATCATTATTATCTAGTTTATTTATTTATTTTTTTGTTTTATTTATTTTTTTTTTTTTCAAATACACATATCACGTATAACATTGCAAAACTCTATCATAATCTAATTCTGTCTGTCCTTCGAATAATTTAAAATTTGACAACACAACATGGAAAAGTTTTTGACACTGTACATTCCGATCAGCATAAAGTAAAGTAAAGAAACTGTAATATTCACATCATCTACAAAAAAAATTAAAATATGTTCTGATTCGTTTGTGTCATTTAATAATATTTCATTATTTTTTATTGTTTTTTTTTCTACAATAAAATAAACATCCTTGGAAGATTGGTTAGTTATTTTATATATTTTATTTCTCAATTAAAGACCCCGATCT
This sequence comes from Protocalliphora azurea, assembly GCA_932274085.1. NCBI lineage: Eukaryota > Metazoa > Arthropoda > Insecta > Diptera > Calliphoridae > Protocalliphora > Protocalliphora azurea. Next base: position 150,083,022 of record OW026520.1, read on the forward strand.
TTAAGATAGACAAAATAAATATTACACAAATTACGATTTTCTACTTTGGTATAGGGTATAAATATGTGTGATATTTCTGTTCCTGATTTGGTTTTAAATTTCTTTTCGTGATTAAAAACCAAAAAAAATAGATATTATTTTAAATTTTCTTAAAAAAACAAAAAAAAAAGTTTGTTAAGATAAAGTTTTTTTTTTGTATTTTTATAGATGACATAAAAACTATTTTACTAAAAAACTTTAAAATAAGCAAAAAGTTTTTTACATTCATTTCACACATTCAATGTATAAACATATCGATATGTATCTTTAAAACATAAACATACATATTATCTTAAATTCAACAATTTTAATATTCCACATTACGCACAATTTAATGATTTTTGTTACTTTCTGAAAACAAAAATAAATATACTTCATATACTTTGTATTTTTGATTACCAAAGAACATTTGATCTTTCAATTTCAGTTTTATTTTATTTCTTAACAAACTTTAAGCACAAAACAAGTAAAAATATCTTTATCAAGTTTATGGTTTTAGTTACAAAAATATTTACAACTACATGAATAAATAAAAACACACACGTACCAAGTAAGCTATTTTAAGAATATAATAAAAAGGAAAAACTTTATTTATATTAACGCACTCTTACACATACATATGTACATGCGTAAATCTGTGGTATATTTTTGATAAATAAGTTGCTAAAGAAACTTGTTTACAGGTTATTTGCTATGATAAGTTTCAGTAAGGGTTTTTTTACCTTTTGTTTGCAAAGATTAAGGGAAGAAAAAAGGATAAGCAAATGTAAGACGACAAGAACAACAATTGGAATAAAACAACTAAAAAACAAACAAAATGTTTTATAAAAGTAACATTTAAAAAGACAACAAACAACAAAAAGGTGGAAACTTCAAAACAAAAACGCATTGCCCACCACATTTAACAAAACAGTTACAATTACAACAACACGTACATATACATATTATTTTTAAATCACACACATACACAAGAATAAACATGAATCCTTTTTAATACGAATACTGCTGATATACAGATTTATAGCATCAAATAAAAATAAAAAAAATAATATTAAACAAAACTTAAGCTGTAAACGGAAAATGTAGATATGAATGCAGAAATGTAGATATGTACAGTATGTCAAGAAATTGTTTTTACATTGAAAGAAAAAATGAGTTCTCCATAAGTTGTCTTGAAAAAAGTATATAATTTTCAGCTAATGTAATATTTTTCAATACGAGTATGTTAACTAATACATTTATTAATATATAATAAAATAAAAAAGACGAGAAAGAAAGATACAGTCGGTCACGACCTACTATATGATACCCTATACCACTGTGTACGAGCATAAAAATTCGGGAAGGGGATTTATATTACACCTGAGACCAATTTTACTAAATAATAAATAAAATATACAAATACAGAATGCGTTAATGCTTACATCTAGATGATTTTATGCACTTTAGGGCGATTCCTGAAAGTGGGTTTATATGGGAGCTATGGTAAATTATGAACCGATTCTCATAAAATTTGGCAATGTTTTTCCTACTTATATAAAACTTATTTGTGTCGAATAACTTGATACAAACATTTTTATGTGATTTATGTCCTTAAAGTGATTTTCGAAAGTGAGGTTTATATAGAAGCTATGGTTAATTGTGGACCGATCTTCATAAAATTTGTTACAAAGATTGATAGTTATACATAACTTTTTTGCACCGAATTTCATTAAAATATTCTTATTTTTTAAGGCATTTTTCAGTGTTTAAACTCTATTTCGGGTCGGCATTTGTATGGGGGCTAGATAAAATAATTTACCGATCACAATCAATTTCAATAAGCTTCGTCCATGTGTCATACAAGTCCTATGTGCCAAATTTCATTGAATTATATTTAAAATTGTGACTTCTATTTTGGGAAAGATATGGAAAAAATATGAAAGACAGTTGTGAACAATTATTTAAATAAAGTGGAAATATATGGAAAAAAATATGAAAGGGCGGAAGAAAATGGCAACAACTCCAAAAGAAAGACGATAATTTCTTAGAATTGCACCAAAATTCTGCCATGTCGGTATCAAAAATACGTGAAAAAGTGAAGTCAGTGCCAGTCTAAGAACAGTGCACCGTATTTTAAAGTCGTGACTTTACATAGTCCGACGAAAACTGCAAAAAACCACCACTTAATGAAAATCGCAAATCACAACGTCTACAGTTTGCCAAAAATACAATGACATGGTCCGCCAAATGGTTTAAAGTTGTATTTTCCGATGGAAAAAGTTTAATATTAATGGTCCCGACGGGTATAACTATTACTTCCATGGCCTAAATAAGGAGAAATTATTTCTGAGCCGCAGATACAGCCGAGAGGGCGGAATAATGGTATAAGGTGCCATTTCGTATTATGGTACCATAGAATTGGTTTTTGTATCCAACAAAATGACTGCAATGACTTACAAAAATATTCTGGAGGAAGCATTTCCAAAATTTAATGATTTCTTTGAACCCATACCTTGGACGTTCCAACACGACAACGCTCCGATTCATACCGCCAGAGCAGTAAAACAATGGATTAATCAACAAGGTCTTCAACTTTTGGATTGGCCCCCATATTCACCATACCTGAATCCAATGGAAAATGTCTGGAATTGGCTTGCAAGAAAAGTTTATAAAGGAGGAAAACAATTTAAGACGGTGGAATCCTTAAAGGATGCAATAACGGAAGCATGGAGTTCAATTTCGCTAAATTACTTAGTCATTATACAAGTCGATGCCAAATCGCATTTTTGAGGTTATTTCTAAAAATGGTGGCAGTACTCATCATTAATTGAATGCTAAAAGATAATAACTTTCATTTTTATAACCTAAAATGTAAAAATAAATTACAGTTTGCTTAGTTTTAAAATAGTCCTTATTCAAATGACACACGAAAAAGTACCACAGAAATACATATCTTTAAATAGATGCATAATTTTAGTGTAACAAAATATGTATATTTTTTATTTCTTCAGGAAACTAAAGCCAGCACTTTGATATTTGGTTGCGCAAAAAATTATTTTTTTCTGAACTTTAGTTTAAGAGATATACTTAATTAAATTTAAAAAAATGTTATTCCTTATTCAAGTGGCAGGCAGTGTATATGCCAACTGCTGTCATAATAAATTTTAAATCCTGAAAATTTATGATTTTCTATAGACGCACAATATACTTTTTGTGAGTATGTGTGATCAAAAATCAATAATATTTGAAAGGGTTAACATTTGGGTCCCCCACTTTTTTGAGTTGTTGTGCACAAAATTAGCTATCGCGTACAATAAATAATCATTACAACTTTACGTATTTTTTTTTTTTTTTTTTTTTGTAAAATCACAACAAATTTATTTAATGTGCATACTTCGGTAAAAGTCATTAACGACTTTTGAATTTTGAAATATGTGAATCAGTAAATTGAAACGCAACGTTTGTAAATTATACACTTAAAACTTCAACCAATATGGACAATGCTAACGAAACTCGTATTGAGGTCAAATATTTAAACTCTGGATGGATGTCCGGACGGACTTATTTAAAATATCATATAGTTATAAAATGATGCAAGAGGGAACTAAATATTGTTTGCCATTATGTCTCCCATACGTTTATTAATTTTCATATTATTTTCTTAATTTTTTCCTGAATTATGAACAAAAGTGTTCTACAAAATAAAAGATCGTCATACAAATTTTATGTTTTTCCTCAAATAAAATTAAACATTTTATTCAAATGAAATTTCTAACTACCATAATGTGAACACGAGGTATTTTATTAGAAAGTTCATATAAGCCACAATTTTAACATATATGCCACAATTTAAAGAATTTTTTTTTAACCAAAAATTTATATGTTGAAATTTTAAAAATTAATAATTTTTATAAATAATGAGCATGTCATTCAAATAAAAGACTAAAGGTATATAACCGTTTGAAAATTATGCGCCTCTAAATATTAAAAATTTCTGTTCTAATTGAATTAAACGGATTTCAAAACCAAATATCTTTGTAACTAAAAAAAAATACAATAAAACCAAAAACAGATTTTGAAATCTGAGCATGTTTTGTATTAAGATCAATTTAAAATTAAAATTGTTCAAACATTGATTTTTATGTTTTAACTTATTTTTAATCACTCACACCCCCCAAAAAAAGTGTATAGTGAGCCGTTTTGTAAATGTAAAATTCTTGACACGAAACTTTTTCTGTTTGTTTTTATATAAATATATAGTATAAATCTTTATTTTTTATTATACCCTACACCATCATAGGTGGTTGTTCGTAACAGATAGAAAAGGTTATCTAACACCCACCTTATAGTATACCAATCGACTCAGAATCACTTTTTAAATCGATCTAACGATGTCCGTCCGTCCGTCTGGCTGGCTGTACATATAAAAAATAGAAGTCTCATATATTTCCACGTTATTTAAATAATTGTTCACTACTGTCTTTCCTCTACTAATGTTTTTGGCTATTTGGACCAAAATCAGATTGTTTTCTTTTTCAGAGTTATTAAAAGCCTTACTACGTCCCATTTTGAATGAAAACTATTTAAAAACTATCAAATTAAAAATTCTCTAGCCGTTTATATGGAAAGAAATTCAAATCATAGCCTTTCTGATTAATATTAAAAGAATTCCTTATTCAAGTGACACACGAAATAGTACCACAAAAATACATGTCTTTAAATAAATGCACAATTTTTTTTATTTCTTCAGGAAACTAAAACTAACACTTTGAAATTTGGTTGCGCAAAAAATTATTGTTTTCTGAACCGTAGTTTAGGAGATATACTTAATTAAAGTTAAAAAAATGTGATTCCTTATTCAAGTGGCAGGCAGTGTATGACTGCTTGGTAAAGGTTTTTTAATCAAATAAATGAATAAATTAATGTCATAGTCAATTGGAATTTTATATATTTCACCAATATTTCGTTTTTTAGTTAACTATAGACTTGTAATACCTCTTAGCCATTTTTTTCTTCACATATTGACAAAAATTTAATGTGGGATTCAATACATTACTCCTTCAATGAAACAATATGTGGGGGGAAATATGTGAGGTTCCGCTTCCAAACTTTAAATTGTACACTCCTCTGCTACGGCTGTATGAAATTTTATGTAGATCCAACCAGCCGGTTAGAATTATTTACAAAAACTTTTGATTCTGCCCCACTGTACATTAGAGGATGAGATCATGATGTGTTTGAGAATATCTTATAATATGAATATATGAGTATCAATTTATTTAATTTCAAAGGCTTTAGGAGGTTTCCGCCAGACTCTGTCTGGATTCGATAATATTACAACATAATTTTAGCATTCTCCCCAGAAATTTCTAGGCTCATCAGTACCCATCATAGCGAATGACAATAATTTTTCAACATTTTGCCCCAGTAAGAGTATTTCTTTCCTCATAGCTTTCCACTTGTGTTTCTATTCGTTCAGTATCTTTCTTATTGTTTCTTATAGGACAAAATGACATACTTTTCTTGGAGTCCTTAAACAAGAGCCCTGGTGAATATTTGCAAAATTTCGTTGACTTTTCTACATTCTACTCTGCTGAGTATTTTATGCAGACAATTTCTACTAGATTTAAACTTCGACGTTTCGTTTTTTTTTTTTTTTTTTTTTTTTTTGAGCAATTTAATACGTTATAAGCATTTTCCCTAATACCCAGCAAAAGACGAGCAAGTGCTTCCAAAAAAGAACTTTTTCAACACTTCAAAGGTAAAACTAAGTGCATATTGTGCACTTTTTTTGAAGTTAATAAAAATTATTTTCAAAAAAGTAAAAATAAATACATTTTTAGAAGGAAAAAGAGTTAATAATTTCTAAGAAAATAAAAATTTCACAAATTGCAAAGTATTTTTATATTTACTAACAAAGCTAAAACTATATTTTTATTAAAAAAATTTTATAAATATAGTTTAAAGAGAAGTACTTCAACAGCAATGAATAAGAAGTATAAAAGAAGTATATTATACCAATGATAACCATGGGTTAAGAAGGAAATTATGCAGCGCATTTTTAGGGCTAAGTACATCCTGGCAATGACAATACAATTTTAAAATCATGACTTTTTCAGCTCTTTTTCAGTTCTTTTTTTACTGGGTAAGAAATACATTTATGCAACATCTTTTTACGATTTGAGGATTAAAATAATTCTTAAAATTATTTATCCTTTTCAGTTCCTTTATTTGACATATTTATTATATAATTAGAGAATCACTGGTGATATACATATATTGTTATATTCTTGTATTACACACTGAAGCCTGGGTGACGACAAATATATTCCAAAGTTCCAAGAATTGTTTCAAATGGCAACAAAAACACATATGAAAAAACAATTTCTTGACAGGCAGATTAAAGGTTATGTGTAGATTTTTTTTTTTTACTTTCGTAATTAATATCATTATGAAGTCATAATAAATTTTTTTTATAAAACCTGTTAAAACCAAATGTAACAAAAAAATTTTTCAATGTTATAAAATATTTGCCAATTTTGTAAAATAAAGTTAAAATACTAACTTTTTGATTATTGTAAAAACAATTTCTTGGCACACTGTATGTGTAAATACGAGGGTCTATTCAAATGAGTAAAATACTAAATGAACACAAAAAGTGGTAATTTAAATTTCCTTAAACCTGTTTAAAACATTTTACTACTTAAAAGAAATAAAGGCGTTAGTTCCGGATATTTTTTGTATTCAAAACTATAACTGTAGCTTTTTAATAAAGTCTCAAAAAATTTTAAGATTAGAAGGTCTCACATACCTTGAAATAAAACATAACATGATTTTTTTTTAATAAATAATGAACGGAATAAATTAGAATTAAAGCTAAATTAAGTATTTGTAGCATTTCTTATCCAGATTTTCCTCATATATCATTTTATATAAAAATTAATTGCAAACTAGATTATTTTTAATTTTTAGAAATGACTTCTGAAAAAAATTTAAATACATTTACGAAATTTTTCGAGGTATCTCTCTATAAGAATTTAAACAATAAAGTACTGCCTGGGCCTTCTTAGATTCACTTTTAAATTGGATCCAATTCCATTACAATTTAAGTTTAAATAACTAATACTCTGTGGGACTAAAACAACATTCCCAACTACGGGTGTTTCTATTGTAACGACAAATTTCTAAATCTCACCAGAAAATGTTTAAAGCACTGTTTCATGTCACGAATGTCGTCATTGTCTATTTAAGGCACTCTTTGCTATGACTATATGAGTATATTCAGGCATTTTGAGTAAACTTGTCATACTTGTCATTCTGAACCATTTTCTCGATTATTCGGTATACCAAACTTATACCTTGGAACATGAGAATAGTCAGCAATAATGTATGTTTTCTAGGCTAATACAAAAATATTAAATATTTTTATTTTTTATTTTTATTATTATTATTGAGGAACTTTGATCATTCTTTGCCTCAAATTTCTTCTCAGTTTTGTTGTTTAAAATTTTTTTTTTTTTTCAGTTTTTATTGACTAAAGCTTAGGCATAGCTTTAATATAGCTTATATTTGACTTTGAAGAAATGAACACAACTTGCCATTACGCAAACGAACATGTCTGGCAGAGCTCTTATCAGCTTCTCTAGTTTTTGGGCTTGGAATTCATTCTTGTGACTTTTTCTTTTTCTAAACTAAGTTTCATCTCATTCTTTAGGTGCTTGTTAAGCTTTTTTGTTACGCTGAAATGTAATACTTTTGTTAAAATTTACTCAATCAACATAGTAAGTTCAAAAAAAGTTGAAAAAAAATTAAATTTTATTTTGTATATTTTTCTTACATGCGGACAAACAACCGGATTTCAAGAATTCGATCTGCTGTTAAGTTTGACATATCTCTAGAAGATACTGTAGTCAAAGATATTTAAAATTAACGACGGTAAGAGTTATTACGATAATTTTCCGTTATGATTTATTTGAACGCACATTTTAAGTCTTCAAGTTCTTATTTTAACCTGTATTCTTTAGTCAATGTAACCCATTTCTGCAACCCTCGTATATTATATTAAATTCTTCAAAAGCAGCATACCTATTCCAACCAAAATAGAAACACATAGCATTAAAACTTAACTATTTCCTTATAAAAATTCTCAATATTTACTAAGAATAAGCTGTTTCATTCAAACAGGGTGTTTTAAAAAATATATTTATCTTCAGAAAAACTGACTACTTAGTAAAAAAATTTAAATCGTTTTTATAATTACAGAATAACAAAGAAAAAACATTATTCAATAAAAGGTGTGGTAAAAATTATAACGCATTGTAGCCTATCAAAGTCCTATCTTAGAAAAGTATATTTCATTGAAATATACCAGTTTCTCTTACGAGTCTAACCAAAATATAATTTTTCACGGGAATTCCCGGAATTTCTTGCTTATGCAAATGTTTATATTTTCTAACTAATATATGGTTTTTAAATTTGTTTTTATTTATTTTATTTGATTATGATACGAGTTTAAATATCTTCAAAGAAATTTCTAAATATATTTGATAATTTTTGAGTCCTTCATGCATTCTTTTTATAACAGATGGAAAATAAAATAATTTTATTTGTTTCTGCAAATTTTTTCATTGTGATCAAAAATAATATGTTTGCAAGTAAGAAGTAAAATTCGATATTTAAAAAAGTATGTTTCTGAAACGATTAGAAGATATAATTTAAATGTATTTGAAATTTATAAGAGAAACCTCCTTAAAATATCTGGAATCCTTAAAAAACTACATACATTTTTAAAGCACCAGTGAAAACGTAGGTCCATGTATTAAAACTAATAAATGTATATAGATTTTTTGTCAGATAAATTAAAAAAAGTTCACAGAAAAAAATAAAAATGAGTTTCAATTACGAAATTGCTTATATCTATTAAAATTTTGTTTGATTTTACTCCAATTATCAAAATGATAATATTAATTAAGTAAAATTATTGTTTTTTGTATAAATTTCAATTAACTTTTTTAGTCAAATAAATTACATGTGTTATTGGATTTTTTTTTAATTAACTAAAATATTAATTAATACAATTTAAAACTAAGTAAATATATAACTTTGTGCAAAAATGCTTTCGCCAATAAATATATAAAAATTCGTTTCAAATTATTTATTTCAATATTATAAATATGATTTAATTAATATTTTACAATAAAATTTCAATAATTTTAATAATATATAATAGTGATGTACATACATATGTGATATCCAATTTATTCTTATTTCACCAGAAGGTATGATAAAACTGCTATTTTTGCTGGATGTTCAAATGAAGGAAATAAACAATTCCTCCGAGATAACCTAAAGGACGACAAATAAACAAATGAGCAAAATACAAATTATTATATATTACAGATAGTTAAAAAATGACATCAAATAGTTACTGTGTACTTACACATTACACGGAAATAGTTTTCCAAAGAGAAGTTAAATGCACTTTGATAGGCAATATATGTAAAGGCCTTTAATATTTCCGGCTTCAATGACGCAAGAATCTTAAATAAAAAAAAACACTAAATAGTAACACCAAACACAAAGAAACGTGTACTTAAAGAATAGTAAATTTTCTGTGACATACCTTTGAGATCTAAGCATATCTTCACATACAAAAAAAAGTTGCAAATTAACAATAAACGATCAGAGTTTATTGATAAATAAAATTTAATTACCGTATCTGGAAAATATTTTCCAAAATGTTTTTCTTTTTTTATGTATTTTTTTAAAATCTGTCAAAATTTAAAAAATAGTTTTAAAATTAAATTTGTGAAACAAATTAATTAACAAATTACTTGAAAAATTTTATTGAATAATTTTTACTATCTTTGCATATAAGACCATGTTAAAGAGTTCAATTTTCCAAAGACTGAACATGATGTAAATTAATTTTTGAGCTCAGGTTTTCCTTAGCTATAGATTAATAGTGTAGCATAAAAATTGAAGGAACTATTTTTGTATGAGAAAACCCATTATTTATAGAAATTATTTATATATCTGGAAAGAATAGAAATAGAAATCTGTAAAATTCTTTGAGGCATACTTCCGTAAAAATAACGTGGGAAGTTTTACATAATATAATAAAAAGTTTGAATTTAGTTTTCAAAATGTCAATATTTTAAAAGGAACTTATAAATATTTTCAAATTTTTAATTACTTATTTTGTAGAGAAATCCCGAGATCCCGGGAAATTTAAAAACCAATCCCAATTTCCGTGGAACGAAAAACGACACCCAAATTATAATTTTATTAATTACACAAGTCAACAAATTAAAAAAAGTTAAATGGTGCTGAGAAACCGTTAGTGGTTCTGCATGATGCCGACACTGGTAATACTAAAATTGTGAAAAAAATGTTTTTCCTACTTGTAGTTTTGGATATAATGTCAATTTTTAATAGTAGCTGTCCAACGTACTTTTTTCGGCCCGGCTTGAAATCTTATCGGTAATTTTGTTTAATGACGTCGTCGCGAAGAAGTTGTCTCAATGATCCAAACGTGTTTTGTTACATTTATGTTGACTACACTGTTAAAAAGTTTAGAAAACCTATAACGGATTTTACAAAAAGTGCTTATTTTTCTTATTTTAATTTGAAAATTGTGGATAACAATAAACCGTGGATTCCTCAAATGGTTTGTAAAATGTGCTCTGAATATTTAAGACAGTGTATGAATGGTCAAATACATCGTATGAAATCACTCAGATTAAATTACGTGGAATTAATCTGAAAAAAATTATTTATCCAGTCGTAGAATCAGCCATAAAACCTCTATCACATTCCCAAGAAGTATCTGTTCCAAAATTATGCTCTAAAAATGAACCCTTGTTTGAAAAAATCCTTGACAAAATGAGTAGCGATAATTATTTGGAAGAAATACCGTCTACAAACCCCAAACCATTTAAACAAGAAGAATTAAATGATATGGTAAGAGATCTTGAATTACCTAAGGAATATGCAAAGGTATTGGCTTCTAGAAGAAAAGAAAGAAACTTGTTGGCATCACATAAAAAAGTGACCAAGGCCTTATTCTGGCAATGTCTTTCCGAATACCAGCCAAATGAATGGCACCTCTTTATAGATAGCTGCAAACGAAGCCTGAAATGTGTACTTTTACACAATGGCAATACATATGGTTCAGTTCCAATTGCCCATTCTAAAAGACTAAAAGAAGAATACCTAAATATCGCACTTGTGCTAGGCAAAATCAAATATAGCGAGCACCAATGGATTATTTGTGTTGATCTTAAAATGTCTAATTTCTTATTAGGACTGCAAAGTGGATTCACCAAATATCCATATTTATATTGTCTGTGGGACAGGCGGGTCAAGCACCTATACTGGGAAAAAAGAAATTGGCCAGTATATGAGGCGTTGGAGGTTGGAAATCATAACATCATAAATCCACCTTTAGTTCCAAAATAAAAAATTATATTGTCTCCCTTTCACATTAAACTAGGTCTTATGAAGCAGTTTGTCAAAGCCCTGGATAAAAATAACCAGTGTTTCTCTTATATAACGACAAAATTTCCAAGACTAAGCTTAGAGAAGATAAAAGCGGGAGTTTTTGATGGTCCACAAATAAAAATATTAATTAAAGTTTCCAGTTTAATAAATTCAATGAATGATTCGGAACGGTCTGCTTGGACTTCTTTTGTTGAAGTTATTAAAAACTTTCTTGGAAATTACAAGTCAAGCATCTACCGCAAAAATGTTAACGACATGCTAGATAACTTTAGAAACTTAGGATGCAACACGTCTATCAAATTGCACTACCTTCATAGTCATCTCGACCGATTCCCAGATAATCTTGGATCTTGTAGTGATGAGCAAGGGGAGCGGTTTCATCAGTATCTGAAAACTAGAAAGAAGAGAGGTACCAAGGCCGATGGGATCGGCATATGATGGCTGACTACTGTTGGGAAATGCAACGAGACCTTATCACTGCACATCATTCACGAAAGTCACGAAAAAGAAAGTTTTTATGTAAATAATAATGCAAAAAATCACATTTTTCATAGATATGCACAAAAGTGAAATACTAGAAAACTACACGTAAAAATTCCATCTTTTTTTATTTTTGTAATCAGTATGAAGTCCTAGTTTAAAAAATATATACAGTTCCTTGGCACCAAAACTAGTGTTGACTTGTGTTATCAATTGACAGTATAATATCTATTTTCTTAAGATATGTCGACTTATAAAATTGTTTAACTTATCTTATTTGAACACCCTTTTTTATCTTTATATCTTTATCTATACTATTATATTAAGAAGACAAAGTTACAAGAATTGGGTTTGGTTTTTTGATTATCTGAAATGACGACAAATACTAAGCAAATTATAAAAAAAGGGCGTTTATACTTTTATTGTCTTTCTTTTGAAAAGAAAAGGAATTACTTACTATTAAATATTATAATATGTATATAAAGATTTACCTGTCTTGGAGAATTTGAAAAAGGTAAACATATACCTAACAAGATTGTTACACATTACATTGTTACACATTACACAAACTTTAAAATGGATTAAAGTAAATATTTATTATATATATATATATATATGTATTATCACATAGTAGTATTTTAAATCAAGTGATATAAAAAAATCATATATCAAAATAATAATTATCGTTAAAAGTCGTAATGATATTACTTAACATGGTATTTTTTCATATCCTTGAAGTCATTAGAACTATTACCGAAAAAAGAATATTTTAAAAAAATATAGAAATGTTACCTATATTGTAATGTTGATCAATGGGTGATATTCGTATGAGAGTTAAGTTACCCACTGTGGGAAATGCTAGAATATGAACCCATCTAAAATGTTTTTGAAAACTTTAAGTTTATAGTTTATAGTAAAACTTAGGTAAATATTGCAAAATTTTAACCAGTACACAATGGATAATTTTTGTAATTTTCTGTTCATAGATCTGCATCTTTTTAATCTTTACTCCCAGAGAAAAACTTAACACATACATTTTATTTAAAATTAAAAAGCCAATACCGTAAATTGTCAATGTAACCATAAATGTCATGGATTTTTGATTGAACTTTTTCTTTTATTGTAATAATAAATGAGCAAACTCTCTTTGAAATTTATTATTGTTTAATTACATAAATTTAAATTATATTAAAAATTTTTAACATTTAGAGGTATGTGCTTAGGAGCATTAAATCTATTGTAATAATCTAAACACTTTAATTGATTTAAACCATAGCAATAGAACATTATTTGGCGTTAAAGTTTAATTTTTCGGAAAGACTGCCGGACGGACATAATATGGCCACCAAATAAATTTATGATCTGCTGTAAATGGTGTATTATAAAGTGTTACATCCTCCAGCTTCATACAAATTTTTATTGCAATGGATTAATTTAATTTTGAGTTATTAATAAAAAGTTGTGATAATTAATACATTTAAAACATAATATTTGGTACAAAAAATGCTTAGATACCAATTCATTTTTATTAATAACTCAGAAATCAAACGAGTAATCATTACGAAAATTTATGGAGACATTACGAATATAATATTAAATCATATAAATATTTGCTATGTTATTTTAAACAATGTTGGTGGTATAATTACGTCTGTCCGTATGTCGGGCACTGAGACTAGGATATAACTAAACATTTAGTTATATCCTAGATACATCAACAGATTTCCGCAAATAAAATTTTAAAAATCCACTGCACAAGATATCAATATTTCATTTTATTTATTATATTATCTTTAATATTATTTCTTTTTTAGTTTTCCATCTACGCATATTTGCAGATGTGGTCAGAGTGTAAGAAAACATTGATATAAATTTGTACCAGACTTACGGACGGACGAATTTATATACGCATGAAGGTTTACAATGACACAAAAAATATATATTCACAACTACGACTACTTTATCTAGAAAATGTTTATAAAAATATTGAGGTATATCAGCAATTTCAAAAACTCTTTGACAGCATTTATGTCTTGTATATCTAAAGTTTGTTTTGCAAACATTAAAATTATTAATAGATATGATAGACCTTGCAATCAAAACTGAGAAATCTAAAGAAACTACAGCTATTTAAAGCTCCAATGACGTGTTTCACCTTATGCTGGGGTAAAGCTCGTAGCTTCCAGCTTAATTATTTTATTAAGCTGACGAAAGCATAACTCCTTCCCAGTGTAATAAAATATATTGACCATAGGACCAGTACTTTGAGATTGAGCAGAACCAAAAAAAAAAAAACTTTATTTTTCTGACGCAAGAATAACTCACTCTCAGAATAAATAATGCCTTACCCTGTCGACAGCCACAAGCTAACTAACTAACTGCCTTCTGTTACACTCAGTGTGACCAGATGTCAAAAAAGTACTCAGGGGGTTAATTCTTGCATTCGTATGCGAATAAATTTTCATTCGAACGTTCGAATTTTTTAACATTTGGGATTCCCTCATTCGATAGCGAATAAAATGTATCGAAATTTCTAATGATAGCATTCGATAAGGAATGATCATTCGAATGCATCCTTGCGAGTTTTTACTCGTAAGCAAAGAAGCATTCGAAATAACGTATTTTTAGCAAACAGAAGAAAAAAAGAAAATGTAAGTAAAAAATTTGTTACTTATTTTAAAAAATATCATAACATTAATAATTTTATTACTTTTAGGTCAAAAATAACAAAAATAAATTATACACAAAAGGAGATTCTGGCCGACTTTATGGCAGAACATACGGACTTGGCAAAAAGTATTTTACCAAACAGTTCCCAAAGAAAGGCAAAAATTAACCAACTTTGGGAACATCTTGCCGCAAAACTTAATGCTTTCGGCCCACCAATTAAAGATTCAAGAGTATGGCGCAAGGTAACATTCAACAAAATATAATCTCTTATTTCTTGTAACGATTTTTTATATACATATGTATTTAGGTATACGCTGATCAGAAGCAAAACTTAAAAAGGAAGGTAACATGTAATAAATCTTCAAAAAAGTGAACCGGTGGTGGCCCTTATAAGGAAAAAACTCTTTCCCATGTAGAGGAAAAAACATTAGCTGCAGCAGGCATTGAAGTAACAGTTGAGGGTCTGAAGACTGTAAAAAGCTTTGGGTCAGTGCTGCAAAAAGATTTGGATCAAAATTTGAGTGATAATTTTCCAACAACATCTCAAGCAAGAAATTCCAATATTTCCTGCATATCCTCGATATTGATGTGGGATAATGAAGAATTCGACAACAATGATGACACCACTATTCAGTGCAGTTTTCACACCTCAGTAGAAACTGAAGAAACTCAGAAGCAAAAATCAGTGCCGATCTCAAGGAATACAGAACTGCCAAAAGTAAGCAAAGAGGCAAAAGAGGCTAAAACAACATTATTTAAAAAAATCTTATGTCCAACTAAGTTATACTAAAGCGAAGTGTTAAAGAGATGTGATAAATTAATAGAAATAAAGGAACTAATAAACCAAATTTTAGAAATAAAAAAGAAAACCTACAAACTTAAGGAAAAAGAACAAGAGCTTAACACACAAATAAATGAAATGGAACTCCAAATAAGAAAAAAGGAATTGGAAAAACTAAATATGGAATACTAACGAAATAACACGATCTCACTTTTATGTTTAAAGTATATTTTTTTAAGTTTATTTTTTTAGTACTACACATGAATTTTTTTATTTTATTTATATTTAATTGTTTTTCAATATTAAGATATTTATAAAACTTTTCATTTCATTAATATATAAATATATAATATATATAAAATGAAATCAATCACTACATAAACTAGCTACATATTGTCGCGAATTTTTTTCCAATTTTAGATATATTTGTTTCTGTACCATTATCAATTTCAGGCGTGGGATAAGTATCAGGTGTATAATGTACTTCTTCATTATTTACCGACTTCTTTTGTCGTGGCATAAAATTTTCCACCGGGCCTTTAATATACCAATTGTTCTTTCTACTACGCACCTTGCCTTTGAATGAATATCATTGAAACGCGATTCCATGGAATTTTATTGTGGATTTCGGTATGGAGTTAATAACCACGATTCACAGGGATATCGTAAAGCTTAAGATATTTTTTAACAAACAGTTTTCATATTGCCTTACCTAAGAGTCAAAAATTCCTTAAATTACTGTTACACTCTTACTCAAGAATAATTCTTTCTTCCGACTCTTTCCAAACAAAAGAATCATGGGCGGCCCCTCCATACTTAGAATTAAAGGCCATAATTGTGTACTTGTGATCGCATATCTTTAAATAAAACACATTAAATAACAATAACATATTTCAAAAGCGTTTACTTACAATCATTGAATTTAGACTATGAAATCCCTTTCTATTGAAGAACATATGCTCGTTTTGAGGCTTCTGCAAACCAAAATGTGTCCCATCCACACAGCCAACGACTGTTAGAAAAAGATAATACATACATATGTGAAGAAATGACGTGTTGTATATACATACATACCTCCTGGAATATTATATTTTGCCATGAAATACTCCTTGCAAGTGTCACTATTTCTAGGGTTAAATTGAATAAATTGGCCACATAGCTTACGTTCCATTTCATCCAAAACACAATTAGTGATTTTGCATATAGCACTATGACTTATGCCAATTAAAAAAATTATTTCCAACAGTGTGTTGAAAAACTCCGGATGCCAACAATGATAATGTTGCCGTCAACTGAATTTTTGGTGGAACCATGGTAGAAAGTATCCCCTCAAACTTTAACTACCCAAGAACATAATTAAATGCTTCCTTTGTGAGCCTAAAACGTCTTTTGAATCTAGAAAAACACATACATTAATACATATGTCTGTATGTACTTATTTATACTTACTCATTGTTTGTCAATCTTAAGGGGTCGGAGGAGTTTCTTATTTGTTTCCTTATGACATTAACGTTTTTAATCTCATCAGAATCAGAAGACGACGAGTAAAAAAACAAAATGGGATCCATTTTTAATTTAAAATTATATCTTTAAAAAATTTCGCTTTCACTTGTGATATTTTTTGCACAACCATATGTTTTTTGTTTACATTTTCTTTTATTTTATTCAGTGTTGTAATACGTACTTTTTTAAGTTTTTTACAACACTGAAGCAATGAATCGATTCGATTCGTATCGAGTACCATTATTAGAAAAATTTTCACTGTCGAAATAAATTTCGATTAGAAAACAATTTCGATCACGACTGTCAGAATTAGCCCCCAGCAAAATCTCGTTTAAAATAAAGCTAAAAAATGCTACAAATTATTTTAAAAAGATTAAAAAATAACGCTAAATTAATAAAGTAATTTTCTAGAAATATATTTTTATTTCATATTAATTTTTTGTAATGTTGACCTTATGTAATTATAAAAACAGAACAGATTATATAAGCAAAAGAATATAAGTAGAAGAATAGGAATGAAACCTACAATATTCTTCGGTTTGTACCTAGTTCTTTTAATTCAGTGATGCTGCAACCGTAGGTAGTGGCAAATTTTGTATTCTACCACTTACAGTTCCTTAATATCCTCGCCGTTGTCCCATCTACTTAACCTCGATATAATCTGACAGTATCTAATTATAATTCCTAAACTTCTGTTCATGCGTAGCGTTACTGTGTATAGACCGGTCACAAAGCCATACATGATCAGTTGTGTTCAAGATCCACTTTAAGTTCATGTTAAAATAGCATTTGTTTGCAAATAACAATATTTGCTTAAAAACTAAATACTTCAAGAATCAAATATATCTCTATTGCAAAAAGTCTTATTTAAAACTGGAAAAAGTAATTTAAAATTTTTAATATTAAGGATTACATTAAATATATTTAATACGGTTTCTAATTTTCATTTTTATTAAAATCACAAAATTTTTTCCTTTTCTATAATTTATTGACTTTGCTTAAAAACTAAATACTTCAAGAAGAAACTATACCTCTATTCCAAAAAGTCATTTTTAAAACTGGAAAAAGTAATTTATAATTTTTAATATTAAGGATTACATTAAATATATTTAATACGGTTTGTAATTTTCGTTTTTATTAAAATCACACAATTTTTTTCTTTCCTATAAGTTATTGACTTTTTACTGATATTAAAATTACTGCAAATTTTGTTAATGTGTATATTTTGCAGAAAATAGTATAAACATTTAATTTCAATATTTGAATTTTTTCTTATTTTAAAATGTGCTAAAAAAAATGCTAAATATATTACTAAAAAAATGCTAAATAATATTCCAAATGCTAAATGAAAAATTTTCACCTAAAATGAATTAAAAAATGCTAAATTAAACTGCAAAAATGCTAAAATGATCACATTGGTTACACTCCTTTTATAGTGTCGTTCATTCATGTAAACATAAACATATATACTAACAAACATAATCAAAACTTACAGCTGTTTACATATGATTACTATTTTTAGTACTATGACACAAAGTGGTATTTTAAAGTAACTAAATTAATTAGTTCTGAATAATAAATGGCGCTGTTTCTTAAACTAAAGTGTTTGTATATAAAAATAGCAAGATAATGGCACATTAGCGTCGAAATGATGTTGATGGCGACACAAAATGATGTTGACTCAAAAAGGACATTGTCGTCGACGACGACAACTCGAATAAGATTGAATATTTGCCAATTTGATGTTAGCAAAAATAAAATTATTTTTCACGGTAAAAAGATGTGTCTTGAAGTCTCTGTGAGATCAGGCGATCGAATTTATAGTAAATTTTGATAATTTGTTCTCTACGTAATACTGAATAAAAACTAATTTTTGCTTAGGTATAAATATTACTTAATTTACTCTCTCGTAAGCAGTTTAGTGTGCTTATTCCGCTTTAATTATTCATCTTTAGTTTAAATTTCAAAACAATACTAATTATTTTCATTATCATGTATATTTCTATTATACCTATTGTATATAAAACTATCGAGTACCAATCACATGCTTTAAGTAATTTTTAACTTAACTTTTCACCATCAACAAATGTATCTAGAAAACGATAAAATACAATAAACTTAAAATACATACTTAAGTATTTATTCATTTACAATTGCTCTCTATTATTGTTGGTCATAAATATTTTCATTCATAAATATTTACTTACTTCAATTGTGAATAGAAAGAAATCCTTAACAAAACAAGCAACAAAAAAAAAAAAAAAAGAAAAACTTAATGAAAATTTGTCGACATCTTTATTACCAGTTGCACAATCAAAGTCCACAATGCAAATGAATCATATCCCTTATTTAACACCAGAAAAAACAGGCAACAAAAATCCTTTCAACACCAATGCTGTTAGTGAATGATGGAAAGTTATGTTTCTTCTTAAGAACAGAAAGAGTTTAAAAACAAAATTTCAAATTGTGGTCTTTGAACACGTACGATTTGTTGCAACAAAAAGAAAAAAAGTTTTAAAACTTGCAAATAAAAATAGTTTTGAAAATTATTCTCACTTGTTTTTAAAATTCAAAACTAAGATTTTGTTGCATATAAGTTCTTGCAAAGGCTGCTAGGTAAAATTTTATTTATGTATAAACTCGTATATATGGGCAAAAACACAAAACTTTTAAAAATTGACTAAAATTTTTTCGGACTTTTTTTCTTGGCACATAGGCAACGTTTTGAATCAACAAAGAGCAATACTTCAGCGTTTAAAATCCTTTAGCGTGAATCAGTTTTGTGAAGGGGCCCAAAACTTGTAGCGATTTAAAGTTGAAAATGTAAAAAATTCTCATAAATTTCAAAAAAAAAAAAAAAATTTTTTTTTATTTACATCCTAATTCTATACCTTCATAAATCTTTGCAAATAATTTCTCATTTGTTATCACTAATTTTATATTTACAGAATCATCCGTTGGATAGAACTAGACTAGAACAAAAAAAAGCGATATTATTTATATTTAACACAAATTTTCTCCTAAGACACTTCATTCTCCAAATCAATAATAACAATTAATTTTATGGATTTCCTAAATCGATTATTATAATTATTTTTTAATATTCTTCATTAACCATAGAACTATTTAGGAATATAATTCGAAAAATTCTTATAAAAGCGAAAAAACACCTAAAAATTTGAAAAATCTTCATCGAAAACAAGTTTAAGTGCCGAATCTTATATACCCTACACCCGTATTGAAATGTGTTATATGAAAATTAAATACGTTTATTTTGACTGTCATTACAAATACACACATTTACCTATACTTTATCTAATAAACACTAAAAACTTTAAATAATTTGCATTTTTATACAAAGTTTAAATAGAAAAAAGATTTTACAAATCCTTATATCCTTTTATACATTATAAAAATGAGGTGTAAGGATACCATGACCACATTTTACGCACACTTTTTTAAAACTCTCAAACAGATGAATCGATTAGCTTAAAATAGATTGGAGTAGGGGTATGGTACTCCCCATATAAAGCAAATATTCATTATGGCATATCTAAGAAACTATTACAGTGAAAGCTCTTAACAGAAATAGAACGGATAGGTCCAGGGTGAATGGTAGCCCACATACAAAGGAAATATAAAGTTTCTCATCTAAAGGACTATTACAGTAAAAGTCTTAAAAAAATATTTAAAAGTAAAAAAGTAAAAAGACTTATTCACCATATTCTAAATTGTATACGAAAATTTAGAATATGGTGAATAAGTCCAGGGGGAGCTAGCAAATACCAACTTAATATTTTGGAATTTTATAAAATTTCGCACGTATTTAAGGAAGATATAATCACTTTGGTGCAGAACAAATATTTTATAAATGTAAGACAATATTAAATTAAAAAAGGGTATGGTGGCTTATTTAGAACTTGGATATCCGTCAAAAGTGCGTTTATTTCAACAATTTTTTTGATAGTTTATATATTTTTTTTTTAATCCTTATAACAAATGATGGCGATAGGACGATGTCCGTCTGTTCCATCAGTTGAAATATATATATATATATATATATATATATATATATACACGCATATGTGTATGTCAATATATTAAAAAAAATGTTTTACGAAAAAAGTACCAAAAATGGGTACAATTTTAAAATTTATGTTTCTCATTTTTCGATAAGTTACGAATACAATATAAATTTTATTTGTATGCTTACTAGTTTAAAAGATACCTATGGTGCCAGAAAAGTACTCAAATACAGTTTTTACCCATTTTTCCCTCTAAAAGGGCGAATTTTCAAAAAATGTACCAGACACCTACCTACGCTTATTTTAAATTAGGAGATAAAAGTTTAAAGCTTTTATCATTTCTTACCCCTAAACATTCGAAAAATCCCTTCTTAGTAGATGTATTTTGCGGGAGACAAACCTTCGGTCCAAATTTCATCTCTCCAGCTTCAGTCGTTTGGACTATGGGATGACGAATCAATCAGTCAGTCAGTCACATTTTATATCAACCCGGTTTCATTGATTTAAAAATATTTGTTATTTTGCCCATATTTTTAAATATGTATGAATAAATACAGCTTTCTGTTATATGTCCTGTGAATTATTGGAGACATTTCATGGATATTTTGTTGGAAAATCTTTTTGTTTATACTACGTTACATGGTAATTGCAGTTGATTTGTTTTTATTGTTGAGAGACTAGTATAAAAAGCCATTGAGTAGACACAAAATACATACCTCAATTGCAAAGTGCTGTTGTTAAATTTTGCAGTAAATTTTTGGGTTTATGGTACTGCTTTCTTCATTTCGGCAACATTATGAAGAATATCATTCTTCAAAAACAAATCACAAAATATATTTTTCAATACAAACTCACTATTGCAACATATGCAAAAGTAAGCAAGAGTTTGTGTGTAACTAAATGCTACATAATATGTTGCAAACATAAACAATTGCTCTTGTATACAGTATACTTCTAATTAAGTTTGAATTGTGTATTCATTTTTATATTTTCTCTATAATAATATTCCATTCTTTATAAAAATTTCTTTCAATAGTTCTTTATTGCCTGCCTTGTTCTTTGTGTTGTAAAAAGAGGAAAAAACTCATCAGCTGTCATTTTCTTTTATGTTCTTGTCATTAATATAAGTTTTTTCTTTAACACGTCTACAATAGCATGTTTTTTGTTTTGATTTTATAGTCCTGTTAAGGATGCCTTAAAGAAGGACATGTTTATGCATAAATTTGCTAATGAATCAAAATTTTAATAGTATGTCGTTTGTTCCTTTTTTTCCCTGATATTACATCACCTTTTATAGCAAACAATAGTGCATATCATTAACGTATAGCCAGTCAATGGATATTGTAATCGGTTACTCTTGCAACGAAGCACAGATGTGGGAGATAGAAATATGATGTAGCCATTAAAAATAACATGCATATGGATATTTGTACAGGGGCGTTTTTTTTTTTAAGGCAGCTTTTAATATAGAAGAGGAACTTTAAGCATAAATATGATTTTCTGGGGTAAAAACTTTTTCATTAAACATTTTCATTTTTTTCCTATTTTCTTTGATCACCACTGCATTCACCGCTTCATCAATTATCAACATTGATTTTTTCTTTTGTTACTCTACACAAAATCCACACATTATGATGATGGTCATGCCTGTGTGCATTTATGAGTCCAAAAAGAATGTTTTATAAATGCAAAAGATATTCAGCCAACCGGACAGCGAGCGAGCCAATCAAGTCAGACATTCTAGTCAACTCAATGAACAAAGAGTAAAAAGCAACATGTGTTGCATGACACACAGTGGTTCCAAAACGCTTTTCTATGGAAATAATTCTGTGAATTGTGAACCATTGGAATATCTCAGTAAAATTTCACCTGGCCAGAGACGAAGTATTTTTTTGAAAAGGCACAGATTCCTAGAGGGTCAGGGGGGGGGGTGGATAAACCTCCAAAGTTGGTCAACTCAACATTTAAAAAAAATCACCAAAAATTAATTTAATTTGTAAATCTCTACATATGCTTACATGTGTAGGTTATTTCTTTTAGAAAAGAAGTATCTAGGTCAAAATAAATGTTTCATCATTTTTGGCTTCTTTTGTTTTCAGTTTTTTTTTTAACTTGGCGGGCTCAATAGTGGTCCTAAATGTTTTTAAGCATTCATCAGATTTCTTACAAAATTACTGAAAAAATCTTATAAATATATAGATTAGATAAAAAGTCATATTAATTTGAAGTTGGAGTTTTAAAAAAATTTAATTTTTTTTTTTTTTTTATTTTTCATTTTTTTTTTTTTTTGTTTTTCTTTCAAAAAATGTTGCAATATTTTTCTACTTATGAAATTTGTTTTTTTGTTCTGGCCCATATAATTTTTTTTAATGTTTTCAAAAGAAATCTTAATGTAGATACATGTAAAGTAACCCCAAAGACGCTTGAGGCAACGGTCTCCCCACAAGCCCTATCCAACTTTGTCAATTTTCAAATTTCTTGAAACTATGACCTGAAAAACTTTAAATTTAAATTGTAAGTAAATTTTTTTGAAATAATGTTAATATTTGGATCCAAATAAAATTTAAACGAGTAGAGATATTCACATGAAATTTTGACACAATTTAGATAGACTTGACTTCAAAGCAGGGAATTAAGAACATACTCACTGCTTTGCACCAAAATACCCAAAATCTCAACCCGAAAAACGTGTTTTAAAAGCTGACTTTTTTCATTCAAATGGTTACATTGTCGTTATAAAAGGCGTCCTTCAGAAAATAATTTTTTGCGTATTTACTCAATATATGGAGGTATTTAGTTAATACAATTTTTGTTTGATTTATTTGTGAGAAGACCATTGTCCCAAACGGCTTTGGGTTTACTTTAAACGCATCTACATTAAGATTCCTTTTGAAAACATTAAAAAAATTGTATGGTCCAAAACAAAAAAAACAAATTTCATAAGAAGAAAAATATTGCCACCTTTTTTGCAAAAAACCTCAAAAATATTGATTTTTTTAAAGTGCCCAACTTTAAATTAATATAACTTTGTATCTAATCTATATATTTCTATGATTCTATGATAAGGAATCTGGTGAATATTAAAAAATTAGGGTCAGTATTGAGCTCACCAAATTAAAAAAAAAATAAAAATCCTAAAAAAACGGGACTAAAAATTATTGAAAAATTTATTTCGACCTAAATATCTCTTAAACTAAAAGAGGTAAGCATATTTTTTGTAGGGATTCACAAGGACTATCTACATGTAAGCTTTTTCTTTCAAATCATAAATGAATTTTTGGCTATTTTTTTGTTTTTTTTTTTAATTGCATACCCGAGATGGCCATCTTTGGATTTCAATCCACTTCCCCCTGTCCCGCATGAAATTTTTGCTCTTTTAAATCAACTCGAAAACGCCTATTCTCTGACCAAATGAAATTTTATTGAGATATTCCATTTATTTCCAAAAAAAAAAAGCGTTTCGGAACCACAGTGTGACAGCATTCCATTAAACGTGATAAGCTTAGGTAATATGCAAACAATGAAAAGAACTGACGGAACACTGAAAAATAGTGACCAACTATTTGTATTATAATGAGATGGTATTGATATACGATGAAATAAATAGTAGGAGTCATGATTTTATGATTTACCAGTAATTACATCCAAAGTTTCAGTATTGCACGTTGGGGTAAAATATGTCAAAAGTGGAAATTAATTGAATTTTGAAAATTAACTTTTTGTAATAAAATTGGGTACTGAATAAACGTAGACAAAATTATGTATCAACAGCAATAAAAATCATTAGTCTAGATTGCGTTGTTTTTGTATACTGAGCTGTCAAATTTAATACTTTTTTTTAATTTTGTAAAAAAATATAAATTATCAAACTTTTTTCAACTTTAGGTGTATATTTTTTTAATAAAATATTTCTTAAAGTAAAATTGTTAAATGGAAGCTTGAACTCCAGATATCTTGGTGCAATTTTCTTTAAGTATTTGTAAATTTTGTCTCGTCCAAATATTTTTATTAATTTTTGGAAAATTGTCCTAAAATTCACTAATTCTGAACATTGATAGAATGAAAATTTTCCGAAGAATAGTACACATAGTCTGTCTCTTTTAATGTTTTGAGAAAAATTCGTGCGCACATATAGCTCGATTCTAGAAATTAAGATTTTTCTGAAAAAAAACTCCTGTTGCTCTCTAATAAAAAATACCTTAACTGCAGACTTTTTTCTTTATTAATTTGTCTAATTTTTGAAATTGTTTTAGCTATTGTTTTTGTTACTGTTTTATACAATTGTTTTTAAGAATAAACAAAAAAATTTTATTAAAACAGTCGAACTTAGTTGTAATGAGTTCGAATTTTTTTTTTTTTTTTGAGATTTTTGCGTAAATGGGTCAACTTTTTTTTGTTTTTCTTTGCTAGTGTACAAATTAATGAAAATGTGGCAAAACAATATAATATAGATTGAAGAAATTAAAATTTGTAACGAGTTTGAACAATGTGACCCTTAAAGCAGGAAGATCAAAAGCCAAATTTTGGAAAATTTGAGATTTTGTTTAAGAGATTTTTTAGTGTAAGTTCAATTTCGGGAATCCATTTGTAGGGGAACTGTAAAAAAAATAATAAAACGATTTGAATAATATTTTACAAATTATATTCCTGGATAAGAATAACAACATATATCTAGTTTTATTAATTTATTTTGAAAACAAAGAGAAATACATCCATTAATATAATTAAAATTAACAGACAGACGGAAGGACAGACATCATCATTCTGTCAAAAAAAAAAAATAGGGAAATTCCATTTCCCAAAAAATTGTAAGTTAAATAGATGTTGTTTACAGAGAACACCACGGTGGGACGCTGAATAGTGCTGATGAATGTCGTAGCGGATCAGAAAATGCATTCCATTCTGCCGAGCGTGTAATAAAACTTTTACACAGTATTCTTCTACAATTATTCAATGAACTTAAGCCGAACATGAAAAAACTCTATAAATAACTATATGAAAAGCAAAAAAACAATAAAACAAAAAATAAATAATAATAATAAAATAATAAAACAAAAAAACTATAAACTATAAACTAATTTAAAAAAAATCTTGAAATTCCAAAAATTCACTTTTCTCTTATTGAACAATATAAAAAAAAAAGGTAAATATTAAAATATTCATATTGGCTTTCCCTGAATTAAGCACCATTTTTGACCTCTTTTACCCCAATGCGCATTGTATTGATTACACCGTGCAACAAAAATCAAAAATTTTTCTCACGCATGCTAAATTCAATATACATGTGAAAATATATACTTAATTTAGTATAACTGTGTTTTCGGTTTTTCATTTCGTGTACTTTTTTTCTTTTTAAAAGACATTAAAGTTTTGAAGGAAGCATGAGATTAATTTTTTATTTTGCCAAAAAAATAATCCAAATAAATGTTGCAAAAAATGTGCATCATATATTTAATCCTTTAATAGCCTAGGAAGTTTCCAACAAATAATTTCCAAAATAATATATATTAAAGATGATTATATCGAGTTTCAAGATACAAAATTTTATAGTTTAAACCTTTTTTACTTTAATCCATACCACGATTTGAAAATTATTCCTAAAAGCAAAAGTATAAATTTTATTTTCAGTTTAACAATTTCATGAATAATTAACAAGAAAATTCATATAGTCAGTCTAGCGTGACCATATAATACCCTGTACTATTATCAGCGTTAACGTTGGGAATTTTTAGAAGGTGTCCATAAAAGGGGATTTCAAAAAATAATGCCTCCAAAAATGAGAATTTTTCAAAAAAAAAAAAAAAAACTAAAAACCTAAGCACCATCTCAAAAAAAAATTAACGTTTTATTTGTATATTAAATCTGTTTTATTTTAGGCCTCACAATATATATTTAAATCTTAAAACACTAAAAATTAAACTCCATTCTATCTCTATCGAGATCATTGGTTCTTTCATGGTCCTACCATTAAGGGGGTACGAATCCTTTTATCTGTTTGAACTTCAGCAAGAAGTCTTGCGAGTGGGCTGGTTTAGTCTCTATTTTGAGAATGTGTTTTCCATTGAGCTTCCTAATATCGATACTCGTATTACTGGTTGTTCTCCACAGTTAGATGCCGTATATCCAAATGGGCTTTAAAGCGGTTTTATACAGGATTACTTTAATGTCAAGACTAATTTTTGAGTGACTGTTAATTAACCAACGAAAACTGGAAGATTTTAACTTCATACGAAGTCTCTTGGCTTCTTTATGACAAAGCCAAGTTAGTCGCCTATCTAAATAAATACCAAGATATGTTAAATGATCTGACTAGGGTATACTTATATCATTAAGTGTAACTGGAGGACAGTTACTTCTTCTCAGGATGAATGTAACATTAATTTTCACTTCATTTACGCGAATACGCTAGTTTTTCAAGCATGTCTAAACACGTCGGAGGTAAATATCTAGTCTAGATGCTAGTTATTTTCGGGATTTCATGAGAACCTTTATTCTATCATATCACATTGACGAAATATATATTATCTATGGCAGTGTCCATGGGCTTCATAAACGCCATTTCAACCGACGGACAGACGGACACCGTCTTATCGACACCATTTTTTGTAAACTTTTTTGCTCTTTGTGGAAATTGTAAACGGAATGACAAAACTAACCAAAAAAACTAATTAAAAAAATTTACTGTATGGCTTTTACTTATGGCAAAAATATTGAAATTGGATGCCTTAAAAAAATTGCATTTCTAAAAATTTAATATTACTTATTTGTTTTGTTAAAATAACATTTATGCATATATTTTTTAGTATTAGAGCCTTTTTGTGGGATTCGTATTAAATTTTAAAAATCATATGACTAAGATAATATTCAAAAAATTTCCTAATTCAAAAAGATTTAAATAATTCCTTAAATTTTTTTATAAAAACCATTCATAATACTTATATTAAAAAAAAAAAAATACAAAGATTATTTACTTCTCCATTTTATATATCGTATTCTGCAGCTGTTTTAACTTTACAATTATTTATTTGTTTATTACAAGTAGAGCCTTTCTATATCAACCTCAAGTTCCTATACTGTAACTAGTATCTACAAAAACATATTTAAAATTTCTTCTACTAGTTAGTAACATTTGTTGTAAAAAGTATCTTATGCATCTGGTCAATTTTTAAGCTCATTCAACCAACATGCTAAGTACATTCAATATTATATTTTTCCATATATGAGCATGAGTACAACAATATTTTATATACAATTTTTAATGGTTTTTTAAGTGAATTTCTTATTTCTTTTTTCTCCCTGTTTTGTTTTATGCTTTAGTAGTTATTATTATGTTGTTGTTGTTATTATTGCTGTTGATGCCGCAGCCAACACTTGTGAAAATTTAAAAAATAAAAGAAACTTATATACCTTCCAACATGCACATAGAATATTTTACCCCACGGGAAACAGTTAGTATATAATTTCCTGCTTGTTGTTAAGAAGAGAAAAAATCTGAATTTAATTTTTCATATATTCACTTTCTTTCTTTTTAGTACTATAGCTTTACAAACACCAACTCATTTATATACCTACATTAACTAACACTTGTTCAGAAACACACACCCACACACTTTCAGACATTATCACACATCATAAAGAAACCACTTTGAATGCGGGAACTAGACCTATCTCACTGTTCAATTTTTCTGTTTTGTTTGTTACAATTTTCCTTTTTTTATTTTGCTTAATTTCTTTCTATATTTTTTTTTTCTCACTGTTGCGTTATACGATGTTTTAACCGCATGAGAAAATTTATGCAGCAGCACAACACATTTTGCTACTCATAATGGCAATGAACCGTTAAAAATACAAACCAATTTAAAACATCCATATAAAAATTTACAACACCAACAAAATTGTGTCTAGATGTAGGAGAACGTTGATGTGCATTAATTCGTATGGGGTATTAAAGGTATCTTTATTCATTAAATTTAATAAAAAAAAGTGTAGAAAATCTTGAAAATTTTCACCAATTTTCATAAGTATATTTCCGATAAATTCTTTTTTTTTTTTTTTTTTTTTTTTGAGAGAGAATTTTCATTCATTTTTTATTTTATAGAAAATTTGCAAAAATTTTAATAAATATTCTTTTTATAGAAAATGTTCTCAAAATATTCTTTTTAGATTAAAAGTTCGTTAAAATTTTCTTTTTATAGAAAATGTTCGTTAAATTTTCTTTTCACTGGATATATGCGTTAAATTTTCTTTTATGGAATATTTTCGCTAAATTTTTCTTTTGTAGAAAATTTTCGCTAAATTTGCTTTTTACAGAGAATTTTTGCTAAATGTTCTTTTTATAGAAAATTTTTGTTAAATACTTCTTTTATAGAAAACTTTTGTTAAATTTTAATTTGATAGAATATTTTTCTGAAATTTTCATTTTGCACAAAATTTTCTTTAAATTTTAATTTTGTCAAAATTTGCGTCACATTTTCTTATTATAGAAAATTTCCTCACACCTTTGCTAATGCTCCTAAAATATTCTTTTTATAAAAACTTCAATAAATTCTCTACTTATAGAAAAAAAAATTAAAATCTTTTATTTATAGAAAACTTTCCATAAGCTTTATTCTTATAAATAATTTTCGTTAAATTTATTTTTAAAGAAAATTTTCTCTAAATTTTCAATTTATGAAAACTTTGTTAAATTTTTCTTTTATAGAAGATTTTTATTAAATTTAATAAATTTTCTTTTGCAACAAATTTTTTATGAACTTTCTTTTTCTATTATTTATTTTCTTTTCATAGAAAATTTTCTGTGAATTTTCTTTTTATAGAAAATATTCTACGAATTTTTTTTTATAGAAAATAATCTGTGATTTTCCATTATTAAAAATTTTTTATAAATTTTCTATTTATAAAAAATTTATATAAAAGAAAATTTTCTATTTCTGGAAAATTTTCTATAAATTTTCTATTTACAGCAAATTTTCAATAAGTTTTATATTTATAAAAAATTTTTCTTAAATTTTCTATTTAAGAAAATTTTCCATAAATTTTAATTTTGAAAAACTTTTCGTTAATTTTTTTTCAAAGAAAATAGTCCTTAAATTTTCTTTTTATAGAAACTTTTCGTTAAATGTTTCTTTTATAAAGGATTTTCATTAAATCTTTTTTTCGTAAATAATTTTTAATAAATTTTCTTTTTATAAAAAATTTGCAATAAATTTTCTATGAAATTTCTTTTCATAGATAACTTTTTATGAAATTTCTTTTTGTAAAAAATTCTCTGAATTTTTTTTATAGAAAATTGCCTATGAATTTTCTGTTTATAGAAATTTTTCAATAAGTGTTCTATTTATAGAAAATTTTCCATAAACTTTAATTTTGAAAAACTTCGTTAAATTTCTTTTTAAAGAAAATATTCGTTAAATTTTCTTTTTATAGCAACTTTTCTTTTAATGTTTCTTTTATAAAATATTTTCATTAAATTTTCTTTTCTTAGATAATTTTTAATAAATTTTCTTTTTGTAGAAAATTTATAATGAACTTTCTATGAAATATCTTTTTATAGAAAACTTTTTATGAATTTTCTTTTTGAAAAAAATTCTCCATTAATTTTCTTTTTATAGGAAATTTTCTATGAAATTTTTTTTATAGAAAATTTTCTATGAATTTTTTTATGGAAAATTTTCTATGAATTTTCTATTTATAGAAAATTTTCTATAAATTTTCTATTTGTAGAAAACTTTCTACAAATTTTCTATTTATAGAAAATTTTCAATAAGTTTTCTATTTGAAGAAATTTTTTCTTAAATTTTCTATTTATAGAAAATTTTCCATAAACTTTAATTTTAAAAATCTATTCGTTAAATATCTGTTTATAGAAAATATTCGTTAAATTTTCTTTTTGGTTAAATGCTTCTTTTATAAAAGATTTTCATTAAATCTTCTTCTTATAGATAATTTCTAATAAATTTTCTTTTTATAGAAAAGTTGCAATAAATTTTCTATGAAATTTCTTTTTATAGAAAACTTTTTATGAAATTCCTTTTGATAGAAAATTGTCTACAAATTTTCCTTTTTAGAAATTTTCTATGAATTTTTTTTTATGGAAAATTTTCAATGAATTTTCTTTTTATAGAAAAGTTTATTCACACATATATATATAAGATGTTTCCATCAATCAAATTTTGAATTTTATTACTCCCTAAGTGTATTGTATAATTTAAAATATTTCTAATAATTCAATAAGTAAATAATTATAATTACAAAACGCTCAGATTTGTTGTGTATACACAACAAATCCGGATTCCTTTACATAGCCCGCATTATTTAATTAAACAAAAAGTTAGAAGGCAACGGATTTCATTTCCTTTTTCCTTCAAACTTTCTTCAATTTGGTATATTTTTTTGGGAAAATAAAAGCAGTAAAAAATTCTTAGAGAATTAAAAAAAATTATTTTTTAACCGAGACGCATTGCGCATTTTTCATACAAATTTGTATCGAAATTTCCGGAGCGAGCTTGTTGTGTTTATTAATTGTAGAGTTGAACCAATAAAATTTTTAGTTGATTTTAGGCAAACATTCAGTCGTAATTCTAATTAATTTAATTAAAAAAATAATAGATATTTAAGCCAAAATCAATTATACTAGTTAATTAATACTATTATTTTGGTGACTGGAGAAAAATCGAAAAAAAATTAATTAATATAAATAATTTCTAGTAAAAATAATACAATATAAATAATTTATTTATTTATTTATCTATGAATTTATTAATCTATGAATTTTCTTTTATAAATTTTGAAGAAAATTTCTTTTTATAGAAATAGATCTACATACTTTGTATATTTCTATCATGTAAACTCCCATATGATTTAAAATTTTTTTTATTCTTTCATTTACCTCTTCCTTGTTCTCACGTATGTGTGAATATACCCACATACATATTCGTATATACCTATATTTGTTTTTTGTTGTTGATTCCTGGCTATAAACAGGAAATACCCTCTGGGTTACGTGCAAAAAATATATACATTTAACGGAAATGCACAGTTGCGTTTTCTGTATATGAATATATAGTACATATAAATATGTGTGGGTGTAAGTAAGTGAAATTGAAGTGTATAAAGGCGGTCTGAAGGTGGATAGTATTACACACTCTAATATGCAGTACCTAGTAGACTAAAAACTAACAGTTACATTGGCAACAACAACAACAACAACAACACCAACATTGATAATACAAATACAAAGAGTAGCAAAAGAAGCAGTAAGTGTTTATTTGCCAATACATTATGAGTGCAATTGTGTGTAACTGACTACAACAACAATTTACACTCATGCAAGCAGCTTATTGTATGGACAGACCCTGCAAACATTTTCAATTGCAGAAGACACTAAGAAGAGTTTTCCAGAAATTGCAATTCATTGCCAAAACTATTGTCAAAGTATCAATAAAATAATTTTCCGTAGGAAAGAACTGTTCCTCGTAGAAAAGTTTTCTAGAAGTCTCGAAGACAACACTTCCAAAAGATGATTTTGCACTTCTACTATTTCTGTTTTTATAATTAAAATTAATGGTTTTTTTAATATTTCATAATTATTTTTATTTCACATGTACAAAAGAAACAATTCATATAAAAATAAATTTTATAACTAGGGAACCCCAAATAAAATCTTCATTAAATTCCGATACCTTTAGTAGAAGGAAAAAAGATTAATAATTTTTGCAATTACATTATGTTTAGATTTTCTTCTATACAAAGAATAAGAAAAGACATTTTTACAAGCAAAGTTTGGACTTTTTTAAATATGCAAATACTTGTCTGTTTATTGGAGTCTTTCCTAAAGTGAGTTTAAATTTTGAGAAAATCATACTTTTACTAAAT
Source organism: Protocalliphora azurea (assembly GCA_932274085.1). Lineage (NCBI taxonomy): Eukaryota > Metazoa > Arthropoda > Insecta > Diptera > Calliphoridae > Protocalliphora > Protocalliphora azurea. The sequence continues at coordinate 150,115,878 of OW026520.1, forward strand.
AAAATGTTAATAATATTTGCTTACTTCTATAATATTCTTTGTTGATTATAAAACACCTAATTATGATGAAAATAGTTCTTCCTATATTTAATATTACAGCCAAACTGTACCTAATCTAAATTTTTATAGAAATACATGATTTTACTTCTTTCTTTATTTTTTTGTTTTCTTTTTATACAAAAAATTACAATCTTCCTAACACGCGCCAAAAAGAACAATGAGCAATAGTAATGTATTTTTTTTTTTTTTTTTAATTCGTCATGTCATCTTCCAAAAGTAACTTCAAAGTATACTTTTGGAATACGAAAGGACGATAGTAAAGTATTTTGTTTATTTAAATTTCTTACAGACTTCTGAAAACCATTTAAAAGTTACTAATAAGTGATATATGAACGGTTAATGTGCAATAACAATGTATTTTGTTTTTGTAATTTTCGAACAATCTTCCGACAATAATAATGAAGTCACTAATTACTAACGTCTGGAAGATTGGTAACAAATTTACCTTCCAAATGTTAAAAGGGCATAAATAATCCCTTTCCATCATTTCATTTCCCTTTATCCTTGCTAATATACACACACTTATTTGTATTTGTATTTTTTTTTTTTTTCTTTTTTTTTACGGCCATAATAAGTTTTGCTTGCCCCATTGGTATTTTCCTATAGGCTAAATTTATGCATCGTTTATTTTCTTCAAAACTATATATAGATTTTATTTTATTTTTACTAGTTTCGAAGATTTAAGTTATTTGGAATTTTTGTAGTGGCTCTTATAGTTGTATTTTTCTCTTATGGTGTATTTTCATTTATTTTTTCTTAAATAGTTAATGTAGCATAGTTTGAACATGCGGTTGATTTTTTTTATAATTTCGTTTATTTCAATAAATTAGTCTATAAGCTGACGAATTGATTAGAAAATAAGATGGAATTTTAAATTTGGGATATTATTCAGACATTTTATAGATATAATTAATACCGATAGAAAGTTATTTTCTCATAGATATGCATAACATAATTTATTAAAATTCGTTCAGTAATTTAAAAGTTACAAAGTTATAAAAGTTATAATATGTATATTATACACATGTATGCCTTAAACAAATGTGCAACTGAAATTAAATTCTTCTATTTTATTTCACATACTTATCATACAACTCTCTCAATTCAAAATAATGTTGTTATTTTTTTTTTTTTTTTTTTTTCAAAAAGAAATTAGACAAGTTGTAATGATATAAGAGCATTAATTTAGAGATTTTTCAATTTTAAAGTAGAAAAATTAAACAATTTAAATTGCATTTTGAAATGGTTGGACAAAATGAAAAATCCTAAGTGGAAAAAAGGCAAAAATTACCAAAACTGAAAAAAATTTCGAGAAAAACCAACATAAAATATCTGCAAAATTAAAAAAATCAGTAAACGAAAAAAAATATCGAAATAAAAAGAACCGCTAACATAAAAAATACACAAAAATAAAATAAAAAAAATGGCAAAATAAAAAAAATCGCCAGAAAGAAACCATTTTCAAAATAAAAAAATCACCAAAATGAAGAAAACTCAAAAATACAAAAAAAATCCAAAACGAAAAAATGCTAAGTGGAAAAAGCGCCAAAACGAAAAAAAATAAAACGAAAAAAAAATCGCCAAAATAAAAAAAACAACACAATGCAGAAAATTACCGAAACGGAAGGTTAGGTTAGATTATTAGGGCAGCTGTCCAATAGAGAGCACACTTGGGTCCAATTTGGTCCCGTTGTGAAACCCTGACGGATCATGTATTTCTACCTCACATGTCCATTCCAACGTTCTATGCAAATCAACATGATGTATGTATGAAAGAGCTGATCCATCTGACATCGATATCAGATAGATCTGACAACATATGCTTAAACGGACTACCAGAGTTGGAAGTCCTAATCCGCAAAAGTGGAAGAGTGGCATAAAAGATGCTCCACCGTCTCCTCCTCTTCCTCATACCGACAACTTCTACAAAAGTAGTTAAAAGGAAGCCCTAGTCTACCAGCATGCGTACCAGCAATCCAGTGCCCTGTAACCATGGCTACCAGAGTTCTCAGCCGATGACTCGATAGTCCCATGATGAATTTAGATCGACATTCATCATAATGTGGCCATAATTGCGTCGAGGTTGAACATGTGGATTCATTCGTCCACCTATCCTATCCAGTCCTCGATAAGTTCCGCAGAATTATTGATCTGCAGGCCGAAAGCGGTACTCCCACCAGTTGGTCCGTATCTTCACCTCGAAAAAGGGATTCGTCTTTGCCTAGTGCATCCGCAATAAAATTATCCGGGGTCCTTGAATGACCCCTAATCCAGACCAGCTCCAGGTTAGAATGTCTCGCTATCTTGTTCAAAGATGTCCGGCATTCATGTACCAATCTTGATGTCGAAAAGACACCCGAGAGCGTTTTGATCGCGTCCTGACTGTGTAGATTTGGATATCTGGTCCGAATACCTTATAGTATATTAACCAGCTCGCCGCCCTTATTATGGCCGAGATCTCTGCTTGAGGAATGCTGCAGTGATCTGGCAATTTAAAGGAAATATTTTTTCTATAAGCGGGAATATACACACCCCCCCCCCACCAAACCCCTTCAGCAGATTTAGACCCATCAGTATAAAACTCAACTGAACTCTTAATTCTGGGGTAGTTGGGATTGATACTGAGAAGTCTCTACCAAGAAAGAAAGAAAGGAATCCCAGAATGGTCGCATGGCCGAAACTGCTAACGTCCCATGCATCTATAGTCTCGAGCCTTGTCGCCGACATAATGGCAATCTGTTTAAAAATAAGGCCAGGCTTTCGATAGAGTTGCACGAAGCGCTCCTGTTATGAATATCGCTGAACTACGCAGAATCCTGTCGAAGATTCTAATGTAGGTGGATTTCTCCATAGCCCTCTACCATAGTATCGCTCCATAACTAAGTATGGGCTTAATCATCGTGTCGAAGATTAAATCTACAATATCAAAAAAATTGCCAAAATGAAAAAAAGTCGAAACAATAAAAACCGCAATCAT